>JAUMJL010000482.1:0-203330 GCA_033558185.1 Dromococcyx pavoninus | reverse complement strand
GGTCGCTGGCCAATGGGAGGGCGGGGGCGCGGGGCGGGGACTGGTAGAGGCGGAGGTGGTGGCAATGGTTGAGCCTGCAGGTACTGGGGGTTGGGGAACTGGTGGGACTGGGACGGGTAGTGGGGGAACTGGGGCCGGTACTGGAGGGAACTGGGAGCACCGGGAGCTTAGAGTGACACTGGGGAAACTGGACCCGTACTGGGGGATATGGGACCTGTACTGGGGGAACGGGGGCCGGTACTAATGGGTACTGCGGGGGAACTGAGATGAGGATGGAGATGATGGGAATGGGACTGGATGGAACAGGATGTGATGGAACTGGGTGGGATGGGATGCATCCAGCACAGCTGTGGTGCAGGGGAAGGTGGTCTTCTGCCTCCTCATCCCACTCCAACCTGCTGGGATGGGAAGGGATGGGATGCATCCAGCACAGCAATGGTGCTCAAGGAGATGATTTTCTCCCTCCTCATCCTGATCCGACCTGCTGGGATGGGCTGGGACGGGCTGGGACTGGGTTAGATGGGACTCAATTGGATGGGATGGGGTGGGACAGGATGGGATGGGAGGGGATGCACCCAGCTCAGCCTTGATGCAGGGGGAGATGGTCTTCTCCATCCTCATCCCACTCTGAGCCACCAGGATAGGATGGGACTGGGTAGATGGGACAGAATGCATGCAGCACAGCCATGGTGCTGGGGTAGATGGTCTTCTCCCTCCTCATCCCATTCCAAGATGCTCCAGATCCACCGGGACCGCATGCCAGAGGATGGCCAACCTGGAGACCAGCAGCACAACCATCTGGCATTGCCGATTGTGGTGACTCATTCCCAAACTTCCTTACCAAAGCGGCCCAGGATATGTCCCATGGGTGGATTTGGACCAGAAAGGGGTTTCCTTGCTCCGGTTTCCCTCCCCAGCCACGTTGACATGGAATAGGCCTCTGCCCTTGGGATATTTGGTGACAAGCCAGCTCTTCAGGTTCCACTCAGCGTGCTGGGACATGTCGGGAATTGCTGTGGGAGCAGGGAATCTGCCTGATTCACTTCCATGTCCTCATTTCTCCATTTCCATGGAAAAGGTGACGTGAAACCCTTCGTTGTGTCCATCTGGAGCTCTGGGGGAAGATGCCTTTTGGAATGTTGGGTTGAAAACATCCATGGTTCCCTTCCACTCAAAGGAGCCCACAGTTTTCCCTCCATAAAGCTTCTTCTCTGGGTTGGGAACACAGGAACCAGGGTATCTGAGATGGGCACATGTCCTTGCGTGGTCCCAATGTGGGAAGCCGGCAGCTGGTGGGTGCTGTATCCCAACGCTCTGGTAGAGGGAGGTGAATTCCCATCCAAGCTTCCAAGCATTCTTCTAGACATGAGCAGCAAAGGAGGGAAACGGGCTCGTTGTGGCAGGAATGGGTTTTCCTCTTTGGAATGGTGGACCAAGCCCCTCTGGATTATCCAGGTTGTGTTGGTGCTCCAGGAACCATGGCTGCACCAGGAGGGCATCCATCCCTGGAGAGAGCATCATGCCGGCTCTTCTCCCGGTGTTGGTTTGATCCATGACGGTGCTGTCAGCAGCCAGGGATCCAGATGCCAAGGTGGAGTCCTGACCTCCTAGAACATGAGATGGATCCCAACACCCTACTGTAGCCTTCGGCATCGCTGCGTGTCTCTTTCTTGTCCGTACCAAGCGAAGTGATGGTGGGAAGGGTGGGAAACCAGTGCCAGAGTGGAGGAATCTCAAGGTGGGAGCACAGGTGGCTCCATGCAGGACTTCTAGGGATGAAGCTGCTCCTTCCCAGCTGGGCAGGTCGAGAATTTCCCCATGGGCATCCCCATGTGGGAATGAGGTTCAACCAGGCCCAGTGTCAGGTCCTGATCTTGGGTCAAAATAACCCCAGGCAACGAGAAGAGTGGCTGGAAGCTGCCTGGAGAAGGGCCTCCTGGGCAACAGTGGCCAAACATGAGCCAGCAGTGGCCCAGGTGGCCAAGAAGGCCACCAGCATCTTGGCTTGGATCAGCCATGGTGTGGCCACCAGGAGCAGAGAAGGGATTGTCCCCCTGCACTCAGCACCTCAAATCCTGGGTTCAGTTCTGGACCCCTCACTCCAAGAAGGACCTTGAGGGGATGGAGAACGTCTGGAGAAGGGAACGGAGCTGGAGAAGGGGCTGGGGAACAGGGGTTCTGGGAGCAGCTGAGGGACCTGGGGCTGTTTAGCCTGGAGAAGAGGAGGCTGAATGGAGACCTCATCACTCTGCGTGCTCCTGGAAAGGAGGTTGGAGCTAGGTCAGGGGTGGACTCTGCTCCCAAGGAACAAGGGATGGCATGAAAGGAAATGGCCTCAAGTTGTGCCAGGGGAGGCTGAGGTTGCACATTGGGACAATTCCTTCATGGGAAGAGTGGAGAAGCCCTGGCAGAAGCTCCCACGGCAGTGGCGGAGTCACCATTCCTGAAGGGCTTCAAAGAACGTGTAGACATGGAACTTTGGGACATGGTTTAGTAGGCACAGCGGCGTTGGGCTGATGGTTGGTCTGGATGAGCTTGAAGAGCTTTTCCAACCTTGATGATTCTCTGAAGCTCATGGTGCATTCATGGGAAGAGCATCTCCCAGCTCAATCCAGAGCTTCCTTCCCATGGATCTGGTCCATGGGAAGCATTCCTGCGCTGGTTGAGGGGGGAGACGAGTGGGTTCCTGTTCTATTTCTGGATAATTTGGAATGTGTCATTAAACCCTGGGATGAGGGACACCAACCCTCCCCACGCTCTGGCGGGGCCGTTGGGAAGGAGTGGAGCCATGGAATTGCACAGGAGAAGAAGGTTTTGCTGCCAAACGCCGAGCCTGTCGGCCAAAACAATGATTCCCAGAGCTATTTATAGCACCGGGAGTCCTGGCCAACCAACCAACCTCCCCCATCATCCATCCTGGTGTTCCTTGCCAAGGTTTTGGCTCCGGGAGGGTTTGAAGGCCCCATCTGTCCCTGCTGGGAGCCAAGCACGGCTGGGCAGCGTCTCCCAGCTTTTTAACTCTTCGAGGAGATGAGGAGGAACATTCTCGTGGAGGTAGAACTTGGGCTTCTGAAGGGTCCAATCTGTCATTCTGCATTATCACAGAATGGTTTGGGTTGGAAGGGACCTCAAAGCCCATCCAGTTCCACCCCCCCTGCCATGGGCAGGGATACCTCCCACCGGATCAGGGGGCTCAAAGCCCCATCCAGCCCAGCCTTGAACACCTCCAGGGATGGAGCAGCCACGACTTCTCTAGGCAACCTGGGCCAGGGCCTCCCCACCCTCATCATGAAAATTGGGAAGCCAAGCTCAGTTGTCCTCCTTGGATCCTTTCTGCTCCGTGGGAGCCCTTTGCTTCACTCCAGGAATAAAAGTGGGATGTGTGGATGTTCTGCATGGATGTTGGGATGTCCTGCTGGTCCAGGCTGGTTTTGCCACCTTTGCTGCTCCCCATCCACCTGAAAAACCTGTTCTGCTGATGGGAACGGCATGGAAAGTCCTCCTGTTGTGTCATGAACCTGGGAAGGAGATGAAGGCATCCTTACACATCTCTGCTCCCAAACCACAACCAACTAACCTCCTCCTCCTCCTCTCACAGCCGCTTGGATAACCCACGTCCTGGATAACCGACTTGGAACTCCTTTGCCATGTGCATCCATCCCTCCATCTGCTCCTGGGGATCATTCAGAAAGTGAGGATTGGGGATCCATAAGGTTCTTATGGCTTCAGGATGTTCTCCTGGGAAGGCCTGGTGTGGAAGAAGGCAGTGTTCCTGTCCCAAGCCATTAGGTTTTTTGCAAAATGCCATCTAAAAGTGAAAGAATTCTGATGGAGACCAAGGGGCATGAACTGGTGGATACGTGTCCTACCAGAAAATCCAGTGTCTGGGGGCAGAGGCACCGTTTCTGTGCTGTTCCTGAGTTGGTTGTGCCAACAGTTGAGGTGTTTCGGTGTGTTTTCGGGCAGATTTAAGGGATGGGTTGGAGGTGGGATCACAGAACCATGGAATGGGTTAGGAGGGACCTCAAAATCCATCCAGTTCCCATGGGCAGGGACACCTACCCCTGGATCAGGGTCCTCCAAACCCCATCCAGCCTGACCTTCAGTACCTCCAGGGATGGGATCTGGAGGTTCTGGTTGATGGCAAGTTAGAATCAGGGAATCATGGAATGGTTTTGCTTGAAAGGGACCTCAAAGCCCATTCAGTTCCATCTAGGAAACCTTCCACTAGACCAGGTTGTTCAAGACCCCATCCAACCTGGCCTTGACCGCCCCCAGGGATGGGGCAGCCATCTGGGCAACCTGGTCCAGGGCGTCTCTACCACTGGATGCCGGTGCCTGTCCCAGCCCTGTTCCCAGCTCCTCCGGGAGGTCCTGGACAAGTCAGTCCTTGCTCTAAATCCAGACCCAGCGTGGTCAGACCATCCCTGATGGATCAAAGGCATGGAAACCCAACGTTGCTCCTGCCAGGGATGGGTGGTGCTGCTTCCAGCCCTGTCAAGGAGAGGACAGCAGTGGGGAATAGTGCCGTGGCTTGGAAAAAGCAACCTAGAAGTAGCAGGTTCTTGTGCTAGAAGTGGAGAACATCTATCTGGGATGGCCAGGATGGGTTGTGGTGTCCCCGGCAGCTCCCTCATCCTCTTCTTTTCCTTCCCAGAGTCTGTAATGATGAATGGCTCCGACCTTGCCAGCACAACGATGACGACGACGGCGTCCAGTCCCAAATCCAAAGAGGACCAAGTAGTGAACGGCCACGATGAGAAGGACAACAACCCCTTTGCCGAATACATGTGGATGGAGAACGAGGAGGACTTCAACAGACAGGTAAGACCAGTTCCCAGCTCCACATTTCCACAGGTAAAATTGAGGTGAGGGAACAGGTTCCTTTGATGGGAACCATGAGGTGCGTGTGAGTCACAGCTGGCGTGGATCCTTTTAGGTAGTTGTAGAGAGCAATGAGGTCTCCCCTGAGCCTCCTCTTCTTAGACTAAACAGCCCCAGCTCCCTCAGTCGCTCCTCACAGGGCTTGTGCTCCAGCCCCTTCACCATCTTCGTTGCCCTCCGCTGAACACATTCCAGTATCCTGACATCTTTCCCAAACTGGGGGGCCCAGAACTGCACACAGTATTCAAGGTGAGGCCTGACCAGTGCCGTGTACAGGGGGACGATAACTTCTCTGGTCCTGCTCACCACACTATTCCTCAGGCAGGCCAGAATGCCATTGGCCTTCTTGGGCACACTGCTGGCTCATGTTGAGCTTCCTGTCAACCAGCATTCCCAGGTCCCTTTCTGCCTGACTACTCTCCAGCCACTCTGTTCCCAGTCTGTAGCTCTGCATGGGATTGTTGTGTCCAAAATGAAGTACCCCACATTTGGACTTATTAAACATCATCCCATTAGAATCGGCCCATCTCTCCAGTCTGTCCAGGTCCCTCTGTAGGGCCATCCTACCCTCTAGCAGATCAACCCTTCCTCCCAGCTTGGTATCATCTGCAAACTTGCTGATGATGGACTCAATGCTGATGATGGTGGCTTCATGGAAGAGTCATCCTGTTTGTATTGGATCTGCCTGGAATGATAAGGTGGATGAAGAAGCCCTCACAATGCCTTTGACCCTCTCAGCTTTTTCTGAAAGGGATGGGGGCTGCAGCGTTGATGGATGAAGGAAGAGCAATCAACATCTACCTGGACCTGAGCAGAAGCATTCCACACTGTCCCCCACCACATCCTGGTCTCTAAATTGGAGAGACAGGGACCTGGTGATGGACCACTGGGTGGATAAGGAATCAACTCAAGGAGTTGTGTCCAGGTGGAGACCAGTGATGAGTGAGGTTCTTCAGGGGTCTGTAGTGGGAACGGTGTTGTTGAACATCTTTGTTGGAGACATGGACAGTAGGATTAAGGACACCCTCAACAATTTGGCTGATGGCGCCAAGCTCTGTGGTGTGGTTGACATGGCGGAAGGACGGGATGGCATCCAGAGGGGTGGGATGGCATCCAGAGGGACCTGGACAGGCTGGAGAGATGGAATGTTGTGTCCATGATGGCCAGCTGAGCCCTGGAGAGCGGCTGGTAGAGTGTGGTGGGACCTGAATAGATCTTGCTTGTGGAATAACAACATGACTATGGAGAATGATTCTCATCCGTGAGATGGAGCTACCATGTAGTGTTGTTCTTCCTTCATCTGGATGCCAGGGCAGCTTGAGACAACAGGGAGGAGTTTGCTGGTCCCTCCAGCCATCATCTCAGGACCTGGAAAAAAGTCCAATGCCTTGAAATCTGAGGAAGGACTTTGCTCCTTCTCCTGAGATCTCCTGGATGCCTGTCCCCTCCCAAAACATCCCCACCACTGTGACCAAGCGCTGGGTTCCCATCGCAGAGGTATTGAAATGTTGGCAGGGAGAGACCACCGGAGCTGTGGGCAGGCTGGGCAGAGGGATGTCCCATCCTTGGTCCCCAAGGGAGGATTTCATCAACCTTCCTGGTGTTCCCAGCAGAAGATCTCCATGTGGGAATGCTTCGGGCTCATTCCCACTAGAAGAGAAGCCGGCTAGTGGTGGAGCAGCTGCCACATCACCTCGGCCATGGTGACTCAAGGCTTTTGTTTTGCTAAAGGATGCGATGAAGGCAGGAACACACAACGTTAATGAGATGGTGTTTGCAAAGCACCTGCTGGATGAAAGCCTGGAGAAGGCAAAGCAAACAGTTCTGCAGCTCCTGGGGCAGAGGAGTGGTGGCCGAGGACAGGTGGAAGGTGGAAACGGAGCCAAGACCTCAGGGCTTCCTGGTGTTGGGCTCTGTGTCACCAAGGTGGAATCATAGAATGGTTTGGGTTGGAAGGGACCTCAAAGCCCATCCAGTTCCACAGGCAGGGACACCTCCCACTGGATCAGGGGGCTCTAAGCCCCATCCAACCTGGCCTTCAACACCTCCAGGGACGGGGTAGCCACCACTTCTCTGGGCAACCTGGGCCAGGGCCTCCCCACCCTCATTAGTGTTCAAGGCCAGGTTGGATGGGGCTTAGAGCCCCCTGATCCAGTGGGAGGTGTCCCTGCCCATGGCCAGGGCATTGGAACTTGGCAGGTGCTTTGAGGTCCTTTCCAACCGAAAACATTCCATGATTCCATGATCATCCTAGTCTCAAACAGAGCTCTGGCTCCACTTGGTGTTTCCCAGGCATGGACATACACCAGGGTGAGGTGGACACATCACAAACGGCGTTAACCAGGTGGGAACAGGGTATGGAAACCACCAGGATACACCCTTGGTCCTTGCGACTCATGGTTCTCTTTGGGCAGGTGGAGGAGGAGCTGCAAGAGCAGGAGTTTCTGGACCGCTGCTTCCAGGAGATGCTGGAAGAAGAAGACCAGGACTGGTTCATCCCATCCCGTGACCTTCCCCAGGGCGTGGGGCAGCTGCAGCAGCAGCTCAACGGGCTCTCGGTGGGCGACGGTCACAGCTCCGAGGACATTCTGGTAAGGAGCTTGGAGAAGGGGGTGGGTAGAGCAGTAGGACCTGTACATCATCGTATGTGGGAGGTCTTAGGAGAGACTAGATCAGAGATCCCAAATGTCCTTCCCAAATGAAGGGCTGATCCCACAAAACACATCTTCTCCTTGAGGAATTCCTTCCTTCCTGACTCTCGAGCTTCTCCAGCACCAAGGATGGGAGCCCTGAACCATCTCTACCATTGCTCCTCGTTGGAATAAATCCAAGGAAACCCAATTAGACCCCACTCCTGGGCACATGGTGGAGCAGAGCAGTGGGAGATGGTGTCAGGGAGCCTCCTTGGGAGAAGGAATCTCTCTGGGATGAGTTGGAGCTCCCACAGATGGAGACAGAGAAGGTGATGGGCAGCATCTTCATGCTGGAAATAGGGGGGACACCTCCTTGGGGGTGGTTCCTGAGCAGCAGTGCAGAAGCTGGTGCTGATGCACCAGTGATGCTGGATTTGGGAGCTCTCCACAAGGACATCCCTTTTGTCCATGTGTCCAACAGTCAAAAGTTCCCAGCTTTGCAGGACTTGATCTCCAGAATCCATGGAAACGTGGCTGCCACGTGAGCTGGGCTCCAATCCTGGGGCAAGCCAGGACCTTCCTTGCCTTTTGGGGTGTCCTGGCAGGCTGGAGAGGTGCAAGAGGACCAGCCAGGTCTTCTCCATGGGTTCCTGAGCAGCCAGAGCCTCTTTGGAGTGGAAACTGGTGGAAACTGGTAGAGGGGGAGCCCGGGCTGTAGAACCTTCCTGCCCTCCAGCCCATGGATCCAGCCTGGCCAGATCCCTCTGCAGACCCTTCCTGCCCTCCAGCCCACGGATCCAGCCTGGCCAGGTCCTTCTGTAGAACCTTCCCACCCTTCATCTCCTTGCTTTGCTATGGGGATAAACCAGATTCTCGCATGTTTCCCCTCAAAATCCCATCGTGGACAGGTGATGACCTTCACCCTCCCTTCTCCCTCTTCTCTTCCAGAGCAAAAGCAACTTGAATCCAGACGCCAAGGAGTTCGTGCCGGGCGTCAAGTACTGACCATCAAGGCTGGGCCTGGCAAAGACTGTGTCCCTGCTCGGGGACGGCGTCGGGAGGGGACATCCCACCCCACCGGCTGGACTCTGTGCTGTAGTGGAATTGCTGCACCCTTGGTGAAACCTCGCTCTACGCTTCAAGAACCGGGTTTTTTTCTGCCCTTTTCATCCAAACCTTTCTTCCTTCCATCGCCTGTTTTGGAATCCTGGAATGGTTTGGGTTGGAAGGGACCTCAAAGCCCATCCAGTTCCATGGGCAGGGACACTTCCCACTGGATCAGGTTGCTCCAAGCCCCATCCATCCTGGCCTTCAGCACCTCCAGGGATGGGATCTGGAGGTTCTGGTTGATGGCAAGTTAGAATCAGGGAATGGGTTGGGTTGGAAGGGACCTCAAAGCCCATCCAGTTCCACCTGGGGCACCTCCCACTAGACGAGGCTGCTCAAGACCCCATCCAGCCTGGCCTTCAACACCTCCAGGGATGGGGCATCCACAGCTTCCCTGGACAACCTGGTCCAGTGTCTCACCATCCTTATTGGGTGGGACCTATTTTTGAGGCAGGTTTTGCTTTGTAGGACTCAGAACCTTCCTCCAGAGCTCTGGTCCCACCCATGATCCAAACCTGCAAGTGGAAAGGTCATTTTTTTTTCTCATTTCCATAGAATTTAGGGATCCTCCAGCCCACTTGGATGCTTCGAGGTGGGCCAGGAGCTCCTCCAGCTTCTCCTGTTTCCGTTAAACAGTTTCTTTCCCTAAAGGAAAGTGTTACAAGATGGTCAACCCTAAACTCCTCCAAGCAACATTCTGAGATGCTCCAAACACTAATTCCTACTCTTTTCTGCTGGTAGATGGGAACTTTCCCCGCTTCATCACACCTGGGAGGTCTTAGGGAAGACCAAATCCATCAGAAATCCCAAATGTCTTTCCCAAAGGAAGGGCTGATCCCATAAAACATGTCTTCTCCTTAAGGATTTCCACCCCTACCCCAACTCTAGAGCTTCTCCAGCACTAGGAAGCCTCTAGAGCTTGTCCAGCGCCAAGGGTGGTGGCCCTGAAGCACCTGTACCTTCATTCCTCGTTGGAATAAATCCAAGAGAACCCCATCAGAGCCCGTTTTCACGTGGAAGATGGTGTCAGGGACCTTCTTGGGATGAGTTGGAGCTCCCGCAAATGGAAACAGTGATGGGCAGCATCTTCATGCTGGTGGTGGCTGGTGTTCACAACAAAGCCTTCAGAGCGGAGCAGGATCTGCTCTGGCAGGAACTTGGGGAGTTCCTTCTCCCCGGGCAGGAGGTGGTTGGGCTTTAGTTCCTCAAACCATGGCCCTGGTGAGTTAAATCCTGGGCTTAGAGGTCTCCTTCGGAGCTCAGGAATCTGTATCTGGAGGAAGGAGCACCTTCTGGAAGCTGAAATGGCTGCAGGAATGTTGGGGTGGGTCCTTGCTCATCCCTGTCATCTCACCTGCCTTTATTGAAACGGAGTCGTTAATGGAGGGGAGGTCACAGGGAGGTCATGGAGATGGAAGGTGGTGGCCCCTCGGTGGCCAAGGGCTCATTCCAACTCTGTTAGCCCGGGGTTATTGGACCATGAATGGTCCTGATGAGCGGAGCTTGGAGATGGTTTAACTTGGCTGCTCCTGACACAGCTCAACACATCTCAGACAGATGGGATGGGATGGGATAGTGGGATGGGATGATGGGACGGTACCCAAAAAGAAGGGATGGTGGGATGAGATGGTGCACAGAGGGATGGGGTTGGATGGGGTCAATGAGATGGTACCCTGAGGGATGGGATGGTGCCCAGAAGGATGGGATGATGGCCAGACGGATGGGATGGTGCCCAAAAGTATGGGGTGGGGTGAGGTTGAGTGGTGCCCAGAGAAATGGGATGATGCCCAGAGATAGGAGGATGGGATGGGATGGGATGGGTTCTCAGGAAGACAGGCTGCCTTGTTTTGGGCTGAATTCTCCTGTTTCCAAGACCATCCCATGCCCTCAGCCCTGGTGCCACCACCTCCAGCTGCTGGAGGGTCCCTCTGCTGCTCAGGCTGCACCCAAGGGCTTTGTGGGGTGGGGTTTGGGTCACCATACGCTGGGCAAGTGTCTGGAGTGGAGTTCCCACAACCCTCTTCCTCTGGACCTGGGGTGAGGTCTCCATCCACCACCAGAGTGCAGGAACCTTGCCTGGAGCTGGGACGAGATCTCCATCCACCACCAAACTCCTCCTTGGCACCTGGAGACCTCGGCACACGGGGTTTGCTCTCACTCCTCAGGCTCTGCTGGAGCTGGGTTTGAGGTTCATGCCCACTTTGCTTTGCTCCAACCAAGTTCAAAGGAGGCTGTTCCCACCTTCATCTCATGCTGGTACCATTCCTACCCCTCGGATCTGCTGTGGAGCCATGGGAATGTTGGCTTCCAGCATCTTCTGCCCATGGCTGGAGCAATCCTGAAGCAGGATGGACAAAGTCTGAGATGCTTGGAGGAGGAACCACCCCGGGCTGGTGCCAGCGGAGAGGATTCCCAGCATCCTTCTGCTGCTTCTTCACCTAAGGTGTTGAGAAGCATGGTGCCTGGACCCATGGCTTTATCCTGCCACTGGATGAAGATACTGGGTGTGGAGGAGCCTTGGTGGGATGATGGAGCTGGGCATAGAGCATCCTGGGATTGAGCAGCATCCCTTAGAGCAGGGGTGGGATGAGCAGAGGTCCCCATTCATGCTCCCCGGCCTCCAGGGTCAACCCTGGGTGAGGGTGGGACCAGCAAGGTGAGGGAGGGAATTCTGCCCCTCTGGTAAGACCCCACCTGGAGCCCTGTGTCCAGTTCTGGAGTCCTCAGCACAGGAAGGACATGGAGCCGTGGGAGCGAGTCCAGAGGAGGGCACGGAGATGATCCGAGGGCTGGAGCACCTCCTGTATGAGGACAGGCTGAGAGAGTTGTGGTTGTTCAGCCTGGAGAAGGGTGGGGAGGCCTTGGCCCAGGTTGCCCAGGGAAGTGGTGGCTGCCCTACCCCTGGGGGTGTTCAGGGCCAGGTTGGATGGGGCTTGGAGCCCCCTGATCCAGTGGGAGGTGTCCCTGCCCATGGAACTGGATGGCTTTGATGTCCCTTCAACCAAACCCTTGGTTCCATGATGATCTACATCCTGTACAAGCAAGGAACAGGTCCTCTTTTAGGTCTTCTCCTGGATTCTCAGAATGTGATACTTCAAACAGTTTCAGATGTTGGACATGGCTTGACCCACCAACGCATTTGCTGCCAGTTCACTATCAAAAGCCCCGGAGCCTCTTTCAGTACTGGGAGGCTGCTCTAAGGTCTCCATGGACCCTTCTCCAGGCTGAACAACCACAACTCTCTCAGCCTGTCCTCGTACAGGAGGTGATCCAGTTCTTGGATCATCTCCGGTGCCTCCTCTGGACTCGCTCCCACAGCTCCATGTCCTTCCTGTGCTGAGGACTCCGGAACTGGACACAGGGCTCCAGGTGGGGTCTCACCAGAGCAGAGCAGAGGAGCAGGGTCACCAAACTATGAAAGAAAAACCTGGCCAGGGTGCCTACATCTCACCAGGAGTTGTTTCTACCCAGATTTCCCAAGGCAGAGTCTCCACACGGGTGACTTCAGACTCATTTATTGGGTGGTCACACCCCAAGGTGGGCACCTCCAGAGTGAGACCCCAACAGAGAACTCCCTGGGCAATAAGACCCGTGCAGTCTCAGATCCACAAGGCCTTCACACACTGGTGCAGTGGAGTGGTAGGACCTAAGGTTTTCTCATTCTTTTTTGGGTTCTCTCCTTGTCTCAGAGAAGGCCACCTCATTTCCTGTCTTCATGGAATGGGTTGGCTTGGAAAGGACCTCAAAGCCCATCCAGTTCCATGGGCAGGGACACCTCCCAATGGATCAGGGTGCTCCAAGCCCAAGCCATTTTGGCCTTCAGCACCTCCAGGGATGGGACATCCTCAAAGCTTGCATGTGGGTGTAGGTCCCTTTTGGCTTCAACCATCTTGTGCCTATGTTCATTGCAGCCCCAAAGGGCTTCCCAAATCCAGCTCCTTATGCTGAGCAAGCCCTGATGGGTCACGCTTCCTTGGAATTCCAAGATGGTCCTTCTGGAGTTCATTCTCATCACAGAATCATGGAATGGTTTGGATGGGAAGGGACCTCAAAGCACATCCAGTTCCATGGGCAGGGACACCTCCAATTGGATCAGGTCACTCAAAGCTCCATCCAGCCTGGCCTTGAGCACCTCCAAGGATGTGGCATCTTCAGAGCTTGCCCTGCTGGGCTGCCCTTCCTTGGAATTCCAAGGGGTCCACCTGGAGTTCATTTCTCACCACGCAAAGCTCAGCCACAACTCTAAACGCTCGGAGTGATTCAACCTCACACAAAACTCATTCTCCTCAACAGCCACCACGAAGGCTCCCTCCGTCCCGGGGCTGGATCTGGCCCACCTAGAAGACGTGGGTGTAGAAGACATGGACGTTGCTGGCTTGGTCCAAGGGCAGGGCTTGGCCAATGTTCCTGGCGCCCAAGCGGGCCCCGCCGAGTGCTGAGGAGCGTTTCAGCTTCAGGAGGCTGAAGCGGGAGAAGATGCCACCAGGAGCCTCCTCCCGTGCTTGTTCCAGCACACGGATGAACCCTGAGAGGGACACAAAAGTAGGATTGGGTTTATGGGGGCATCAGGATCTCATGAGGCTCCTCAAGTCCAAGTGCAAGGTCCTACACCTGGGTTGGGGCAAGCCCAGCAGAAATCCAGGTCGGCTGGAGAACGGGTTGGGAGCAGCCCTGAGGAGAAGGACTTGGGGTGCTGGGGGAGGAGCAGCTCAACACGAACCAGCAAACCCAGGTCACTCATGTCCTGGGCTGCATCCAGAGCCCTGGGACCAACAGGGTGAGGGAGGGGATTCTGCCTCTCTGCTCCGCTCTGGTGAGATCATGGAGGTCATGGCCACCACCACTGACCATGGTAGGGGACAGCGAGGGCAATGTCACCAGGCGGCATCACCTCCTACCAGCTCCAGCCTCTGAAAGAGGGGACTTTGAGATGCAACATTGAGAAGAAATTTTTCACCATGAGGGTTGGACTGACCAGAGAGGTCTTGGTTGCCCCATCCCTGGAGGTGCTCAAGGCCAGGTTGGGTCATGGAATCATGGAATCATGAAGGTTTAAAAAGCCCTCCAAGCTCATCCAGCCCAACCCCACCACGCCCACTGAACTCTGTCCCCAGGTGCCACATCTACACAGTCTTTGAACCCCTCCAGGGACGGAGACTCCACCCTTGCCCTGGGCAGCTTCTTCCAATGCTTCTCCACTCTTTCCTGATGAGGCTTCGAGCACCCTGATCCAGTGGGAGGTGCCCTGCCCATGGGAACTGGATAGGGCTCGGAGCTCCCTTCCAACCCATTCCATGGTTCCATGCCTTTATAACCACCCTCAGTGTCCCCCATCCCAGCACTCACCCTCCTGCATCTTCTCCCAGCTGTTCCAGACGGAGCCCACACAGATGATGGGCAGCCCCAGCTCCCCCAGGAACAGGCTCTGGTAGTGGTGGTGAGGACAGAGCAGGTGAGAGGTGGCCCCAGGACCTCCCCCAACCCATCGTCCCATCCTCGTCCCCTCTCACCGTGTCGATTTGGGGCAGCACAGCGACCACGTGGCGAGCCAGGACCTCACCCGCCTTGGTGAAGATGTGGCAGCAGAGCGGGTCCCCAGCTTCAGCACCTGTGTACGGGGGGGGGGGGGGGGGAGGGGGGGGCTGGGGTGGGGAAATGGGACCTCCCCTCTGCACCCTCTGGGATCGCACCCAGCTCCCACAACCATAGAATCACTTGCTTGGAGAAGACCTTTGAGATCATCAAGTCCAACCGTACCGGTCCACTGCTAAACCAGTTCCTTGAGGACCTCATCTACCCAGCTTTTAAACACCTCCAGGAATGGGGACTCCACCATCATCCTGGGCAGCCTCTGCCAGGGCTTCTCTGCTCTTTCCATGAAGGAATTGTCCCAATGTCCAACCTCAGCCTCTCCTGGTGCAACCTGAGGTCATTTTCTCTCATCCTATCCCTTGCTCCTTTGGAGAAGACACCAACACCCACCTCACCACAACCTCCTTTCCAGGAGCTGCACAGAATGATGAGGTCTCTCCTCAGCCTCCTCTTCTCCAGGCTAAACACCCCCAGGTCCCTCAGCCACTCCCAGAACCCCTGTTCTCCATCCCCTTCCCCAGTTCTGTTCCTTTCTCCAGACGCTCTCCACCCTTCTTGGCCATCTGGGCCACTGCTGGCTCATGTTCAGCCACTGTTGCCCAGGAGGTCCTTCTCCTCCAGGCAGCTTTCCAGCTGCTCTTCCCCAAGCCTGGAGCATTGGATTGGGTTGATGGGACCCAAGAGCAGGATCTCACACTTGGCCTGGTGGAACCTCACACCTCATCCTGGACTGTGATGTGTCCTGAGCACGCACCAGGGGTGGGGATAGTTGCCATGAGGGCACCAGGGTGGTGATGCCAGGTGGGACAAGTGGGACCAGCACCCCAAGTTGTCCCCTCCCACCCTAGGAGTGGTGGTCCCTTACCCTCTGCCAGCCGCCGGCAGAACCCCGCAAACTTTGCCTTCTCGAAGGTGCGGTAGAGGTGCGTCAGGAGCCCCATCCTGTCTGAGACCTGCGGTGACAGGAGGTGGGGGGACCCAGCAGTGAGCAAGTGCCCACTGGGGACCTTCCCATTCAGCCTGGAGCTCCTGAGACCTCCCCAGCTCAGGGTGCAGCCTGGAGCATCTGCCAGATCCCACCACCCATCCCAAAGCCCCCCCAGACCCCACCACCCATATCCCAAAGCCCTCCCAGACCCTACCACCCATATGCCAAAGCCCTCCCAGACCCCACCACCCATATGCCAAAGCCCTCCCAGACCCCACCACCCATATGCCAAAGCCCTCCCAGACCCCACCACCCATATGCCAAAGCCCTCCCAGACCCCACCTCACACATGACAAAGCCCTCCCAGATCCCACCACCCATATCCCAAAGCCCTCCCAGATCCCACCACCCATATCCCAAAGCCCTCCCAGATACCACCACCCATATCCCAAAGCCCTCCCAGATACCACCACCCATATCCCAAAGCCCTCTCAGAAGCACCTGGAAGTAGTCAAACATGGCCTGCTTGACATATCCAACATCATGAGGTGGCACCTCCAGGTTGTCCATGCAGTCAAACACCATCTTCACAGCCTGGTGGGCAATCCAATACGCTGTGGGAGGAGCACGGAAATGGTCAAGCCCCACCAGTGTCCTCCAGTTTCCCCCACCACCTCCCACCAGCCCCACCTGAGCCTTCGTCGCCCATCATGTGTCCCCAGCCACCGCAGCTTGTCTCCGACCCATCGGGGTTGATGAGTTTGCAGTTGGAGCCGGTGCCCGAGATAAGGACGATGCCACCTGCAAGGACCACGGGATGGGTTGGAAAGGACCTCAAAGCACATCCAGTTCCATCCCCATGGGCAGGGACACCTCCCACTGGATCAGGGTGCTCCAAGCTCCATCCTGACCTCAAGCACCTTCAGGAATGGGACCTGGGGGTTCTGGCTGGTGGCAACTTAAGAGTCATGGAACCATGGGATGGGTCGGGTTGGAAGGGACCTCAAAGCCCATTCAGTTCCCATGGGCAGGGACAATTCCCACCGAGTAAAGGTGCTCCAAGCCCCATCATGAAAGAGTAGAGAAGCATTGGTAGAAGCTGCCCACAGCAGGGGTGGAGTCTCCATCCCTGGAGGGGTTCAAAGACTGTGTAGATGTGGCACCTGGGGACAGGGTTCAGGAGATGCAGTGGGATTGGGCTGGATGAGCTTGGAAGGCTTTTCCAACCTTCATGATTCCATGACCCAACCTGGCCTTGAGCACCTCCAGGGATGGGGCAATCAAGACCTCTCTGGTCAATCCCACCCTAATGGTGAAGAATTCCTTCCCAACATCCCACCTCTTTCAGAGGTTGGAGCTGGTGGGAGGTGGTGCCATCTGGTGACGTCCCCTACCGTGGTCGGTGGCGGTGGCCATGGCCCCCACGGCGTCATTGGTGATGTGGTAGCTCTGGCTGAGGTGGGGGTAACGGCGAGACAGCTCCTCCGTCAGTTTCTCAATGGCGTCCTTCTGGTCACCTCCGCTCAAGGACAACCCCTGCCCCAGCCCAGGAGGCTCCGTGTCACCTCCAGGTGGGATGAGGAGGGGAAGCATCCTTGGAGAGGACGGTGGAGCGAGGTGGGGGGGGTTGGGGCTCACCAGGGAGCGGAGTGGGACATGGGGGTCGGCGCCCGCTTTGGTCTTGGCGTCGCTCACCATGAGCTCGATCCTCTCCAGGCAGCGCTCAGAGCCGATGAGCTAGGAGAGGGGGTGGAGGGAAGGATGTCAAAGGCCCCCCTGAACCCCAGGATCCATCCCCAAAAGCTCCACCACCACAGTCCCACCACCTGCTCTGGTGGCTTCATCCCAGCCAAGCAGGAGAACCAGGATGATATGGGAGAACCTGGGCAACCCAGGAGAACCTGGACAACTTGGGTCAACCAGGATAACCTGGGACAATCAGAGACAACCAGGGGCAACCTGGACCACTTGGGAGAACCTGGGACACCCAGGAAAAGCTGGGACAACCAGGACCACCTGGGAAAATCAGGGAGAAGCTGGGACAACCCATGACAACCTGGAGAACCTGGGGAAACCTAGGACAACATGGACAACGCGGGACAACTGGGACCACCTGGGAAAATCAGGGAGAACTCGGGACAACCTGGACCACCTGGGACAACCAGGACAACTGGGACAATCTGTGTCAACCTGGACAACCAGGATAAGCTGGGAGAACCTGGGACAATCAGGGAAAACCTTGGACAACTTGGGGCAACCTGGACCACCTCGGAGAACTTGGGAGAACCAGGACAGCCCTTCCTCATACCCCCTGTGCCCCCCTCACCCAGTGGTTGGTGCAGGGTCCCTCAGTCTCAGCCAGGATCCGCCCGTCCTCAGCCACCAGGACCACGTGGGAGTGGGTGCCCCCTCTGCAGAGGTGAGGGACAATGGCAGGGTCACCCCATGTGCCCCCCAGCCCCACGGGGTGGTGGGTGGGATGGGACCCTGGTGGGGGGGACACACTGGGATGGGGGTCCCGGAGGGTGGGACGGGGGTCCCTGGGGGAAAAGGCGCTGAGATGGGGTTTCGGGGGGGGGGGGGGGGGACACAGAGGGATGGAGGCCCCTGGGGGGGTTGAGGGGTTGAGGGCTCTGGGGTTTGCGGGTGGAACCTGGGGGGAGGGGGGGACAGGAGGTAGGATGGGGTCCCTGGGGGGGGAAATGGGAGTCCCGGGGTGGGGAGGTATAGGAGTCCCTGGGGGAGAGCACACAAGGATGGGGGTCCCTGGGGGCGGGGGGGCGAAGGGTGTCACAGCAGGATGGGGCCCCTGGGAGGGGGCACAAGGATGGGGATCCCTAGTGGAGGGGGAAGGTGGGGTCCCTGGGAGGGAAATGGGGATCTCTGGGTGCTGAGGGGTTTCGGTTATTGCTCTCCCCCCGCCCAGAATCGGGGTCCCCGGTGGATGTTGGAGGGAGCAGAGCCCGGTGGGTACCCCCCGCCCCGCCCTCACCCCTCCACGCCTCCGAACAGTGCCGCCATCACCCCAGGACCCGACCCGTCCTGCCCGGCTAAAAGCCACGCCCCCCTGGGGTAATCCACGCCCACCGAGCGCGCAGCAGCCAGTCAGAGAGCACAAAGCGCCACAAGCCACGCCCCCAGCATAGCCCACTAGCCAGGCCACCCCTCCCTCGAGCAAAACCACGCCCCCATCCGCGCACTGGCCAGTCATGAACCAGAACGCGTCCCAGGGACTGCCCACAGCCACGCCCCTCGCCGGGCAAAGCCTCGCCCCCAGCAACACCTCGATCATTCACAAAAGAGGACACGCGTCAAGTCACGCCCACAGCCGCGCCCGCGGCCCTTCCGCGTCAAAGCACGCTCCGAGACGCCCCATGACCAATCACAGAACAGAACTTGCCTTGAGCCTCGCCCACAGCCGCAGCACCTGTCCCCACCTCCCCCCCCTTCCGCCGCTCCCTCAACAACACTTCGGCCAATCACCTATCAAGATACCCCCCCAAACGCGCCCCCTAGAAACAACAGCCCACTCAGGGAAAGCCACGCCCCCAGCCGCGCCGTCACCCAATCCCAGCCCGACCCGCCTTGAGGCCACGCCCACCACCGCGCCCTTCCCCAGGCTCGACAACCCGGCCCCAGCACCATTCCAGCCAATCCGCGCCCTGTCAAGCTTAAAGCTACGCCTCCTAAGGGCAAGCCACGCCCCTTGTGGAGTCCCCAGGGGTCGGAGAGCGCGGTGGGTCCTAGTGCCGACCCGCCGTATGGGGAGCCCCACACACAGCACCCCCAAACACGTAGCCCCACCCCAAACCCGCACAACGCCTTCCCACAACCTTCTAAATCCCCCCCAACGCCCCCCCCCCCGAGCTCCCTACAGTCCCCCCCAACAACCCATGCAGAGAGCCCCCCCCAAAGCCCCACTACGCCCCCCAGAGCCCCCAAACCCCTACCAAACTCCCTCAGTCCCCCCACAGCCACTCCACTAAGCGCCCCAAAACGCTCCCCCAGTCCCTCCAAAGTTCCCTCAGCCCCCCTCATATCCCCCTAAAGTCCCCTCAGATCCTCTCACAGCCAGAGGCTCTTCCCAGAGCTCCCATATACAGACACCCCCAGCCCTTCTCCAGCGTCCCTCCCCTGAGCCCCCCACAGGCCCCCCGAGTCCCCCATGAAGTCCCCCCAGAGCCCCTCCAAGCCCCCCCGTCCCCCAAAGCCCCCCAGTCTCCTTACATAAAGCCCCCCCAAAGTCCCCGCAGCCCACACACACAGAGCCCCCCCACAGAGCTCCCTGCAGACCCCCAAAGCCCTCCCCACAGTCCCCACACACACAGCCCCCTCCCACAGTCCCCCCAGCCCCCCCCAGTCTCCTCCAGTCCCCCTCATGTTCCCCCCAACACCCCTCCACAGCCTTCCTCCACAACCCTCTCACAGCCCCCTCAAAGCCCCCACAGCCCCCACAGCCACTCCAACGCCCACCCAAGCACCCAAAGTCACACACACACAGACCCCCCCAAGCCCCCACAGCCCCCTCACATTTACCCCCCAAAGCCTCCCCTAAAGAAACTCCACCCAAAGCCCCCCAAAACGCCTTTAGCCCCCCCAACACCCACCAACCCTCCCAAAGCCCCCACAGCTCCCACACAGCCCCCCAGTGTCCACCCCCCAGAACACACACCCCCTCAGCACCCCCCATTTATGTCACAGTCCCACATTTGGGGGGCTCAGGACCACCCCCCATTGTTAACAGCTCCCCCCCCTTCATTAGGACTTTGGGGGGGGAGTTGGGAGGGGGCTTCGTTAGGGGGGACTCCTGTCAGGTCCCATCAGGCCCAGTGGCAGCAGGGGACGAGGACACAGCTGAGCACCCCCTGGGGCACCACGGGGGACATGGTGGGGACAGGGACAGGGAGGGTGGTGGAGGAGCAGATGGAGGGACAGATGGATGGAGGGAGGGAGGGGGTGGAGGAAGGGAAGGGTGGGAGATGATGGAGATGGATGGATGGATGGATGGATGGATGGATGGATGGATGGATGGATGGATGGATGGATGGATGGATGGGTGGAGGGATGGATGGGTGGATGGATGGAGAGGACAGAGGGGTGGGTGGTTGGAGGGGCAGACAATTGCACAGGGAATGGAGGGGCAGATGGATGGAGAGGATGGAGGGATAGAAGGATGGGAGATGAATGCATGGAAGGATGGATAAGACAGAAGGGAATACGGCTGGGGAGCATTATTTGGGTGGCTGGAGAGCTGAGCAGATGGATGGCTGGATGGGCACATCAGAATGGAAAGAGGAGGTGGGGGAAGATGGGGCAGGAGGTGAGACCAAGGGCATCACAGGAGCAGGGTGATGGGACAGGGACTGGGTGGAGGGGATGGGTGGCCCATGGCGCGCTCAGGGCTGATTCCAGCCTGGCAGGACCCTTGTGGTTGCCCAGGGATGTCGTTTCTCCTCGGGATTCCCTGGTCCGGGGGTGCTGGGATGGGGACACCAGCAGAGCCCAGGACTGGGGTTGTCTCCCCCCTCCCCATCCTTGTCTCCAGCCCTTCTGGAGTGCCATGGGGTGAGAAGTGGGACTGGAAGACCTCCATCTCCAGCAGGAACCTTCCTTCCTGAGGTTGGGGTGTGCCCCATGGCCATGGGGTGCTGCAGAGGGACCTGGTGGGATGGGACCTTGGCCACCTCAACTCAGAAAACAAAGATGCTCGGGGGCATCCGTGTCCTTCCCAAGGGTTTTCCAAGATGAGGAGCCCCAAGGGTCCAGTTGGGACACACACTCCCCCCCAAGACCAATGATGGCTTCAGGGAACCCCAAGAGCCCAGAGGAACCCCCAAAGAGTCCTCCAGCCCCACCAAAGCCTGGTGGAGAGCAGTGGCAGGGCAAGAGTTAACCTGCAGCATGTGCAGCCCCCGACCCACCGACCTCCTGCCCTCATTAAGCCCTGGTGGCACCAGACTGTCTGGGGACAAGGGGGGGACAAGGAGGGGGGGGACAGGGACTTCATCTCAGCTGAGAGCAAAGTTTGAGCAGAGCAGTGGCTGCAGAGGGGCTGGAGATGTGGGTGAGTCCTGGGGTGTGATGGGGGTCCCAGGAGGTCCATGGGGTGGGACAGCGATGTCCCCATGGAGTCTATGCGGCCGTGGTAGGACAACGTTGCTCCTGGTGAGTCCGTGGGGCTGTGGTGGGACTGTGATGTCCCCACTGGGACTGTGATGGCACAGCAACATTCCCAGTGAGTCCGTAGGGCTGTGAGCCGCATGAGATGAGTTCCTGGTGGGTCCATGGGTCATGTTGAGGGGGTTCCTTGAGGTCCATGGGGTGGGACAGAAATCCGTGGGGCTGTGATGGGACAGCGATGTCCCTGGTGAGCCTGTGGGTCATGGTGGGACAGCGATGGCCATGGGGACATGGGATGGGACAGCAATGTCCCCAGTGAGCTCTTGGGGCTATGATGGGTGTTCCATGAGGCCCATGGGGTGGGACAGCCATGCCCCCAGTGGGGCCGTGATGGGACAGTAACGCTCCTGGTGAGTCCGTGGGTGGTGATGAGGGTCCCACGAGACCCACGAGATGAGACAGTGATGTCCCCAGTGGGCTGGAAGCCACCCTTTGAGCCAAGGAGCCTCTGGGGTAATGCCAGGATGACCCTGACTTCATCCCACCGCCCCACTCAGGGATGGAGACTGGAGAAATGTGGTCCCCTGGATCTCCCACCCCATGCCAGTGGTGGCTCCTCCCATCTCAGATCTGACCAGGATGAGAGGTGGCACTGGTTGGGAAGCGCATGGGCACCGCACGCCTTTGAGGTTCATCCCACTCTGCCGGTGTGGAAACACCAACCTTGGAGGATCTGGGACGGGTTTCAAGTCCGGATTGGCGCTGTTGTGGTGGGAGGGCTGGACACGGTGCTGAGCTGCCAGCAGGTCCATCCCGGGACGGTGCTGCGTGGAGGAAGGCATTGGTGATGCGGTGGGCTTCACAGGGATGGACGCTGCTGAGATGGATTCGGGGCGACCTGGGAGTACCCACTTTGAGGAACCAACTCCTCAGTCCCATTCCCACCCCAGCGCGGCAGTGCCGGAGCGGCTGTGCCTCACAGTCTGTTCTGGCACAGCATGGGGTCAACTCGGTCCCACCAGGAGCAGCAGGATGAAGCACCTGGAGGAAGCGAGCCCTGTCCGTCTGTCCTTCCTCACGCCCGTCTGTCCTTCCTCCAGCTCTCCGTAAGCTCAGAGATCTCATCTGCGCTGTAGGTTCTGTGTCCTGCTGCCTGTTCCTGTAGCACCCATCCGTCTGTCCGTCTGTCCATTCAATCACTCATCCATCCATCCATCCATCCTACCATCCTTCCTCCATTCATCCATCTCCAGATCCACCTCTCCTTCCATCCAGTCCTCCCTCCCTCCATCCATCCCTCCACTCACCCACCCACTCACCCATCCATCCCTCCATCTATACCCCCGTTCATCCATCCCTCCATCCTTCTGTCCATTCCTCCCTCCATCCATCCATCCATCCATCCATCCATCCATCCATCCATCCATCCCTCCCTCCCTCCCTCCCCATCCCTTCATCTCTCTCTCCATCTCAGCCGCCCCATCCCACCACCATGGGGCCGGGATTGGGTGGATCTTCCAACCAACACAATCCCATTCCAAGGGGATGGACCTCCAGGTCAGGTAGAGCCACGGTCTGGGCAGGTACAGGGGGATAGATGAACGGAGAGATGGACGGGCGGATGGATGGAGGGATGGACAGAGAGATGGAGAGATGGGTGGGTGGATGGATGGATGGATGGGACAGGACAGGGATGGGGACAGAGATGAGGACAGGGACAGATCCAGCCTCTCCCAGGCTTGGGGAGATGTCCCTCACCCCTCACCTCCATCCCCAACCCCTCTCCTAACACAGACCCCACTCCCACCGGCCAGGTGGTTTTGCCAACTCAGCATTTCCCCATCCCCACCCCCCCACCCCTCCCCCCCCAGCTCAGCCCTGGTGTGGGTGTTGAGGTTCTGGGGGGTGTGGGATTTGAGAGCCTGGGATTTGGGGAGCCTGGGTTTAGGGCTCCCAATTTGGGGTTTGGGGATTTGGGTGTCCCAGGTTCAAGGGTTCCTGTATTTGGGGGTCCTGATTTGGGAGGGTCTGGGATTTGGGGGTCCGGGATTTGGGGATCCCATATTCGAGGTGTGGGGGTCCCAGGGGTTTGGGGGTCCCAGTGCGAGGGTCCTGGATTTGGGGGTTCAGGGGTCCAGGATTCGGGGGTCCTGGGATTTGAGGGTTCCCGGATTCGGGGGTCCCAGATTCAGGGGTCCTGGTGTAGGGGTCCCAGAGTTTGGGGGTTCTGGTGTGGGGATTCCGATGTGGGAGTCCTGATGTGGGGGTATGGGATTTGGGTGTCAGGGATTGGGGTTCTGGATTTAGGGATCCTGGTATGGGGGACCCAGATTTGGGGGTCCAGGTATGGGGGTCTGGAATGCGGGGATCCCAGATTCAGGGATCCTGGATCTTGGGTCCTGGATTTGAGGTTCCCAATGTGGGGGTCCATGATTTAGGAGTCCCAGTGTGGGGGTCCTGGATTTGGGGGTCCCAGATTTGGGAGGGGGGGGTCATGATTCAGGGATCCAGGATCTGGAGGTCCAGGATTTGGGGGTCCCAGTGTGGGGGTCCAGGACTTGTGGATCCCGATGTGGGGATCTCAGTGTGGGGGTCCTGGATTTAGGAGGTACTAGGTTCAGGGGTCCAAGATTTGGGGGTCTTAGTGTGACGGTCTAGGATTTGGGGTTCCCAAATTTGGGGGTCCCGGTGTCAGGATCCCAGTGTGGGGCCTGGGATTTGGGGGTCCTGGTGTGGGGCAGGGTATTCGGGCCCGTGGAGTCACTTTGTGGGGTCAAGGCCATTGGAGCTGCTGCGCTCGTTAAATCTCCCCCCCCCCAGCACTAATTAATGTCATTACGGGAGGGAGGGGGTGGGATGGGGACCCCCCAAGGTGTCCCTCAGCCCCCTGTGCCTCAGTTTCCCCATCACCCAGGGGTGGGGGTGCTCCCCTGTGTCCCACCGTGTTCCCCCTGTCCCCCAATGTCCCTCCGTGTACCCCCATCCTCCCTTTTCCCCGTGTCCCCCTTTGTCTCCCCTGTCTCCCCATGTCCTCCCATCCCCATCTGTCCCCCCTTGTCCACCCTGTCCCCCTGTCCCCCGTGTCTCCCCTTCCCCCATCCTCCTTTCTCCCGTCTCCCCTGTCCCCCCTGTTCCCCCTGCACCCCATGTCCCCCTTTGTCTCCCCTGTCCCCCCGTGTCCCCCCATCCCCCCTCTCCCACATTCCCCCTATCCCCGACCCCCCCATGTCCCCGTGTCCGTTTTGTCTCCCCTGCCCCTGTGTCCCCCCATGCCCCGTCACCCTCATCCCCCCCGCCCTCCCGTGTCCCACATGTCCCCCTTTGTCTCCCGTCCCCCCCGTGTCCCCCATCCCCCCGTCCACCCGTCTCTCCGTGTTCCCCGTCCCCCTCCATCCCCCTCTTCCCTCCCCACCCCCCCGTGTCCCCTGCCCCCCTTGTCCCCCTGTGTCCCCCCTGTGTCCCCCCTGTGTTCCCCCTATGTCCCCCCTGTGTCCCCCCGTCCCCCTCCATTCCCCCTTTCCCCTCTCCATCCCCCCGTGCCGCCCCCCCCTCTCCCCCTCCGTGTTCCCCCGTGTCCTCGGGGTGACTGTGGTGTCGCGGCTGGCAGTGGCGTCGCACGCCTGACCGACTCCGCTCCAGCTGGAGCTGGAGATGAGTTAATGACCCCCGGAGATCGGCTCCCGCCTCGCCGCGCACGGCCCGGCGCCAGCACCGCGGCACACGGCTGGTGGCACCGGGGCGGGGGGACACCGGGGGGGCACCGGGGAACCCCGTGGTGGCACCGCTGGGGACAGAGCCTCGGCCCGTGGGCGGCCATGGGGATGTGGTGCAGCCATGGGGATGTGGTGCAGGGCATCGTGGCCACGGGACCACGATGGAGATTTCCCAGTGCTTCCCAGTGCTCCCCAGTGCTTCCCGGGAGCCAAGGTGGAGGTGGTGGCACCTGGGAACCCCACGGACCGTGCCCCCATGGGGGGCAGTGGGGATGCGATCACACCATGGAGCATCCATGGAGCATCTCCCAGCGCTCCCCAGTGCTCCCCAAGAGACAGGGTGGAGGTGGTGGCACCTGGGAACTCTACGGGGTGCACTGGGTGATGCTGGAGTGCACCCCAGTGACACTGGGGTGATGCTGGGCACTCTGGGGTGGTGCATTCACTGTTGGGGGTGCACTGGGGTGCTGCTGGGTTGCACTGGGGTGCACCGAGTGTTGCTGGGGGTCGCTGGGATGACATTGGGGTGCTCTAGGGTGATACTGGGATGACATTAGTGCACACTGGGGTGAGGCTGGGCTGCACTGGGTGCTGCTGGGTTGCACTAAGATGATACTGGGCTGCACTGGTGTGCACTGGTGTGCACTGGGCCGAAGGTGGGTTCCCAGCTATGTGGCATTCACAGTTCGGGGAGCACTGGGGTGATGCTGGGGTACACTGGGTGCTGCTGTGTTGCACTGGGGTGATGCTGGGTTGCACTAGGGTGATATTGGGATGATGCTGGGGTGCACTGGCTGCTACTGGGTTGCACTAGTGTGCACTGGATGGTCTTGGGGTGCACTGGGTGTTGCTGGGATGCACCAGTGTGCACTGGGTGGTGCTGGGGTGCTGCTGGGGTGATGCTGGGTTGCATTGGGAAGATGTTGGGGTGCACTGGTGTGCACTGGTGTGCACTGGGCTGGCGGTGGGTCCCCAGGGTGTGGCATTCACAGTTCTGGAAGTGCTGGGACGATGCTGGGCTGCACTGGGATGACATTGGGGTGCACTGGGTGATACTGGTGTGCACTGGTGTGCGCTGGGCCGCGGGTCCCCAGCCGCGTGGCATTCACAGTTCGGGGCGCGCGGAGGCTGAGGGGAGCTGACAGCCCCCCGTGTTCGGGGCGCCTGCGGCGCGGTGTCGCACACGGCTGACCGGAGCGTGACCCACGGCCCCACACGCAGCGCGGCGGCGGCGCCCGCGCCCACGGCCCTGACCCACAGCGTGCTGTCACCTCGCATCAGCGCGGCCACGCGTGAGAGGAGGGGCTCCGCACCACCACCCCCCCTGCACCCCCACACCAGGATGGGGGATGGGATGGGGAGGCCCAGCCGTGGGGAGGTGGGAGGGGAGGATCCCATCTGTGGGGCTGGTGGGGGAAAACCCAGCCATGGGGAGGCGTGGGGCTGAGGGGAGGTGAATCCCAGCCATGGGGATGTGTGGAGATGGGGGATGTGTGGGGATGGGGGATGAAATTCCATCCATGGGGAATGTGTGGGGCTGCAGGATGTGTGGGGCTGGGGGATGAAATTCCATCCATGGGGAATGTATGGGGCTTGGGGGGTGAAATCCCATCCGTGGGGATGTGTGGGGCTGGGAGGCAGGATCTATGGGGCAGGACCCCCAGCCTTGGTCCCTGAGGATGCAGAGGGACTGGGAGGCAGCCGGCAGAGATCTGTGGGGCAGGAACCCCAAAGTTGGTCCATGGGGATGTGTGGGGCTGGGAGACAGCAGAAAGGATCTGTGGGACTGGGAGGAAGGATCTATGGGGCAGGAATCCCCCCACCCTTGGTCCATAGGGATGTGTGGGGCTGGCAAGCAGGATCTATGGGGCAGGACCCCCACCTTTGGTCCATGGGGATGCAGAGGCCGGGATGCAGTATGATCCAGGTACCTGGGGATGCTCAGGGATGCTGGGGGGCACGAACTGAGGCACCCAGTGCTGTGGGGCAGGGTGTGGGGGGACGAAGGGAGGACTTGGGGGGTGGAAGCAGCAAAAAGCTCCCTCAGCTCCATCAAGAGCTGGAATTGGAGGGGAAAAGCGGCCACGCTGCCCTCGCACATTACTCATGCTCGGGTGCCCCGGCAGCACTTGGCTCCCAGTGGGGCCCACATGGACCTCGCAGCCCTTCTCTTGCTGGGTTGAACTGGGAAGAAGGAAAAAAAGGAAGAAATCAATCCAAAACCAACACCTGAGCAGCCCAAACCAGCCCCAAATCACCCTGAGCAGCCCAAACCAACCCCAAAATCCCCCCTGAGCAGCCCAACTCCACAGACAGGGTGGGGGGCAGCACAGGGGGTGCTGAGCCCCCCTTGACAGGGCCAGATGGGACACCCAGGGCCCCTCCAGGCCGCATCCTGCAACCACTGGGTCCCAGTGTGGAGGCTGAGCAGCTCCGAGGATGTGGGCTCCAGGACCACCAATGCTGCTGGTGGTGGGGCCTTTGATTTGAGGGGTGCAGCCTAGGTGCAGATACAACCCCCCAACACACCCCTATGCATGTATCATGCACCCCCCATGTACCCCAATGCACCCCCCAATGTCCCCCCTGCCCTTACACCCCATGCACCCCCATGTTTGCCCCCCCCCCCCCCACTGTGCAGCCTCACAAGCTTTGGGGGGTCAGGACACAGTGGGGCAGCCACTGCTGGGGGGTGAAACCCATAGGGTGCTGCAGCCCCAGCTGCACCCCCAAATGCCCTCACTGCTCCCCATTCCTGGGACTGGGAGCTGGGGGTGGGCGGGGGGGATGCTGCTGCACCCCAAGCTCAGCATCCTAAGCTCAGCACCCTGAACACAGCACCCCAGAGGTGCCAGTGGGGACACAGTGAAAGCTCCAAGGAGAACGACTTGAACTGGGGACGAATCCTGCACAGCACCAGACCCTGCAGCCTTGGGTAGTGGTTCCAGGGGGAGCAACACAGGGCAACCCTACACTAACAGCTTGGGGTGCACAACCTGATGCTCGTGTAACCCTACAAGAACAGGTCAGGCACATAGCACAGTCCTGGTGCAACCCTACAATATCAAACAGGTCACGAACAGTGCACGATGCTCATGCAACACCACCACAACAACTCAGGACACACAGCCTGGTGCTTTGCAACCCCCCGTTAATGGGGTGGGTACGCAGCCTGGTATTGGTGCAACCCTGCAATAACAGCTTGGGGGGCACAACCTGACTCTTGTGCAACCCTACAATAACAAACAGGTCTTGTAGAGTGCACGATGCTTGTGCGACACCACAATAATCGCTCAGGTACACAGCATAATGCTTTGCAACCCTGCAATAACAGCTCCAGGTGCACAACCTGGTGCTTTGCAACCCTACAAGAACAGATCACACACCCAAAGCATAGTCCTGGTGCAACCCTGCAATATCAAACAGGCCGTGTACAGTGCACGACGCTCGTGCAACACCACAATAACAGCTCAGGATGCACAACCTGGTGCTTTGCAACCCTGCCATAACAAACAGGTCGTGCACGCAGCACAGTGCTCGTGCAACGCAACAGTAACAGGTCAGGCACACGGCACAATACCACTGCAAAGAGATCTGGACAGGCTGGATCGATGGGTTGAGACCAACGGGATGAGGTTTAACAAGGTCAAATGCTGGGTCCTGCACTTGGGACACAACAAGCCCAGGCAGTGCTCCAGGCTTGGGGAAGACTGGCTGGAGAGCTGCCTGGCAGAGAAGGACCTGGAGGTGCTGGTTGACAGCTGCTGAACATGGGCCAGCAGTGGCCCGGGTGGCCAAGAAGGTCAATGGCATCTTGGCCTGTATCAGACACAGTGTGGACAGCAGGACCAGGGCAGTGATTGTGCCCCTGTACTCGGTACTGGTGAGGCCACACCTCGAGGCCTGTGTTCAGTTCTGGGCCCCTCACTTCAAGAAGGACATTGAGGGGTTGGAGCGTGTCCAGAGAAGGGTGACAAGGCTGCGGAAGGGGCTGGAGAACAAGTCCTACAAGGAACGGCTGAGGGAACTGGGGTTGTTTAGCTTGAAGAAGAGGAGGCTGAGGGGAGACCTCATCGCTGTCTATGGCTGCCTGAAAGGAGGCTGTGGCAGAGTGAGTGTTGATCTCTGCTCACAAGTGACAGGTGATAGAACAAGAAGAAATGGCCATAAATCGCACCAGGGGAGGTTCAGACTCGATATGAGGAAGAATTTCTTTACCAAAAGGGTGTTCAGGCACTGGCACAGCTGCCCAGGGAGGTGGTCGAGTCACCATCCCTGGAGGTGTTTAAAAAATGGGAAGATGAGTTTTTGAGGGACATGGTTTGGCAGATGATGGCTGCGGTTGGACTCGATGATCTCAGAGGTCTTTTCCAACTGGAGGATTCGATGATTCTATGAACCCAACAACAACAGCTCGGCTGCGCAGCCTGGAGCTTTGTGACCCTACAATAACAGCTTGGGATGCACAACCTGGCCCTTGTGCAACCCCACAGGAACAAATGGGTCACACACAGAGAACAGCAGCAGCACAATCCCACGATAACAGCTCAGAGCAGACGTCTTGGTGCTGACACAGCCCCACAGGAACAACCACACCATGCACACAGCACAGAGCTCTTGCAACCCTACAGCTGCAGCTCAGGTACGCAGCCTGCTGGGGCCCTGTAGGGATGCAGGGGGGCCCCATGTGGGTGCAGGGGTCCCTACACGGTTGTAGGGGTCCCTGTGGGAATGCAGAGAGTCCCTATATGGGTACAGAGTGCCCCTGTATGGGTGTAAGAGTCCCTATATGGGTGCAGAGGGTCCCTATATGGTTGCAGAGGGTCCCTATAGGGGTGCACAGGGTCCCTATATGGGTACAGAATGTCCCTATATGGGTGCAGGGGTCCCTGTATGGGTGCAGAGGGTCCCTATATGGTTATAGGGGTCCTTATAGGGATGCAGAGGGTCCCTATACGGTTGTAGGGGTCGTATAGGGCTGCAGAGGGTCCCCGTATGGATGCAGGGGTCCCCATAGGAATGCAGAGGGTCCCCAAACAGGTGCAGGGGGTCCCTATATGGTTGTAGGGGTTCCTATACGGATGCAGAGGGTCCCTATATGGGTGTAGGGGTCCCTACAGGGGTGCAGAGTGTCCTCATAAGGATTCAGAAGGTCCCCATATGCGTACAGAAGGGTCCCTATGTGAGTTTTGGGGGGGTCCCTTTATGGGTGTAGTGGAACACCTGAATGGGTCCGGTGGGGTCCCTATACACAGAAAGGAGGGTCTCTATAGGGCCCTATGCAGGTGAAGAGGACCCTATATGGCTTCAGGCCTCTCCCCCCAAGGTCTGGGGCGTTCCCTGTGCAGTTTTGGGGTCCCTGTGCTGTTTGGGCACCCTATGTGGGTTGGGGAAGGTATCCTCGTATGGTTTGGGGGTCCCTGTACAGTTTTGGGGCACCCCTGTACAGTTTGGGGGTTCCCTGTACAGTTTGGGGGAGTCCCTGTGCAGTTTGGGGGGGGAGTCCCTGCACAGTTTGGGGGAGTCCTTGTGTGTTTTGGGGTCCCCAAAAGTTTTTTGGAGGTTCTGCATATGGTTCAAGGTCCCCATGTGATTTGGGGGAGGTGCCTGTACAGTTTGAGGGGGTCTGTGCAGCTTAGGGGGTCTCTTGGTGTTCCAGGGTCCCCTTGTGCAGTGTTGGGTGTCCCTGGGCACTTCAGGGTTCCTCCATATCTCTATGTCCCCCTGTAGAGTTCTGGGGGTCCCTGATCGTTTTGGGGTTGCCCCTGGATTCCCCCCCTCAGTGCAGTTTTGGGGTCCCCGGTGCAGTTTTGGGGATCCCTGGGCATTTGGGTGTCCCTGTTCATTTCGTGATCCCCCCGTGCAGTTTTGGGGTCGCCCCTGGTTTTCCCCTCTCAGTGCAGTTTCAGGGTCCCCCGTACAGTTTTGGGGGTCCCTGGGCGTTTGGGGGTCCCTGTTCATTTTGGGGTCCCCCTTGATCCCCTCTCGTGCAGTTTTGGGATCCCCTGTACGGTTTTGGGGTCTCCTTTAGTTTCGGGGTGTCCCCCCGCCCCTCCCATTCATTCCCTGCGCTGGGCCCCCGGGGTCCTCCCGCGCTGCAGGGGGCGCTGTAGCGATGCCGGTGGCGCTCTGGGCGCATCTCTCTGGTCGGGGAGCGGCGCGCGGGGCTCGCGTCTCTCTGGTTCCGGCGCCGCGTGGTGGGGGAGGCCGCCATAGCGGGCGGGAGCGGTGGGGCTGGGCCCGGCGGGGCCCCCTGGCGTCATGTGGTTCATTTACGTGCTCAGCTGGCTCTCCCTGCTCATCCAGGTGGCCTTTGTCACTCTCGCCATCGGTGAGCGCCGGCCCGTGGACACGGGGAGGGCCCCGCGTGGGCGGCAGCTCGGGGGGGACTGAGGGACCCAGCTTAGGGAATCCTGGGAGCTCCTGGGGAGTCCCAGAGATTGGGTGATCCTGGGGAGCCCCAGCGATTGGGGCGGCCTGGAGGGACTTGAGGTCCTAGGGAGCCCCCGAGAGATTTGGGGGGGACTGGCGAAGCCTGGATGCTCCTGAGGTGCTTGGAGGTGCCCCTGAGGTCTTGGAGAGCCCCAGGGACTGGTGGGCGTCCCATGGGTGGCCCGGATGCTCCTGAGGTCCTGTGGGTGCTCCAGTGATTGGGGGTCCCATGGACGCCCATAAGAGCCTGTGGGTGCCCAAGAAATTGCGAAGGTCCCGTGGGTGGCCCTGAGTCCTCCTGAGGTGGCCTTGAGTGCCCCATAAGCCCTGGGGAGCCCTAAAGATTAGGGAGTTCTGTGGGTGCCCCAGAGATCGGGGAGTCCTGGGTGTTCCTGAGGTCCCAGGGAGCCCCAGAGACAGGGAAGATCCCGTGGGTGCTTCTGAGATTGGGGAGTCCCATGGGTGTTGCTGAGATCCTATGGAAACCCCAGAAAATGGGAGGGTTGGGGGTTAGGGTTATATTGGTGTCCCTGGGTGCCCCTAAGGTTTTGGGGAGCCCCAGAGATTGGGAGGTCTTGGGTGTTCCTAAGGTCCTGTGGAATCCCCAGAGTTCAGGGGGATCCTGTGGGTGCTCTGAGGTCCTGTGTGTGCCCCAGAGATTGTGGGGGTCCCAGGAATGCCCCTGAGGTCCTGTGGAAGTGGGGCTCTTCTGGATACCCCTGAGTGTTCCTGAGGCTCTGTGGGCACCGCAGAGATTGGGGGGTCCCATGGGTGCTCCCAGGGTCCCCTGGGTGCCCTCTGGAGCTGTGTGGAGGGGCAAGCTGTCTGTGTTTGCCGTGGGCCGTGGTGGCTGGTGGGGCTGAGGCGGGCATTTCTCCGGCAGCTGCTGGGCTCTACTACCTGGCGGAGCTGATTGAGGAGTACACAGTCGTCACCAGGAGAATCATCAAGTACATGATCTGGGTGAGTCCCCAGGTGCCGCAATCGGTGCCACCATCGCCCCTGGGGTGCCCATGGCTGTGGATTTTGGCTCTGGATAGATGGGACGAGCGCTCGGGAAGCTCCTCCTTCCCCAAAGCAGCTCCAGCTCCCAAGGAGATAGGTCAGCAGAGGCTGCTTCAAACAACATCTCCTTAAATGGGAAGGAGGTGACCCTGCCTAATCCTCCCAGGGTGACAGTTCTTCTCTCTACCTGGGGAAAGTGAGGCCCAGTTGCAGTGTATCCCACCTGGAGCAAGGTGGGATTCTGTATGGACCTTCCCGAGGGGCTCCACCAAGAGGGAGGTGGGTGGGAAGATGTGGTAGTGTCAGAGCGCTCTAGAAACCACCTCAGTTCCAGGTCCTGCTGATGCTGCTGTGTTTACCACCAACAACTCCTTCCGTTCTCTCTTTCAGTTCTCCTCGGCCGTGCTGGTCGGCCTCTACCTCTTCGAGCACTTCCCTGGCTTCATGGTGGGCGTAGGGCTCTTCACCAATCTAGTCTACTTCGGTTTGCTGCAAACCTTCCCCTTCATTGTGCTCACCTCCTCCAATTTCATCCTCTCTTGTGGTGAGTGGGGGCCTTCCCACGGGAGCAGGCACCATAGTGGGAACGGGCGCTAGGATGGGAGCAGAGGAGACCTCATCACCCCCATCACCCGATGGGCTCTGGGTGGCAGCACAGCTTTAGGATTCACTCTTCCCGTGGCTTTCAGACTTTGAGCTTTGAACCGTGGGTTTTAATCAGGACAGAAAGGACACAGAGCTGTTGGAGCAGGTCCAGAGGAGGCCACGGAAATTATCCAAGGGCTGGAGAACTTGTTATACAAGGACAGGCTGAGAGTGTTGAGGGATCTTTGTGGTGCTGTTGCATTAAGGACGGAGATGTAGAGGTTGAGCTCCTGAGCGAAGGGAGGCAGAGCAGTGGCAGAGTTGGGTTCTGCTTTACAGCTGGACTTGATTATCTTGGAAGTCTTTTCCAACCATGATTCTATGATTCTGTTCTTGGTGCTGCATGAACTGAGTGGCTGAGTGTCCCCATGCCACCCAGTGTCCCCCCTGTGACCAACCAGTGTGTGGCATTGGCTCTGATGGCTTTGTAGAGCCTCATCCTGCTCCCTTTGCTGCCAGGTCCCCTCCAGTACCCTCACCAAGTGATGTGCCCATGAGCCACCACTTGCCCTTTGATCCACAGCAGCACCACGGTTCGACTCGATGATCTCAAAGGTCTTTTCCAACCAAGTGACTCTATGGTTCTGTGACTAAAGGGCCCATAAATCCTCCCCTGGGGACAACGTTTGGGGAGGTGACAGAGCCTGGGACAGGGTTGTTCAGCCTGGAGAAGAGAAGGCTCCAGGGAGACCTTAGAGCAGGGGCTCCGGGAAAACTGGAGGGGGCTTTTTCCAAGGGCCTGGAGTGATAGGTCCCACTGGACCAGGGTGCTCAAAGCCCCATCCAACCTGATCTTGAACACCTCCAGGGATGGGGCAGCCACCACTTCTCTGGGCAACCTGTGCCAGGACCTCCCACCCTCATCATGAAGAATTGCTTCTCAAGATCTCATCACAATCTCTCCTCTTCCAGCCCAAAACTGTCACCCTCATCCTATCCCTGCACTCCCTGATCAAGAACTTTCCTGGAGCCCTTTTTAGGACAGGAAGCTGCTCTAAGGTCTCCCTGGAGCCTTCTCTTCTCCAGCCTGAACAACCCCAACTCTCTCAGCCTGTCCTCACAGCAGAGGTGCTGGAGCCCTCTGGACTTGCTCCAGCAGCTCCATGTCCTTCCTGTGCTGAAGACTCCGGAACTGGACACAGGGCTCCAGGTGGGGTCTCACCAGAGTGGAACAGAGGGGCAGAATTCCCTCCCTCACCCTGTTGATCCCACTGCTCTGGATGCAGCCCAGGACAAGGGTAGTTTCTGGGCTGGGAGCGCACGTTGCTGGCTCATGTGGAGCTTCTCCTTCCCCAGCACCCAAAGTCCTTCTCCTCAGGGCTGCTCCCGACACATTCTCCAAGGCCCAGCCTGGATTTGTGCTGGGATTGCCCTGACTCCAGTCCAGGTCCTTGCACCTGACCTGGTTGAAACTCATGAGGTTGGAGGGCACCAGCTTCTCACACCATTCCTCGCTGGATGCTGGAAAATACATTGACCCCAGCAGGATTCTAGGTGTGCAGAGCAGATGTGGAGTCCTCTTGGGGGCCTGGAAAGAAGCTGATGGTGCTTCCTCCACGCTGGAGCCTGACTTTGCTGTGTTTCCCTTTGCCAGTGCTGGTGATATTCAATCACTACTTAGCGTTCCAGTACTTCGCCGAGGAGTATTACCTGTTCTCTGAGGTGAGAGAGCTTTGGGAAGGAGCCAATCCGTGTTCTTCCAGCCCATGCCAGCTGCTGGGGGGAGGGAGGAGGAGGAGGAAATGCCATTTTTTGCGGTCAGCGGCGCCACACGCTGAGGTTATTTTTTTGCAGACCTTCCCTGGGGGATCCTGTGCTCGTTCCTTTGAAAGCACCAGGGAAGCTGCTTGTTTTTCCTGGATGTGGGCTGGAGGCAGAAGGAATAAGGGATCTTCAACACAGATTTTCATTCTGAAATGCTGAAAATGAGCATAAATAGAAAATATAGTTATTTTTAATCACTTCTATAAGCCAAACCCCAATTCTTTTCCCTTTTGGAATAAGGGCTCCTTGTTATTTTTACGTCCCTGATTGTCCCGTCTCATCACCCTTGCTCCTCCAGGATGAAGCCCACATTCCAAGGGGCTTCTTTGGACCCAACAGTAGCTGCAAATTTTAAAAACAAAGGACAAAACCTTATTTTTGGGGGGATCAGCCCAGGTTTTCCAGAGCCTAGGGCAGGGGTGGGGCTTTTCCTGTCTGGCTGTGGAAGCTGTGGGATGAATTTTATCCTCTTATACACTTCGCTGTCACAGCTCCCAAGAGGTTGAGTTGTGGTTGTCCTGTTTTGAGGGGTTCAGGTGGAGATGTGGGGCAGGGAGGAGCATCTGGGGTCTTGGCAGCACCCGTGAGTGCCAGCCTGGAGAGCAGCCAGGAGCGTTGTGGCTCTGCTCTCACCACCTCTCGTGCTCTGCCCGCAGGTTCTCGCCTACTTCACCTTCTGCCTGTGGTTAATTCCCTTTGCTTTCTTTGTCTCCTTGTCGGCCGGAGAGAACGTCCTGCCCTCCACGGTGCAGCCTGGAGGTGAGTGCTCCCGAGACTTCCAACAGGAGCTGTGCTCACACACCCCATTCCTTCCCCATTCCCAGCAAGGGGGTGGCTGGTGGGGCAAAACCTGCCCAAAGCCGAGGCAGGGGAGGGAACGGGGTTCAGAGAACCATAGAATGTCCTGAGTTGGAAGAGACCTACAAGGACCATCAAGTCCAACTCCTGTGCCACAGGACAACCCCAACGTTTGCCCCGTGTGGCTGAGGGTGTTGGCCAAATGCTTCTGGAATATTGTCAGGCTTGGTGTGACTGCTTCCTTGGGAGCTGTTCCAGGGCTCCACCACCCTCTGGGTGAAGAACCTCTCCCTAACGTGCAACCTAACCCTCCCCTGGCACATCTTCCTGCCATTCCCTTGAGTCCTGTCATTGGTCACCAGAGAGAAGGGATCAGCACTTGCTTCTCCTTCCCTTGTGAGAAAACAGTAGACAGCGATGAGGTCTCCCCTCAGCCTCCTCTTCTCCAGGCTAAACACCCCCAGGTCCCTCAGCCACTCCCAGAACCCCTGTTCCCAGCCCCTTCCCCAGCTCCATTCCTTTCTCCAGACGCCCTCCAACCCCTCAAGGTCTGTCTTGGAGTGAGGGGCCCAAAACTGGACCCAGGATTCGATTCCCTTCCCTGCTCCTGGTGGCCACACCATGGCTGATCCAAGCCAGGATGCTGGTGGCCTTGGCCACCTGGGCCACTGCTGGCTCATGTTCAGCTGCTGTCAACCAGCACCCCCAGACCGTTCTCTTCCAGACAGCTTTCCAGCTGCTCTTCACCAAGCCTGGAGTGTTGGCTCTTGTTGTTGTCACCCAAGTGCAGGACCCAGCACTGAGCCTGGTTGAAGCCCACCCCATTGGCCTCAGCCCATGGATCCAGCCTGGCCAGGTCCCTCTGCAGACCCTTCCTGCCTTCCAGCCCATGGCCAGGCCCCTCAGACTGCCCGCAAAGGGGATTTAGTTCCATTCCCCACCTCTCCAGGCCAGTCCATCCATCCCAGGGTTCCCGTGTCCATCCACGGTTTGTATTTGATCTTTCTTCCCTTCTCTCCGCAGATGATGTGGTCTCCAACTACTTCACCAAGGGCAAGAGAGGCAAACGCTCCGGTATCCTCCTCATCTTCTCCTTCATCAAGGAGGCCATCCTGCCCAGCAGGCAGAAGATCTACTGAGCCCAGGGCTGTGGTGCCGGAGCAGGGCAGAGCCAGACTGTGTGGAGGGCTGCAAGGCAGCGCTGTCCCCAGGCCTTGCCCGAACCCTCCTCTACATCTCCCAAAGGGATTTTCCTAGGAACACAAACTGGGCAGCAATGAGAGGTGCCAGCAGCGCTGGGAAAGGCGCACAGGGAGGGCTTGTGCCTTCCCACACAGCTCTGCTGATCCTCCAGCATGAAGGGACATTTGGCTCCAGTGGAGGATCCACATGCCCGGACTTGGCACGTGGTGTGGCCGGGGGAACCGTTCCCTTAGGGCGGTGAAGGAGCGCGTTCGATGGGTTTACACGGAGCCATTAATTAAAACAAAACCAACCAAACTGTCCAACTGCCGTGTGTTCCTGCTGGGAGCAGCACCGCAGGGTGCCAGCATCCGCACGCAGCCATGGGGAAGAGATCTGGAAGGGCTTGGCATCACCTTTTGTTTGATTTTAGTATTGGAAACACCCATTTTTCTTCTCTTTGGTTTTACTGGAAGTCTGCCTGAGCACCAGGAAGCGCCAGCCAGCCAAGCAAGACCCCGGGAAGCACTTTCACAGAGAGGATTCTCCACTCCACACAAGTGAATCACCACTTGGGTGTCATCTGGTGTTCTGGTGCTGCTCCATGCTTTCCTAAAGGGGGTAAAAGGGACGATCCTACTGAGAAGGAGGCGAATCCTTTCTTCTTGTTCCTTGTAATCCTAAAAAAATCCCCTCCCATTTTTTTGGTTCGTTGTTGGTTCTCAGCCTGGCCAGCACTGATCTCGTGCTCACCAGGAGCTGGGCTTGTATGCAGCTGTAGCACAGGAACACCTGGTTCTGGAAGACTTTTTGAGGATTGTCCAAGGAAAACAGCTCATTTTGTGACCTGGAAGCGTGGTTTCTGTCCAATAAAGGGTGTAGATGGAGTTTGCCTTATCGGAGAGCCTGGATGTGGTGCTGTCCCCACCGTGAGTCGTTGGGGAGATCTGGGCATGCCCATTATGTCTTACTTTATTAGGGAAATAGTGGAGCATGGAACACCATCCCAAGACCGAAGGTACAGTGAGAGGTGTTAGGAAACACTGATCATGGAATCGTGGAATGGTTTGGGTTGGAAGGGACCTCAAAGCCCCTGCAGTTCCATGGGCAGGGACACCTCCCACTGGATCAGGGTACTCAAAGCCCCATCCATGAGTTGCCAGCTCATGTGGAGTTTCTCCTCCCACAGCACCCCAAGTCCTTCTCAGGGCTGCTCCCAGCCCATTCTCCACTCGGCCTGGATTTGTTCTGGGATTGCCTCGACCCCAGTGCAGGACTTTGCACTTGGCCTTGTGGAACCTCATGAGGTTTTCATGGTCCCAGCTCTCCAGCCTGTCCAGATCTATCCCCTCCCTCTGGCTCCATCCCTTCCCTCCAGCGTGTTGGCCACCCCACACGTCTTGGTGTTATCCTCAAACTCTCTGCAGGTGCCTTCAATCCCCAAATGTCTCGTTATTCACAGGGCTGAGACACACATGCTCTGGAATTCACCCACAAAGGGGCAACCAGAAGCTCCACCTTAAGAAGAAGCATGGATCATCCTGACATTCCATAATTAAGGTGTGTGTATTAACACGGAGCTGCCCTCTGGAGCACCTCTGCTCAGCACCTCTCCTCCAGCAGCTCGGGGTCGGCACGGCACGGCATTCCCACCCCTGCAGGAGCCAAGCTGGCATCGATTTTCATGGGTGTTTGGGCGGTGCAGTCAGGGGAGAGGAATCCACTCGATACAGAGCGCGGTGGGAAAGGGCAGGACGCAATGAGGAACTGCGCTCTGTGACCTTTCCAGGTGTGCTGGAAATGTCCCTTGTGACAGGAATCACCCAGAATGCTGGGTTTGGAGAAGCTGGCAGCAGCCTGGCCCCAGCCTCGCAGGGCTTCACAAACTAGTACCAGTACTGTGATCCCAGTGGATCTTCCCATCTTTTCAAGTAAAGGGGTCTGGTCACCAACTGCCATTCATTCTCCATCCTCATGAGCTCCTGCATCCCATGAGGAGCTTTTCCATGGCTGCTTTCTACAGGGCAGCCCTGAGGTGGCTGGAGAACCCAAACACCAGGGCAAGGAATGCTGGACTGCCCTGAGCCATTTGGGGGACCCCACCCTGGCTGTGCCAGGGATCGGAGGGGACCCCAGCCCTGTTCGCTCCCAGCCCCATCTCACTCCACTCCCCATCCCACTCCCAGCCCAGTCTCATTCTATCCCAGTTCCAGCCTGGTCTTGCTGCTAACATCAGCTCCATCCCACTTCCATCCCCATCCAAACCCCAGACCCATCCCACTGTCACCCCCATCCCATCCCAACCCCAGCTCCATCCCACTCCTACCCTAGATTGGTCCCCTTCCCACCCTCAACCCCAGTTCTATCACACCCCCATCCCCATCCAAACCCCAGACCCATACCCCCTTCAGCCCCATTCCACTGTCACCCCTGCCCCATTCCACTGTCACCCCCACCCCATCCCTACCCAGGTTCCATCCCACTCCTACCCCAGACTGGTTCCACCCAAACACCCATTCCACCTTCAGCCCTGTCCCACTGTCACCCCCATCCCATCCCAACCCCAGCTCCGTCCCACTCCTACTCTAGAATGGTCCCCCTCCCACCCTCAACCCTAGCCCCATCCTCCCTTCAGCCCCCTTCCACTGTCACCTCCATCCCATCCCATTCCAACCCTAGTTCCATCTCACTTCTGCCCCAGACTGGTCCCATCCTCAGCCCTGGCCCCATTCCAGCCCTGCTCCATCTTACTCCCACCCCCAGTCCTGTCCCATTCCTACCCCAGTTCCATCCTGCTTCCATCCCATCCCATCCCATCCCATCCCATCCCATCCCATCCCATCCCATCCCATCCCATCCCATCCCACTCTCATCCTGCTCCAACTCCCACCCCACTCCCATTCCAGCTCCCACCCCAGTCCCATCTCTCTGGTGCCAACACAACACATGGGGACCTGGTGCACCTCCCTTTAATGAAAGCCCAAGGTTTGGAAGCTGCAGGAGAAGCAGCAACCCCCCAGATCTGCCCCAACGTGGTGATGGGCACAGGGCAGGGTGGGGGGCACCACAGCCCCTACCCCAGCTCCCCGCTGCCCCCGGCCGGGTGGGCAAGGGGCTGTGTCCTGGGGAGCCCACTGGCCACCCGGGATCTGAACAGGACCTCATCCCCGCTCCACAGCGAGAGCCTGGAGAGACCCGTGCTGACATCCTCATCCTTGGCCCCTGAGGAGGGACAGACGGATGGAGAGAAGATGTGGAGAGGGTGAGAGCCAGAGCAGAGTCCGTGGGGACCCGTGCCCTGAGCTTGACACAGGGAGACGTGATGGAAAGGGACCCCAGAGCAACCCCATCCCGCCACCATTCCAATCCCACTGCAGCACCATCCCATCCCCATCCCACTCCCACTCCATCCCTGTCCCATTCCCACTCCATCCCCATCCTATTCCCACTCCATTCCTATCCCATTCACACTACATCCCATCCCATTCTGTCCCCAGACCCATCCCACTCCCACCCCAGCTCCATCCCATTGCCATCTCCATCCCATTCCCATCCTGTCCCATCCCAGTTCCATCCCATCCCACTCCCAGCATCAGTTGGGGCAGCGAGGTGACCCGTGTGGGTGCCACCTCTGTGTCCATCCCTGGTGACATTGTTGCTCCAGGAGCATCACCCAGCCAAGTCCTTGCATCCCCTCCCACCAAACCCCTCTCCATACCAGATTCCTGTCTCCTGGCATCCTCAGGTCCCTGTTGGGCAGTCCCAGGGGTGGGCAGGGGGGACAGGGGCCCCTCCAGCACCTGGCGTCGCCGCTGCAGGATGGACTCAAGCTGCCTGTCCCTGCCCTTGAGGTTGCTGGGGCGCCTGCTGTGCCTCCTGCTCGCCCTCCTCACGGCACCCTAGGAGACACCACACGGATCCCAGAGGTCAGGGGTCATATCCAGGCACTGGGTACCCTGGATCTGAGCTCCCAGCCGGCCCCATGCAGGCTGGGTGCAGCTGGGGACGTTCCAATGTCCCCAGGGAATGGCCGGGTGTCACCACCCCTGGGGATGGAGCTGCTCACCAGGATGCCCTGCAGCTCCAGCGCCGCGCTCCTCCGCTTGCCGCCCGCCTCCACTGGGCCCTGCAGGAGGACATGAGGAGATGTGGCCTCATCCTGCCCACCCCCATCTTCCCAAACCCCTCCTGGGGCTCCCCAGGAGTATTCTGTCACGGGATGGGGATGCCTGGCAAGCACCAAGCCCTGGTCCTGCCTGCCTGGTCCGGGGGCACTCGGTCCTTCGTGGGCCTCAGGACCACCCCGCGCTTGATCCGCTCCATCATCTCCTGCACGGCTCGAGCTTTGGCATCATCACCTTCTGGATTCTCTGTGTGGAGAGCACCACACTGGGACCCCACGCACTTGTGACAGGGCTCAGGCCCTGCTGGGGAGACGCCACCAATCCTTGCTGAGTTGGGGAGATGCCACAAATCCCTGCTGAGTTGGGGAGATGCAACCTCCTTGCTGGGTTGGGAGATGCCACCAAACCCTACTGGTCCGGGAGATGCCACTTCCATGCACTCTAACCCATCCCCAGGTCCCTCCTTTGAGGTCAAACCCATCCAGTGTTCATCCCCAACCCATGCCAGGAGCACTACTGTCACGACCTGGCAGGATGGGGGTGCTGGGGCCTGAGCACCCCATGTTAGGCTGCTTGGACCAATACTTCTGGAAGGATAGGAGATGCCTGACCCGGTGTGGCATTGCCAAACCTCTATCCTGGAGAACCCCTATCTTCCCCTTGCCCAGGGATGACCCCCATGCCCATGGATGACCCCACGGTGTCAGGAACCTCCCGGGCACTTACGGCGCTGGGCAGTCACCAGTCCCTTCCTCTGCCTGAGCGCCGCGAGTGGGCTGGAATGGAGACAGGGAGTGAGAGCTGAGCTGCACCCCACACCCCCCAAAAAGCCAGACACGATGCTTGAGCCCCCCCCACCAGCTCAAATCCAGGTCCACCTCCCCCTCCCCTGTGTCCTGCTGGGTTCTGACCCCTGTGCCAGCTCTGCACCCATCCTGCAGCTCCCAAGGATGATACCCGGGCATAGAGAGTGGTGGGGTTGGGGTGGGGGGAGAAGCTTTTGCCCCCAACCCAGCTCATTTGTGCCAAGCTAGAAGCCCTTGTGCAGCAGGAGGTGATGGGATGTCCAGCGGTGCCACTTACTCCACGGGGACGGCGGGCGGTGGCAGCGGTGGTGGTGGAGGTGGTGGGATGGGCACAGCTGGCTCAGGGCTCTGGATCTGCGGGGCCGAGTCCCGCACCAGCTTCTTCTGCAGTGACCTCACTGCAATGGGGAGGTGGTTGTGGGGCTGGTGGCGCTTGGGGACTGAGCCAACCTCGGCCAAGGCCAAGAGCATCCCATGGGGGAGGCGGGGGGAACCCACCCACCTTTCTCCTGCAGTCCCATCAGCTGCATCTCAGCCTCCTGCAGCCGCTTCTTCAGCTGCAGCTTCTCCTCCTCTGCTGCAGCCAGAGCAGCTCGGGCCAAATCCAGCTCCTCTGGCTCCGGGCGCTTCCCCAGCTGCTCCTCCAGCTCCTTCACCTGTGGCATCGGGGGTCCCGGGGGAGCCGGATGCAACTCAGGAGCAGAGAACCCCCTGTTCTATCTCTGCCAGGGATGGGGATGCTCCACAACCCAGCAAACTGGCCACACCCAAGGAACTCAAAGTGAATTTTAGGGCTGGGTGATGGCAGCGTGGTGGGTGCTGGCGTGGTTTGGGAGTTCCAACCACAGCGTAGCCCGGCCATGGGACCCTCTCCCTGCCACCTTAAAGGTGTCAATGGAGCTCCTTGGAAGGACAACCTCTCCTGGTGATGGAACACCAGTTCCACCGGAGCAATCCAGATCATGGGATGGGCATGGAGGGGGTCAGAGATGGTTCCCACCTCCAGGAGAAGCCCCCAGCAGCCAGGGAGCTGTGTGACCTCCATGTGTCACCCTCAGCTCCTCACCTGCTGCTGCTGCTCCTGCCTGGCCTCCTCCAGCGCCCGTGTCAGGTGTCCCACCTCTCCGAGTGCCGCCAGAAGCTGGGCACTGGGTGCCGCGCTCTGCAGCAGGATGGAGCTCTGCCTGTTGGCCTCCTTCTTCTGCACCAGCATCTGCCCATGGGGATGGACATCAGGGAGGGGCTGAGCCCTGGGCTCAACCCCTTCAGGGAGGCTGGGGGGTAAAACCCACCCAACCTCAGCCCAAGGGACAACAATGGGTGCCCAGGAGCATCCCCACCTTGTCAGGATGAGGATCGGGGGGTTGCGCTGAGCAAGCAGCCCCCCTAATGTCCCAACCACCCCACCCCACTGTGGGAGCCCGGGCACACCTCGTGGGCGAAGGCTTCAGCGTGCAGGCGCAGGTCCTGCTCCAGCTCCAGCTGCTGCATCGCCTCGTGGTAATCCTGGGTGATGATCTGGGATACTGACAGAGAGAGCAGGGGCTCCAGGGGTGACACCAGCATGGGGGTGGGTGTCACCTCAGGATGGGTTGGGTGGGAAGCAATCTCAAAGCCCATCCAGTTCCATGGGCAGGGACACCTCCCACTGAATCAGGGGGCTCCAAGCCCCATCCAGCCTGGCCTTGAACACCTCCAGGGATGAGGCAGACACCATTTCCCTGGGCAAAACATTTCTTCCTAAGATCTCATCTCAATCTCCTCTCTTTCAGCTCAAAACTGTTCCCCTCATCCCATCCCTGCACTCCCTGATAAGAGCCTCTCCCGAGCTTTCCTGGTGCTCCTTTCCATACTGGGAGGCTGCTCTGAGGTCTTCCCAGAGCCTTCCCTTCTCCAGGCTGAACAACCCCAACTCTCTCAGCCTGTCCTCATACAGGAGGTGCTCCAGCCCTCTGGCCTCCTTTAGACCCACTCCAACACATCCCTGTCCTTCCTGCACTGAGGACTCCAGAACTGGACACGGGGCTCCAGGTGGGGTCTCAGCACAGCAGAGCAGAGGGGCAGAATCCCCTCCCTTGCCCTGCTGGTCCCACTGCTCTGGAGGCAGCCCAGGACATGGGTGGTTTCTGGACTGTGAGCGCACACTGCTGGCTCATGTGGAGCTTCTCCTCCCCCAGCACCCAACCCATACTCCAGGGCCCAGCCTGGATTAGTGCTTGGGGTTGCCCTGACCCAGATGTAGGAGCTTATACTTGGCCTCGTGAGGTTTGCTTGATCTCATGAGGTTTGCATAGTGCCTGTACTCCAGCCTGTCCAGGTCCCTCTGGATGCCATCCCTTCCCTATGGATCAACCCTCTCCCTCTGGATCCATCTCTTCCCTCCATTGTGTCGCCTACACCACACAGCTTGGTGCCATCGGCAAACTCATCGAGAGTGCCCTCGGTCCCACCATCCCTGTCTCCAGCTCCCCATCCACCACCTCACAGTGAGATGTGGAGGGGCCGTGGCCGTGACCCAGCCCCCAGCTCACCTCTCTTGAAGGACCTCAGTGCCCGCTGGCTGGTGCTCAGCGCTGCCCGCAGGCGCTGCTGCTCCTCCTGCACCATCTCCAGCTGCAGCAGGAGAAGACCTCGCTCAGCTGGCAGGTCCCACCATGCCCAGCCCACCCACCCTGGGACGTGAGGAGTTGCAGAGAGGTGTCTTCCCTCCCCAAACTCTGTTCTAAACTCAATAAGGAACTACAAGGATTAGGAGGATCTTGAGAAGAAGGAGGGTGATGAAAGAGGGTGCTCCAGGTGGGATCCTGATTGACGTGGATTTCCTAGAGGGTACCTGGTCCTGCAGGTCCTGTTTCTGCCTCTGAAGCTCCTGGACCTGGATGGTGAGGTCCTTTCGCTGGGCCAGGAGCCAGGAGATCTTCTCCTGCAGGTCTGGGAGCAAAGGGGAGAGTGGGAAGGGGAGCGAGGGGTGGGAAAAGTGGTTGGAGAGGCAAGAGAGGTCAGGACAGATGGTTGCCCAGAAAAGTTGTGGATGCCCCATTCCTGGAGATGTTCAAGACCAGGTTGGATGGGGCTTTGAGCCCCCTGATTCAGTGGGAGGCGTCCCTGCCCATGGCAGTGCGGTGGAACTGCATGGGCTTTGAGGTCCCTTCCAGCCCACTCCATTCCATGATTTCATGATTCTGTGAAGAGCCCAGCACCCCCTGGCTCCAACCTCCTTTCCAGGAGCTGCACAGAGGGATGAGGTCTCCCCTCAGCCTCCTCTTCTCCAGGCTAAACACCCCCGGGTCCCTCAGCCACTCCCAGAACCCCTGTTCTCCAGCCCCTTCCCCAGCTCCGTTCCCTTCTCCAGACATGCTGCAGCCCCTCAAGGTCTTTCTTGGAGTGAGGGACCCAAAACTGAATCCAGGATTTGGGGAACTGAGTGCAGAGGAGCAATCCTTGCCCTTCTCCTGGTGGCCACACCATGGCTGATCCAAGCCAGGATGCTGGTGGCCTTCTTTGCCACTGCTGGCTCATGTTCAGCCGCTGTGGATCAGCACCCCCAGGTCCTAAGATCTCATCTCAATCTCCCTTCTTGTGTCCCCACCACAGGTCCATCCTCCAGACCTCCTGGTATGGACCAGCAGATGGAGCATCCATCTACAAACACAACCGAAACTGCTGACGTGGGAAAAGAGGATGGGAAAGGAGGAAGCGAGAGGAACTGCGCTTTCATTTCACCTTTTCACTTGGTGTCGATATCACTTTCTCTTTGTTTTCCCAGAGGAAGACCCAAGCAAAAATGGAAGCCCCAGGAACACAACGACAGGGCAGGGGCTGGGGTTTTGCCTCTGGCTGGGGCTTAGGAGGAGCCCCCAGCCCTGCTCACCCTCAAGCTGCTGCCCATAGCGCTGGGCAGGGTCTGGCTCCTCATCTGTGGGTCCCTCTTCGGGCAGGGCTGGTGGGGCCAGGCTGAGCCGCTTCAGCTCCTTGTTCTCCTTCTTCACCTGGGGTGGGATGGAGACCCCTCCCCAGCATCAGAATCACAGAAACATCTGGTTGGAAAAGATCCTTGAGGTAGCCCTCAAAGGAATATCCTCAAGGGTTCTTCATGGGTGCTCCGGAGGGGATATACCTGCAGTCATGGGCGTTGGGGTGCTGGGAAGGGGGAACGGTGGCACGGGGACACTGCCCACCCCTACCTGGGCTGCGTAGGCTTCAGCTTGCTGACGGCACGTCCTCTCGATCTCCACCTCTGTCTCCAGCGCTGAGACCTCGGCCAGCAATGCCCGTGACACTGGCAGCGGTGGAGGCTGGATTCAGGTGCCCACCTGGCTCTTGATGCCCAGTGGTGGCACCGTGCCCTCCTCCCTGCCCACTATCCCTGGTCATCCAGGACCAGGTACAGCACCTGGTTCTGCACCGTGATTTTCCCTCTGAGATGTCCTCTCCTGGCTGTCCCCATCACCAGCAGCTCCACTGAGGTGGCTGATGGGGCTGAGCCACTCCTGGGTACACATACGGGACTGTGCCGGGATGTGACACGGAGGCAGGACAGGACTTACCTTGCTCGAGGGCTGCCAGCTGCTCCTGTGTTTCGTCCACCTCCTGGCCAATGGGTGGGTGCTGCTGGGAGAGAGACGTTGGGATGGCATCGCCTTGGGAGGGCATTGTATGGGGATGGCTTTGGTTGGGGTGGTATTGTATTGGCACAGCATTGGTTGGGATGGTGTTATGTTGGGATGGCATTTGTTGGGAGGGCAATGGTAGGAGGGCAATTGTTGGGAGGGCATTGATTGGAATGGCAATGGTTGAGATGGCATTGCTTGGGATGGCAGTGGTTGGGAGGGCAACAGTTGGAATGGCAATGGTTGGGAGGGCATTGCTTGGGATGGCAATGGTTGGCTTGGCAATGGTTGAGAGGGCAGTGGTTGTGATGGTATTGGTTGGGATAGCATTTGTTGGGGTGGCAATGGTTGGGATGGCATTGCAATGGCATTCTCTTGGTGACCTCAAGCCACCGAGACGCTGCCACAAGTGCTGGTGACCCTGTGACCATGACCCGCTGGTGCTCAGCACTCTGGCATCGCGGCCCCTGGTGGGGAGGTCATGGCAGGACCAGCTCATCGACCACCATGGAGCTGAGTGGACAGGATGAAAATGACCCCAAGAACACCACCTGCATCACGGCTGCCTCTTCATCCTCTTCCTCCTCCTCCTCGCTGCTCTCTGACTCCAGGATGGCTGTGGAGGAAACAAAACCACAACAGGAGAACATCAGTGCTGGGGGAACCCCAGAACTCTACTGCAAAAAGGGAAATGGAGAAGGGTTCCAGGGAAATTGGAAGTGGGGGTGGTCCCCAGTGCTCTGGACTGGAAGCTCTCGGGTCCTCCTGTCCTTCCAGGGGTTGGGATTTGGGGGTGACTGCTTACCTGTCACCCCCAGGGCAGCTCCTTGTGGGACTGGGGTGCCTCATGGCCAGAACCCAGCCCTGTCTCCCACCCCCACTTCAGTTCCCCTGTGATGGGACCCCCGTGCTGGGACCCCCATGATGGGACATCTGTTCTGGGACCCCCATAAAGGACTTCCATGCCAGGACCACCAACTTAGGACCTCTGTTCTGGCACCCCTGGTCAAGGACCCACATGATGGATCCCCATGCTGGGATCCCTGTCCCAGAACCCCCGTGATGGAACCTCTGTGTTGGGATCCCCGTGCTGAGACCCCACTGTACCTTCCACCTAAAGACATCCACTCCCTCTGTGATTGGACCAAGCAGAGAAAACCCATCTCCAGGACCAGTTCTGGGCTGGTTCCACCCCCAGAGGCCACGATGATAGTCTCAGGGGCAGCCAGAGCCACCCCACCACCTTGCCTGGTGGGACACCGGGATCTGGGGCCATGTGTGAGCCCATCGTGTCCTCCAACGTGCGTGGAGAATTCACCTGTGTGAAGCCCACCACCATCCCCAGGGTCCTCACCTGCGAGCTGCCCGTTGATGTCCCCAGTCCAGGCCATGGTGGTGGGACTGATGGCACCCAGCACCCCAGGCTCAGCCGGGAGCCTGTCCTGCACCCTCGTGCTCTCCTCGCCCTTCCCACCCACCACAGGGAAGTGAAACCACGATGTTCCAGAGGCTGCGCCACCACCCCAAGCTGTGGTGGGGCTCAGCACTCCAATCTGGGCAGGACTGGATCTGCAACCACAGCAACCAAGCCCAGGGTGGGGATGCAGAGCTGGATCCATCTGAGCAGGATATCTTTTAGGTCACAGACTCTGCAGAGCAGAAGTTCTGATGCAAAAGCCACCAGGAACCGGAACTGGCTCTGTTTCAACACTGAGTCACACAATCCCAGAGTGGTGGCTTCAGAAGGAACCTCTGGAGCTCACCCAGTCCCATCTCTGCTACAGTAGGGTCCCCTCCAGCCATTCCACAGGCACATCCAGATGGCTTGGGATTCTCTGGAGAAGGAGACTCCACACCCTCCTGTTTCCATGGCTCCATCACCCACACAGGGAAGGAAATTTTCCTCCTGTCCAGATGGAACTGTCTAGGCTCCAGTTTGTTCCTGGTGGCCTTGTCCTGTCACTGGGCACTATTGAGCAGAGTCTGACCCCTCCTCCTGCCCCCTGCCTGCCAGATATGGATCAGTGTGGATGGGAACTCCTCTCTGTCTTCTCTTCTCCAGGTTGGACAGACCCAGGGCTTCCAACCTTTCCTCCTAAGAAAGGTGCTCCAGCCCCTCCTCATCTCCATGGCCTCCACTGGGCTGTCTCCAGTTGTTCCTGGTCTTTCTGGAGCTGGGAAGCCCAGCACTGGACATAAGACTCCAAAACTGGATACAGGTTCTGGATGAGGCCTTCCTAGAGCAGAACAGACAGGGAGGAGAACCCCCTTGCCTGCTCCCCACTCTCCTCTCCATGCACCCTGGGATCCCCTTGGCTTCCTTGGACACCAGGACACATTCCTGGCTCGTGGTCAGCTTGGTGTCCAACAAATCCTGGTGCTTTGTCCCAGGGAGATGCTCATGTCATAAAATCATGGAATTTTTTAGGTTGGAGAAGACCTTGTCCAACTGCAAACCCAACACTGCCAAGTCCAGGGATGGGAAGGAAGCAGCCACAGTGGGAAGCACAAGAGCACGGAGGGGTTTTGGTGGCCACGCCTGGTTTTATTGAGCAAGGAGAAGAGGTTCCTCACCACTTCGGGATGGTGGTACCACAGCACCCTCCTGGTGGCTATCTCCAGCCAAGCTCACCAGAGGGACCATAGATGGTCCATAAGAGGTTGGAGGGAGGCAAGGATGCTTCTCAAAGCTGAACTTCTCATCCTGGATCCAGGGGAGTGGCTTAGAGGGCTGTGCTGGTCGGTGCCTGGCCCAGTGCCTTGGCCTCCCGGGGGTAGAACTCGGCCAGGATGCTCTCGGGGATGCGCTTCAGCAGCTGCTTGGGGAAGATGCGCAGCAGCTGCCAACCAATATCCAGGGACTCGAAGATGCTCCGGTTCTCGTAGGGACCTGGGAAGAGAAGGAAGTGCAGGAGCAGGAGATCCTGAGGGATCCAGCCTCCCTGTCCAGCTCTGGGGCCGGACTCCAGCCGCTCTCCTCACCCTGGGTGATGAACTGCTTCTCGAACCTCTGCAGGAACTCCAGATAGAGGAGGTCATCAGGGGAGAGCGCCTCTTCTCCCACCACTGCCTTCATCGCCTGCACGTCCTTCCCGATGGCATAGCAAGCGTACTGCAGGATGAGCAGGGGGTGTCAGGATAGACGGACACTCCGGGCATCCCACCAGCAGGGCAGAGCAGGGGAAGGCAGAGGAGGGTCCCTCCTGTCTGGTTTCGAAGCAGCTCAATGGCGTGCTTGGCCCTTTGCTGCCCAGTTGCATCACCCTGTGCCTCAGGACATCCTAAGAAGGGTCTGCATGACCATGCTTGGCTGGTTTCCAACTCTCTGGTGACTTCAGCATCCATAGTTGTACTTGAATATGAATATATTATACACACGGAATGGGTTGGGTTGGAAGGGACCTTAAGGCCCATCCAGTTCCAGACACCTCCCACTGGATCAAAGTGCTCCAAGCCTCATCCAACCTGGCCTTGAGCACCTCCGGGGATTGGATCTGGGGGTTCTGGTTGATAGTAAGTTAGAATCAGGGAACCATGCAATTGTTTGGGGTGGAAGGGACCTCAAAGCCCATCGAGTTCCACCCCCTGCCATGGGTAGGGGCACTTCCCACTGGACCAGGGTGCTCAAGGCCCCATCCAACCTGGCCTTGAAGGGATGAGTGATCCTGCTTCTTCCCAACATCATCGTTCCCCTCATTCCCAGTGCTTACCAGCTGGTTGGAGACATCCCCATGGTCCTTCCTCGTCATTCCCTCCCCGATGGCTGACTTCATCAGGCGGGAGAGGGAGGGCAGCACGTTGATGGGGGGGTAGATCTGCAGGGCAAGAAGGACCACCTCCCCATTTGCCTCCTGCATCCACGCATGGGCGAGTGGACCATCAACACCACCTCCCACCCCCATCCTGGTGCTCTCAGGTGGTATCCAGCCTGGTGGTGGATCCATCTTTGCTCAAGGAGCTGGGAGGGAGCATGGGAACGAACCTGCCTGTTGTGGAGCTGCCGGTCCACGTAGATCTGCCCCTCAGTGATGAAGCCTGTCAGGTCCGGGATGGGGTGGGTGATGTCTGGGGAGGGGTAAAGCAGGGTGGTGTGAACCCCCAAATCATGTCTTGCTGGCTTGGGACGTGTCTGTGCCCCATGCTGGGGATGATCAGAGTGTCACAGCCTTGGGGAAGCCACACTGGGCTGACAAGAGCCTGGTTTAGGCTCACCCCCCCACGGGAACCTTCATCCATGCCTGTGGGCACCCCCAGGCACCTCAAATCCAAGTCCCATCCCCCCCAAACCCCCTTTGGTTGAAGTGCAACCCCCAAACGCACCAACCTGCTCCATCTGGGGATGCCCAGAAGGAACACATGGGGTGAGGAAACAAACCCTAGAGCATCCTAGCCAGCTCTGCTATCCCAACAGAAAATGTGTTAAACCCAAACTATTTGGTGTTTCCCAACCCTATGGTTTCCCAGTGTGGCACCACACCCCCATGGGGACACCCTCCCCCCCACCCCAGGTCTTCTGACCATCGTTGGGCATGGTCAGGATGGGGATCTGGGTGATGGAGCCGTTCCTGCCCTCCACACGGCCGGCCCGCTCGTAGATGGTGGCCAGGTCGGTGTACATGTAGCCCGGGAAGCCGCGGCGACCGGGCACCTCCTCCCTGGCTGCTGACACCTGCGGGATGGGTGGTGGCGTTAGGGTGGGGGACTTGAGCACCCCAAGCACTTCGAGCATCCCAAGCACCCCAAACACCTTCAGCACCTCAAGTACCTTGAACATCCCAAGCACCCCAGGCACTCCGAGCACCCCAGGTATCCTAGAACCCCAGACATCCCAAGCACATCAGCACCTCGAGCACCCTGGGAACCCTGGGCACCCTGAGCACCCCAGGCATCCCAAACACTCCAAGTACCTTGGGAACCCCAGGCATCCCAAACACCCCAAGTACCCTGGAAATCCCAGGCATCCCAAGTGTCCCAAGAATCCTGGGCACCCCAAGCACCCTCAGCATCTCAAGCACCCCAGGCATCCCAAACACCTCAAGTACCTTGGGAACCTCAGGTATCCCAAGTGTTCCAAATACCCTGGGCACCACCAGCATCCTGGGCACTGTGAGAACCCCAGTCATCCCCGGCACTCTGAGTCATCCCGAGCACCCCAGGCACCCCAAACACCCCAAGCACCAGGTGAACCCTGGGCATCCTGGGCACCCTGAGGCACCCTGAGCACCTCAGACATCCAAAACACCCCAAATGCCCAGGCACCCCCAGGACGCTAAGCACCCTGAGCACCTCAGGCATCCCAGGCGCCTCAAGTACCCTGGGAAACTGAAGCATCCTGGGCACCCTGAGCACCCTCAGCATCTCGAGCACCCCGAGCATCCTAAACATCCCAAGTACCCTGGGACGCCCAGGCATCCTGAGCATCCCCAACATCCCAAGTACCCTGAGAACTCCAGGCACCCTAGGCACCCCAGACAGTCCAAACACTCGAGTGCCCTGAGCACCCCAGGCACCCCCAGTACCCTGGGCACTCTGAGCACCCCAGGCATCCCAAACAACCCCAAGTACCCTGGGCACCCCAACAGGATAGTCTCCATCCCCTGCAACAGGGAGGGGACCCAGGGGGCTGGGGCTGATCCACAGGGATGCACGCTGACCTCCCGCAGGGCCTCGGCGTAGGAGCTCATGTCCGTCAGGATGACCAGCACGTGCTTCTCGCACTGGTAGGCAAGGAACTCGGCGGTGGTCAGGGCCAGGCGAGGGGTTATGATGCGCTCGATCCTGTGAGGGGGACAGGATGGGCACCCCCAGATCCCAGTTCCCCCTCCCGCAGAGCATCCCTAAAACCTGGTGGGTACTGAGCCTCATGGACTCCCTGTAGCACGCCCAGGCTGTTGGCTTGAGTGACTGGGCACCCCAAGGAACCCCAGATCTTGGGGTCCCCAAGCTGGGACTGGGTGGTGGATGAGGAGGAGGAGGGAGGCACCCACTGCCCATGAAGGGCATTGGCTTCAATCTGCTGTGTGAAGGGATGGGACCCACAAACTGTCTGGGTTTGGTGCCAGCTCCCCTGTCCATTTGCTGCCCACTGGCCAGAGCTCAGAAGGAGGAGAAGAGAAGGAAGGAGGAGAAGAAAGAAATAGATGGAGGAAGAGGAGGAGGAAGGGGAGGAGGAAGGGGAAGGGGAGGGATAAGGAGAGGGAGAGGGAGAGGGAGAGGGAGAAGGAGAAGGAGAAGGAGAAGGAGAAGGAGAAGGAGAAGGAGAAGGAGAAGGAGAAGGAGAAGGAGAAGGAGAAGGAGAAGGAGAAGGAGAAGGAGAAGGAGAAGGAGAAGGAGAAGGAGAAGGAGAAGGAGAAGGAGAAGGAGAAGGAGAAGGAGAAGGAGAAGGAGAAGGAGAAGGAGAAGGAGAAGGAGAAGGAGAAGGAGGAAGACAAAGAAGAAGATGAAAATGAGGATGAGAAGGAGGAGGAGAAGGAGAAGGAAGAAGGAGAAGGAAGAAGGAGCAGGAGGAGAGCCGTGTGCTAGAGCCACGGGGCTGACTCACGTGGGATCATTGGCCAGGTTGAGGAAGAGGCAAACGTTCTCCATGGAGCCATTCTCCTCGAAGTCTGACTTGAAGAAGCGAGCTGTCTCCATGTTCACCTGGGAGGAGAGGCTGCTCAGCAGGAGCAGAGCAGCTCCATGCAGGGGGAAACCAAAGTAGGAGAGGGACAAGCAGTGCCAGGATGTGGCAGCACGACAGCCTGTGCATCCTGGCCCAGCACTGACTCACCCCCATGGCAGCAAAGACGATGGCAAAGTTATCCTCATGGTAGTCCAGCACATCCTTGGACTTCTTCACCAGGCCGGCCTGCCGGCAGATTTGTGCAGCAATCTGCAGTGGAGACAGGTGGGCAGAGTGGGGTCACGGCCCCTAGAGGGACCACAGCCCCCCCCTAGGACCAGGATACGGCCCCCACGACCGAGGTGCAGGGGTTCAGGTAGGATGAGCAGGAACTGGTTAAGGAGAGAGCATCCCAGAATGCCAGGACCTCCAGCCCCATGGGTGGGTACCCAGTGCTCTGGGTTAGGGGGCAGTGGGTTGTCTCCCCACCCAGCCATGGCACCCTGCTCCATTGCTCTTGGTCTGTCAGGGATGGTTTTCCATCCCATTGCATCACCATATGCTGGAGGGGCTGGTGTGCCCATGGATTCCCCGGTATTCCCAGAACACTGCTGGTCCACGGGGTGGTCTGTGCTTCCCACCCCATGGGCTCGGGCACCCCACATCACCCCTGATCTCCTCTCCCAACCAGCACAGCTCTTGGTGTAGCAGGGTTTGTTTTACTCCCTTTATTTGCTGTTGGGGAAAGTAAGGCACGGAGCAACGTGAGCTTCTCTTCTCCTGTTTGTGCTTTGCCCATTACCCTGCAAGGCTGGGTAGGTTGAGGAACACAAAAGACACCCCAAAAGGTGAGTCTGGAGAAGGAGGAGAAGGAAAAAGAGAAGAAGGAGAAGGAGAAGGAGAAGGAGAAGGAGAAGGAGAAGGAGAAGGAGAAGGAGAAGGAGAAGGAGAAGGAGAAGGAGAAGGAGAAGGAGAAGGAGAAGGAGAAGGAGAAGGAGAAGGAGAAGGAGAAGGAGAAGGAGAAGGAGAAGGAGAAGGAGAAGGAGAAGGAGAAGGAGAAGGAGAAGGAGAAGGAGAAGGAGAAGGAGTGGCACCCATGGTGAGCAGAGCACATCAGGAGAGATGCTCCAAAGCTCCAACCCTCCCAGACCTCCCCATGGTTCTTCCTCCATTCTCATCCTCCTCTCTCTGCTGCCGGGGGTTCAGCACCCCAGGAGGACCCACCTCATTGTGGGGGAGGCCGGCAGCAGAGAAGATGGGGATCTTCTGGCCCCGGGCAATGCTGTTCATCACGTCGATGGGGGAGATCCCAGTCTGGATCATCTCCTCGGGGTAGATGCGGCTGTGGGGGTTGATGGGCTGGCCTGGAGCAGGAAAGGGAATGAGGGACACCAAAACGGAGGAGTCACCCCCCCTTGATGCTAAAAATGAGGTGTGAGCTTCTGGAGGAAAGGAAGAAGTACGTTCTTCAATTAGTGCAAGCCCAGGTGTGGGATGGGTCACCACACCTGCACGCATACCCCATCCAGGGCACCCCAGTGGGGATGGATGGACCTCTTGGGGAGGAGCCCATCAAGCAGATTCTCATCCTGACCATGGCCAATGTTGGTCAGTGACCATAAGGGACACAGGGGTCCCTGTGGGACTGCTCTGGCCATGACGTTATCCCTGGATGCTGGGATGACCCTGAGACCCTCTGAGACTGCACATGGCTGGTAAAAGCAGCCAGGAAAGAGATGCCGTGCCCAGAGCCATCACCGTTGATGTCCAAGAAGTCCTCGGCCATCACTGGGGGACCGCTGTCGATGGGTTTGGCGGAGCCATTGAAGACTCGACCTGCAAGGAGAGAGCTGCTCAGCCCCTGCTGAAGGCACCAGGCTGGTGCAGAGCCCTGAGAGCCCATCCTGTGGCTGTGGGACAGGACTCCTGGTCCCCAGTGCTGGTGAAGGCAGCAGGGCTTCCAGGACAGAAGGTCTGCACTGCTGCTGGGGTTTCAAGGAGGAGGAGGAGAAGAAGGAGAGGGAGGAGAAGGAGAGAGAGAGGAAGGAGAAAAATGAGGAGAAGGAGGAGAATGACAAGGGTGGGAGGGAGATGGAGGAGAAGGAGAAGCAGAGGGAGAGGGAGGAGAAAGAGAAAGATAAGGAGAAGAATAAAGACAATAAGAAGGACGAGAGCACCCAAAGGTGCCACAGGACATCTCAGCTGCCTGAGACGTCCCACGAGGGACTGGCATCTGTGGGTGAGGGCAGAGGGCTTTGCACCCACGGTGGCTGTAGGCACCCCCAGATTTTTGCTGCGTCCCACAGTCCCCCTTGCTGGCAGACCAGGTGTCCCCATGCTAAGGGACAAAGGGTCCCCATGCCAGGGGCTGAGGTGTCCCTATGGCACAGCACCAGGATGAGCAGAAACAACACAGCCCCAAAATCTGAAGAAACCAACATATGGGGCCAGCTCTCCAGAAACCCCCCCATGCCATGGGAACCACCCACAACCCCTTGAGGGTCCCCAGCTCAGGTGTAGATGGGGTGACACAAAGACCTCCCCAAACCAGCCCCGGGGTGGAGTACAAGGCTCAGCCTCATCGAGTGGGATCAATAGAGACGAAGCCATCATGGTCACCGTGCGATCCCCCGCGCTTGGCACTGCCACTGCTGTGGGACCAGCCTGTGGTCCCCGATGGAGCTGGGGAGGCATCGCTGCTGTCAGAGCAGATCAAGCTGATGGTGGGGCCGTGGCGCAGAGCGTGGAGCATGAAAGGTCAACAACCTTGGTGTTCACTGGGCACAAAAAGCATCAAAGGGAAAGGAAGGGGCGATGCGGGTGAGCACCCAAGGGACCCCTAGCCCAGTCTAGGGGAGAAGAAGGAGAAACCCCCCACACACACCCCAAGAGGGAGGATGGAGGCCTGGGGGAGCAGCAGGGACAGCACAGGGTGGGTTCTGGCCACCCCTGTGCCCTCCTCGGGGATTCTGCCTCGAGAAGAGAAGGCTCCAGGGAGACCTTGGAGCAGTGAAAGGGGCTCCAGGAAAGCTGGGGAGGGGCTCTTGATCAGGGAGTGCAGGGGTAGGATGAGAGGGAATAGTTTTGAGCTGAAAGAGGGGAGACTGAGATGAGATCTTAGGGAGAAATGTTTCTCTGTGATGGTGGGGAGGCCCTGGCACAGGTTGCCCAGGGAAGTGGTGGCTGCCCCATCCCTGCAGGTCTTCAAGCCCTGGTTGGATGGGGTTTGTAGTACCATGATCCACTGGGAGGTGTCCCTGCCCATGGCAGGGGAGTTGGAACTGGATGGGCTTTGGGGTCCCTTCCCACCCAAACCTTTCCATGATTCTGTGATCCGTGGGGACAAGGGCTCCCTGCCCACTGATGGGGAGCCGGGACATGTTCGATGCCACCACTCTCTGCAGAACCACCTCCCCCACTGCCCTTTCCTGCTGCCCTTTCCAGGCAGGGCTCTGCCCACGTTCCATGCTGCCGGAGCAGATGGGAAGGAGATTGCAGGAGACACTCAGCTCCTGACCAGGCAGCGAGCCCCGGGGGTCAGCCCAGTCCCTTCCACTGGCTGTGACCCCCGTGAGACTCCAAGGCTGCTTTGGGGGCTGTAGGAGACTCAAACAAAGTTGAGGGGGTCCAAATGTCCAAGGCTGAGCTTAAACAGCCCCGGGGGAGGGTGCTCAGGGCCAGGGGGGTCTGCCAGCACCCCACTGTGCCCAGGTGGGTGTCCCCATGGGGACAAGGGTGGCTGGTCCCCCCCCTCTTGGCCACATCTCAGGGCTCTGAGGGGATGTGGAAGATGTTGGGAAGCCCCAGCTCTCCTAAAGTCAAGGTAACCAGAATTCTAGGGGCTGAAGTCCTCCTGTCCTCACCCAGGAAACCTTCTCTGAGTCCAACCCAAGCTGTTTCTCCTGGGATAACTGGGCAGAGTGGGCCCAGGGGGATGGTTTAGCACCATATGAGGGTGACTGTCACCATCTCTCCATGTTGGATGTAACTTCCTGGGGCAGCAGAGCACGCACAGGGAAGTGCTCGGCCCCTGGGCAGCAGTAGAGCTAAATCCTAAGACCCCAAGCACTCCCAGACTGTGTGTCCCTCCCTCCAGGGTGATCACAGAATCATGGAATCATTAATGTTGGAAAAACCCTCTAAGTTCTACCAGTTCAGCCCTCAGCCCAACTTCCCCTACACACACACAATGACTAAACCCCGTTCTCAGGTGCTACATCCACGTGGGTTTTGAACCCCTCCAGGGATGGAGATTCCACTACCATCCTGAGCAGCCCCTGCCAGGTCTTCACCACTCCTTCCGTGAAGAAATTGTTCCCAATATCCAACCTAAACCTCCCCTGGTGCAACTTGAGGCCATTTCCTCTCATTCCATCTCTGGTTCCTGACCCCTGCCTGGCTCCAACCTCCTTTCCAGGAGCTGCAGAGAGGAATGAGGTCTCCTCTCAGCCGCCTCTTCTCCAGGTTCAACAGCCCCAGGTCCCTCAGTCATTTCCAGAACACCTGTTCCCAACCCCTTCCCCAGTTCCATTCCCTTCTCCAGACTCACTCCAGCCCCTCAAGGTCATTCTTGGAGTGAGGGGCCCAGAACTGAACCCAGGATTCGAGGTGACCCAAGTCACATCAAGTTGTTGTGGTCCAAGCAGAGGACCCAAGTGTTGAACTCCTATTTCATTGCCCTCCAGTCCATGGATCCACCCTGTTCAGGTCCCTCTGCAAACCCTGGCACTCGGCCTGGTAGATCCCCATACAGATGAGCTGGTTCCTCCACCAGCCGTGCACTGAGCTGTGTTGGGGCTCAGCAGGGCTTACCCAGCATGTCCTCAGACACTGGGGTGCGGAGGATGTCCCCAGTAAACTCACAGGAGGTCTTCTTGGCATCAATCCCAGATGTTCCTTCAAACACCTGCGGAGACCCCAGGGGCAAGAGGCGGGTGGGGGGCAATTAGCAGGGATTAACGGGTGCAGAGGGCAAGGGAGGGGGCTTGGGGGCAGCTGGGGTCTCTGTAAGGAGGTGACGTGATCCGTAGGGAGGTGACGTGATCCTCACTCACCCGAAAAGCTCATCAGGGAGAGGTGACAGGAGAGGGGGGGAGCCCCCAGGGTTAAGAAAACCCCCTTCCAAGGGGCTTCAGCTGGGTGAGGGGGAGCAGGGGAGGGGTGCACTGGGCTCTCGTTAACCTAAGGAGCACAGCAGAAGGGCCCTGGGCAGGGCAACCAAAGGCATTTTGATGGGGATAATATTTGACACCATTTGTATTAATTAACCTCCAGATCGCTGCTTTAATTAGAGCCGGGTGGCCCCTGGGAGCAGGGGCGGCTTGGGAAAGCCAGGGGCACCCAGCTGGTAGGGATGCACGAAGGTCAGCAAAGGTGGCAGCACCCAGTGTAGGTGCCTCCAGGTCCCTCACAATGAAGCTGTTGCAAAAAGGTTCCTTTTTACCCTTTTCTCCCCCTTTTTTCCCTTTCCCCCCCTTTTGTTCCCCTCCCAAGCTTGACTCCCTAATAGGATTAAAAGGGCGCTGCAGAGGTCCAGGCAGCATTAGAGGAGACAATTTTGGCAGCTCACCAACCACAACCCAGCCAAGTCAGCTCTGTGGCTACCCTGGGATGAGGGCTGGGTGATTAGGGGGACCTGGGCTAAATGAGGGGTCCAGGAACACTGGGGAGGGAATGCAGGGATAGGATGAGGGGAATGGTTTTGAGCTGAAAGAGGGGAGATTGAGGTGAGACCTTAAGAAGAAATGTTTTTCTGTGAGTGTGGGGAGGCCCTGGCACAGGTTGTCAAGAGAAGTGGGAGGTGTCCCTGCCCATGGAACTGTATGGGCTCTGAGGTCCTTTCCAACCCAAACCATTCCATGATTCTATGGTTCTATGACATCCTCAAAAGGTCTTGGTGCTGGCAGTGAATTCCCACTGCTCCAGGCACCTCAGGAGAACTCCAGAAACCCACTGATCCTGGCCCCGCATGGGGTGATGGCAGGAGGCTCATAAGGTTTCCTGCTGGGTGGAGAGGGTGTAAGCCCAGAGAGGAGGTGGGGATGAGGGATGCAGGGTCTAAAGGAGGCTCTGGTATCACATGGAGGGGCTGTCCCTGGTAGAAACACTGCAGGGGGCGGGGGGGTTGACACACCTCAGTGAGCAATGGGAGGATGGGCACAGTGGGATCATAGAATTATGGAATACATTGGGTTGGAAGGGACCTCAATGCCCATCCAGTTCCATGGGTAGAGAGACCTCCCACTGGATCGGGGGCTCCAAGTCCCATCCAACCTGGCCTTGAACACCTCCAGGGATGAGGCAGCCACCACTTCTCTGGGCAGCCTGGGTCAGGGCCTCCCCACCCTCACAGGAAAACATTTCTCCCCAAGATCTCATCTCAATCTGCCCTCTTTCAGCTCTGGATGAAGACCCGGACAGGGTTGGGCCCACCTCTGGCCCCTTCACCTGGTTGAAGTTGTGCAGATGTCATAATTCTGGCTTTGGCACCCAGATGCTCCTGCCCTGAGCAGGTACCAGTTCCGTCCTTGCTGGTGCCACACCACTAACTCTGTCCCAGCTTCCGGAGCTTGGACAGGGGCACAGGGGACAGCAGCTGGGGCAGGGGACACAATTGGTCCCACAGCCTGGAGTAGCTGGGACAAGAGACACTGCTTGTTGGAGATGCAGTCCCAGACAGAGCTCCAGGCCATGCAACACCAACACATCCCCCCATCCCACCACGCCCCCACCTCACTGGGCTCACCTGGACGATGGCTTTGGAGCCCATCACCTCCAGGACCTGCCCGCTGCGCCTGGTGCCGTTGGGCAGCATGAAGTTCACTATCTCGGCATACTGGGCAAACTGGAGGGAGAGGGGCGGGGTGAGAGGGGTCAGGGGGGCTCCTCTTCCCCCCCAGAACCGCTCCTCTCCCCCCCCCCAGAACCACCCCTCACAGCCCCTGCGTGCATGGAGCTGCCAGTGCTGCCTCAGTTTCCCCTCCCATGGTTTGATTCATGCTCATTGCAGCCACCAAACACCACCAACAGGCAGATCCACCAGCCCAGGCAGGAGAAGACACCACGGTGAAGGAGCATCTCCAGGCTGTGGCACTGCTCCGTGTCTCAATTTCCCCAACATTTCAAGGAACTCCCTTGCTCCTACCTCACTCCAGAGGGGGCTCAGGCTGTGGCACTGCACTGTGCCTCAGTTTCCCCAACACTGCAGGTGCTGCCCTGCCCCTGCCCCATCCCAGAGCATCTCCAGGCTGTGGCACTGCTCCCTGCCTCAGTTTCCCCAGCAATGCAAGGAGCTGCCCTGCCCCGAGGGTGCTCTCAGAGGCTCCCCCAGCACCTGATAACCAAGGGATGTGACCACACACACACCAGCAGCAGACAGGGCTGGATCTGCAGCCCTCAGTAACCCCCCAGAGCTGGTGGAACTCCTCGGGGGACTCCCCCCTCAACGCCATCCCCCCACAGGATGGAGCAGCCTGGGCTGCCCACAGTGCTGGAGACCTCAGGGAGATCCCAGGGAGACCCCAAATCCCCCAGGAGCTGTGAAAAGTTAAGTCTGGGATCACAGTGCCACCACCTCACACAGGCCAGGTTGGGACCCAGCACCACTGGGGGGCAAGGGCTGCAGCCCCCCTTTAGGACACCAAGTGACCTCCCTGTCTCCCCACCCAGCTGGGATGCCTGGGGTGGATGGAGGGGACTTTTCTGGAGCCTCTTGGCCTGAGGCATCCAAGGAGCTTTGCCCCATGAGGGAGCCTGTCCAGCGCAATCTGTGCTCTCTTCCCCATCTTCCTCCTCTTCCTCCTCCTCCTCATCTTCCTCCTCCTCTTCATCCTCCTCCTCTTCTTCATCCTCCTCCTCCTCCTCCTCCTAATCATCCTTCTCCTCCTCCTCCCCATCATCCTTCTCCTCCTCCTCCCCATCTTCCTCTTCCTCATCCTCCTCCTTTTCTTCCTTCTCCTCCTCCTCCTCCTCCTCCTCCTTCTCCTCCTCCTCGCTCCCAGCCACAAGGGCTGGCTCCGACGCTGTGAACTTTGGACTTTAATTCTTCTGCAAAGACATTTGCACAAAGGCCAACAAAATGCAGGGAACACCTGCCAAGGCCTGGCGCTTTAATTGAGCTTATTAATTAACATCCTGCTGGGCTCGGTGTGAAAGGGGCCATAGAAACGAGGCAGGAGGCAACAAAGCCCCTCGGAGGGTCCTGGCTGGTCAGGACATGTGGGGACGCTGAGGTGCCCACCCAAGTCAACCCAGACCTTGCACCAGGGACAGCAGAGTGACATCAAGGGCTACCCCATGATGGGGAAATGGGCTGGGCTGGAGTCTGGGCTGGAGTCTCGCTCAGAGCAAGGTCCCTGATGGGGCTGGAGCTTGGGCAGAGGCACAGGGGAAGAGAGACAGGGGCACAGGGGAGAGAAGCTGGGACAGGGGCATAGGGGACTGGAGACAGGAGCTGGCACTGGGACGGGGGCACAGGGGACAGGAACCAGAGTTGGAGCAGGGGCACAGGGGAGAGGAGACAAGGTACAGAGCATGGAGCTCAGGTAGGGGCACAGAGGAAAGGGGCTGGAGCTGGGACAGGGGCACAGGGGACAGGAGCCCTGGCAGGGTCACAGGGGACAGGGGCTGGAGCTGCGACAGGGGCCCAGGGAACAAAGGACAGGGGCACAGGGGCCAGGGGCTGAAACAGAGGGGCACAGGGGACAGGAGCTGGAACTCAGGCAGGGGCAGAGGGGACAGGGGCTGGAGCTGCGACAGGGGCACAGGGGACACGGGACAGGGTCTGGGACAGGAAACAGGAGATGGAGCTCAGGGAGGAGCACAGGTGACGGGGGCTGGGGCACAGGGGCCAGTGTTGGAGTTCAGGCAGGGACACAGGGAACAGGTGACAGGGCCCAGGGCACAAGGGACAGGGACACAGGGGGTGGGGCTGGAGCTGGGACAGGGGCACAGGAGCTTTGGTAGGGACACAAGGGACGGGAGCTAGAGCTGAGCAGGGGACAGGGGACTGGAGCTGGGACAGGGAGAGGGGCACAAGGGACAGAAGCTGGAGCTTGGATGGGGCAGAGGGGACAGGGACAGGAGCTGAAACAGGGGCACAGGAGCTGGATCTTGGATGGGGCACAGGGGACAGGGAGAGGGACAGGAGATGGAATAGGGGCACAGGGGACAGGGGACAGCGCGCTCGGGCTGGCACACGGCTTCTGCTGCCGCCTGCGTCCAGAGGAGGGAGCTCGGAGGCGGCTGATGGGCCCCAGAGAGCAGGGACAGCCCAGGAGACAGGGGAGAGGTTTCCACCGCACCCGCCCCGCCTGAGGGGGCTGACAGCCAGGCGCAGGCAGGTACAACACGGTTGTCCCTACACAGCCCGAAGTGACACCATGGAGGTGTCCCCCTGTCAGCCCCCAGCAGGCGGTGTCCTACCTTGACGTTGTCCAGCACCACCAGAGGCCCGTTTACACCGCACACCGTCTGGTAGGCTGGGGAGAAGGACATGTCATCAGCTCCCGGAGATGGGGGATGATCCCACCAGTCCCAAAGCCCATCCGCAGCCTCAGCAGGGCAGGATCTATCCCACCCCAGCGCCAGCCATTCCTGCTGTCCCAGTCATGGAATCATGGTTTGGGTTGGAAGAGACCTCAAAACCCATACAGTTCCAACTCCCCTGCCGTGGGCAGGGACACCTCCCACTGGATCAGGGGGCTCCAAGCCCCATCCAACCTGACCTTGAACACCTCCAGGACACTTCCCTGGGCAAACTGTGCCAGGGCCTCCCCAAACTCATACCAAAACATTTCTCTCTAAGACCTCATCTCGATCTCCCCTCTTTCACCTGAAAACCATTCCCCCTTGTTCTACCCCTTGCATGACACTGTCTTCAGGCAAGGAGATGAGGGTGCTGGGGATGGGATTTCTCCAAAGGGACACAGGGACAGTCACGGCTGGATGGGGTTTGGTGGGGATCTGAACACCCTGATCTGATTGAAGATGTCCTTGCTCACTGCAGGGGAGTTGGACTGGGTGATTTTCATGGTCCCTTCCAACCCAAACCATTCCATGATTCTATGGGGCAGAGAGACACCTGGGACATTAAACACAAGGCTGACAAGTGGGGATGAAACCATGGGGTGCTGGCCTATGACCCCACCATTCAGGATGAGACCTTAGGAAGGTGGGGACTTGCACAGTGCTGCATTTGGGTCCTGGGAATGAGATTTCTCCAAAGTGACTGTAAAGGCCCTAGGGACAACCATGGGGCAGGGAGACACCTGGGATAAAGCCATGCAGATGTCCCTCCAGCCCATGGATCCAGCCTGCCCAGATCCCTGTCCAGGGGGGGTGGACTGGATGATCTTCATGGTCCCTTCCAACCCAAACCATTCCATGATTCTATGGGGTAGGGAGGCACCCGGGATGGTAAACACAAGGGTGACAAGTGGGGATGAAGCCGTGTACGTGGTGAGAAAAGGCAGGTCTTGGAGACCATGGAGAGCAAAGGTTGGGAGCAGCTTCCCAGGCAAGTGGAGGTGCTGGGCTCTAAGCCTCTCCTTGATCATTTCAGCGATGTGTCAAACGCCGTAAGACGGTGGTAGCAGGGCCCCCTTTCATCCCTCTCCTCACACCAGCTTCACCAGTTGATGAGGATGAACCTAATAGGATTGGAGAGGCCGGGTGTGCTGGGTTGGCTTGGGTGGAGTTCATTCTCTTCCCAGTATGGAGCTGTGCTTTGCATTTGTGCAGGGAACAGTGTGGATAACCCAGCAGTGTTTTAGATACAGCTGAGAGAGCCAAGGCCTTCCCTGCTCCTTACCCAACCAGCAAGGGTGTACAAGAAGTTGGAAGGGGACACGGTCAGGACAGCTGACCCAAACTCAGCAAGTTTAGGTGGGAAGGGACCTCAAAGCCCATCCAGTTCCATGGGTAGGGACACCTCCCACTGGATCAGGCTCTTCAAAGCCCCATTCAACTTGGCCTTCAGCACCTCCAGGGATGGGGAAGCCACCACTTCTCTGGGCAACCTGTGCCAGGGCCTCCCACCCTCACATTTCTTCACAAGATCTTATCTCCATCTCCCCTATCCCTGCGCTCCTTGATCAAGAGCCCCTCCCCAGCTTTCCTGGACCTGGTTGGTAACGCAGAAGGATGGGAGAGCCCAAGGGGATTTAAACCTGGGCAAAACTAGTCCATGATTTAAGTTGTGTGTTATAGGAATGAACACAGCAGGAACCACATGAACCAAATGAGCTTTACAAGAAGCAACCAACGACCCAATCTGCACCAGCTTTAGTGCCCAATATCTCAGACTTTTCTGTCCTGAGCGACCACCACGGTGGGTGGAGCCCAAAGCCGTGGACTCAGTGAACTCAGTGGGCATTTGTGGCCATTTATGGACATTTTGTGAGCATTTATGGACATTTGTTGACATTTAGGAACATTTATGGACATTTGTAGACACGTGTGGAATTTTATGGACATTTTAGAGCCATTTCACAGGGCCGGTCCAGAGACTAAGGGAATGATACATGTATGTTGTATCAAAGGGTGGAAAGGGAAGTGGTGATTAATGGTATTGGGTAGAGTGGGACCTCAGCACGACTCAATGGGAAAGCTGGGAAGGGGCTCTTTCAGGAAGTGCTGGAATAGGATGACGGGAAAGGTTTTGAGCTGAAAGAGGGGAAATTGAAAAGAGACCCTAGGAAGAAATGTTTTCCTGTGAAGGTGAGGAGACCCTGGCCCAGGTTGCCCAGGGGAGGTGTGGCTGTTCCATCCCTGGAGGTGTTCCAGACCAGGCTGGATGGGGCTTGGAGCCTCCTGATCCAGTCGGAGGTGTCCCTGCCTGTGGCAAGGGGCTCGAAGTGGATGGGCTTTGAGTTCCCTTCCAACCCAAACCACTCCATTAATTGAATTCAACGATTCTATTAAACTATTCTTATTGTTCTTATCTCAGCCCTCGAGTTCTCTCACTTTTGCCCTCCCAAATCTCTTCCCCCATCCTGCTGGGGTGGGCAGTGAGCGAGTGGTCCTTAGTTGCCAGCCAGGTACTGATACTGGGCCAACTGGTGAGCTCGCCAGCATCTCCCCCACCAGCTGTGGGGGTGGGTGGTCCATCACCCAGAAGCCACCCTTCTGGTGATGCTGACACCAGTGCAGCATAGCAGGTGCAGGATGTGGCCCAGTACGTGTCAGCCCAGCAGGACCAGCTCCAGGAACTTCATTTTTGGGTGACAGGTCCTGTTTGCCCCTCACTGGCTTCATCCCATGCTGGGGAGCACCCACCCCACAGACCAGTGTGGTGTCACCTCCCATGGCACAACTGAGACCCCTGCATCCCTCACCCCTCCCAGATCCTGTCCCTGGTGGCAGTAATCCCTGACAATTTGCAATTAGCCCTCTCCCTGTTTCCCAGTCACGCCCAGTTCCCGCTGGTCAGCCATTCAGCAGCCTGCGGATCTGGAATGCTGGGAGCTGGCTCTGGGCCACCAACCTCCCCACCTTAGGCCACCATCCTCTCAGCCTTTTGTCTCCTTTATTCCCAAAGTGACCATTCTGCCTTTTATTTCCCTTTCTAACTCTTTCACAACATCCGTCGCTGCCTCCTCACCCACTTCCCTTCCCTGGGAGGTTTTGTTGGGCTCTTTTCTTCCCTGCCAGCTGCTGGGGAACCACCTATGCAGGACAGAGCCATGGGCCTTGTCCATCTCCACCAAGCCTGGTGGTCTCTGGCCACCAAGACCCTCAGGACTCTCCTGGCTTCCTTCTCAATGCACCACGTCCTCTTCTACTACTGATGGCATTGGACCCTCTGGCAGCACGGTTTGGAGCCCCATGGCTCTGACACTGCATTATAAGCCAGGTTCTCTCTCCATCCATCCATCCATCCATCCATCCATCCATCCATCCATCCATCCATCCACCCACCCTTCTCTCCCTTCATCCATCCATAGAATCACAGAATCAGGGTCCTTAAGGATAGAGAAGGCCTCTAAGATCATCCAGTCCAACTATCAGCCCAACATCACTGTGACAACTGAACCCTGTCCCCAGGGGCCACATCTACAAGTTCTTCAACACCCTCCAGGGATGGGGCTCCACCACTGCCCGGTGCAGCCTCTGCCAGGGCTTCTCCACTCCTTCTATGAAGGAGTTGTTCCCAATATCCAACTTAAATATCCTCCCCTTTCTCAACTTGAGGCCATATCTTCTCATCCCATCTCTTGTTCCTGACTCCACCTGGCTACAGCTTCCTTTCTGGGAGTTGCAGAGAGAGACGACGTCTCCTTTCAGCCTCCTCTTCTCCAGGTTAAACAGCCCCAGGTCCCTCAGCCACTCCCAGAATCCCTGTTCTCCAGCCCCTTCCCCACCTCTGTTCCCTTCTCCAGACACACTCCAGCCCCTCAAGATCTTTCCTGGAGTGAGGGGCCCAAAACTGAACCCAGGATTTGAGGTGACTCGAGTCACATCAAGTTGTTATGGTCCAAGCAGAGGAATTACAAGTGTGGAACTCCATCCCATTGGCCTCATCCCATTGATCCAACCTGACCAGGTCACTCTGCAGAGCCTTCCAGCCCACATCCACTCATCCATCCATCCATCCATCCATCCATCCATCCATCCATCCATCCATCCATCCATCCATTCCTCTACCTATCTTTAACATCTTCATACACATGTATTGGCCCACCAACCATCACTCATAGAGGACAGCACTGTTCCTGTCATTACCTCATGGGGAAATTGAGGCAGGGAAGGAGAAGGAGGATGTGGAGGAGGTGGAGAAGGAGGAAGAGAAGAAGGAGAAGGAGGAGGTGGTGGAGGAGGAAGAGGATGAGAGAAGGAGGAGGTGGAGGAGCAGTAACAGGGGAAGAAGAAAGAGGAGGTGGAGGAAAAGGCGAAAGAGAATGAGAAGGAGGAGGTGGAAGAAGAGAATGAGAAGGAGGAGGTGGAGGAAGAGAATGAGAAGGAGGAGGTGGAGGAAGAGGAGAAGGAGAAAGGAGAAAGGAGAAGGAGAAATGAGAAGGAGAAGGAGAAGGAGAAGGAGAAGGAGAAGGAGAAGGAGAAGGAGAAGGAGAAGGAGAAGGAGAAGGAGAAGGAGAAGGAGAAGGAGAAGGAGAAGGAGAAGGAGAAGGAGAAGGAGAAGGAGAAGGAGAAGGAGAAGGAGGAGGAGGAAGGAGGAGGCGGAGGAAGAGAAGAAGGAGAAGGAGGAGATGGAAGGGGTGGAGGAGGAGAGGGCTGGGGCAGAGGAGGGGAAGCCACTGCTCCCAGAAAACTCTAATTCTGATAATTAAGATGTTGAGCTGTTATGAACAAGTGGGGGGAGGAGCGGCAGGATGGGTGGGCTGTAGGGCATGGGGGGGGGGTGAGGCGAGGGGCGAGGGGCCAATTGAAAAGAAAAAGCCTTTCAACCTGGCCTTCCCCCAATCCCAGCCCCAAATTCACAGTTCCTGTCAGATGCAATCTCCGTTAGTCCCGACGCTCGTGCACCGCAGCGGCCGGTGCTGGGGGGACAGGGCCCCCAGGGGACAAAGGGCACCCGACCCAACTACACCCACCACTAATTGCTCCGCTCGCCCCCCCTGCCCTCCCCATTAGGGCTCTGCTCCAAAGTGCAGTTGGGGGTCACTCCCAACCTCCAGAAGGTCCCAAGACCTTGGCGAAGGGATGGATGTAGCGCCAACCCCATCCTCCTCCAGCCCCAGCCATGGCGTGGAGGTTGGAAAAGCCCTGCTGAGGATATTGACTTCTCCATGGAAGGGGTGGAGGCTGGGTTTGTCTGGCAAAGAGCTGCCCGGTGGTGGCCACCTTAGCCTCCAGGGAGGGGTTTAAAAGTCAGGTAGAAGAGGTGGCCAGGGATGGTCCAGTAGTGGACAGGGACAGTTGGACTCAATGACCTCAAAGTGCTTTTCCAACCCAGCAATTTTAGGATCCTCCAAGACTAAGCAAGCAGTGTGAGTGATGCTCATCCTCATTCTCTACCCCAGGGGCTTTGCAGATCTTCTACCCCAAAAGCCCCAAACCCACATGCAGCCAACAGAGCTGTCAACACCCTATCCCATCACTCTCTCCCATCTCCAGCCCCACATGGGGGCTGAAGCACAGGACAGAGCGGGTTGAACAGGAACAGACCTAGAGCAAATATAGGCAATGGGGCCCATGAAGAGCCCCAAATGCCCTAAATCACTCTCTTCTCCATCTCAGATCAAGGAGAGGGATGAAAAGGTGGTTCAGGAGGTCTAGAGCTGGTCCTGATCCACCCTGTGGTGCTATAATGGGTCCCCAGTGTCCCCCAGCTCCCACCTGGTAGGCACAGGGTGGTCCCCACGCCTGGCACCCCATGGTGATGGGCAGTGAATGCCCCGTGGGGCAGAGGGATCTGGGAGTGCTGAGCACAAGGGACAAAGGGATCATGGGCAGCTCCAGATGGATGTATCTCACTTGGTCGCCGCCCGCAGTTTCACCTCCCTCAAGCTGAGTTTTTAACTGTAACACTGGGCCAGGCTGAGGTGCTGCCACCCAGCTCCTGGAATGGGGCCTGAATCTGGCCCCAACGGTGACTTTGAGCTCAAAATCCAGCTCAGCCTTGCTCATTCCTGGAACTGGAGCTATGGTGGTGACCCATCCTCCAGGATCCATCCAGATGTGCCTCTCCAAGCAGTGGACTCAATGATCTCAGTGGACTCAATGATCTCAAAGGTCTTTTCCAGCAAAACTATTCTATGGTTCTACGAGCCCTACCAAGAGCCAGCATCTCCTGGTGGCCTCATCCTGCTGCAAGGGGCCAAACCATTCTATGGTTCTACAAGCCCTGCCAAGAGCCAGCATCGCCTGTTGGCCTCATCCTTCACTGAGTGGCCAAACAATTCCATGACCCTACAAGACCTGCCAAGAGCCAGCATTTCCTGGTGGCTTCATCCTGCTCCAAGGGGCCAAACCATTCTATGGTTCTACAGGCTTCACCAAGAGTCAACATCTCCTTGTGACCTCATCCTTCACTGAGTGGCCAAACCATTCCATGACCCTACAATCCCTGCCAAGAGCCAGCATCTTCGAGTGGCCTCATCTTGCTCCAAGAGGCCAAACCATTCTATAATCCTCACCGAGAGCCAGCATCTCCTGGTGGCCTCATCCTTCACTGAGTGGCCAAACCATTCCATGACCCTATAAGCCCTGCCAAGAGTCAGCATCTCCTGGTGGCCTCATCCTTCATTGAGTTGTGAACGTAGCATACCGGGGCCGTGCTGGGATTTTTCCGACAGTCCCTAAGTGACCGCTTCCCCCCCCACCCCCCAGCTTCCGCAACCTGACCATTGTGCTATGTGTCACTTTGTGCCGCGCTGTCAACCCCACCGGCCTGTCCCAGCCCGGCACGAAGCCGGTGAAAAGCCCAGCGGGAGGTCACACTCTATGCCACTAATTAGGAGGCGGCATCGAGGGTTCCCATACACACCTGCACGTCATGTGAGGGACGGCAAAGAATGGCTGGGCCAGCCGAGCGTGAACCCAGCAAACCCAAGCCGGGGGGGGGGGGAAGAGGAATTGCTGGGCTTGCTGTGCATTTGTGATCAGGCAAAACAGGGCTGGGGTGGGGGAAGGCGGTGCGGGACCCCGGGTGTGGGTGGAAGATGCAGGGACCAGCTGGGCTGAGGTCTTTGGAGGGGAGGAAGGGAGGAAGTGGTGCCAAGGGGAAAGGAGAATCACGTCATCCATTCCTGCTGTCCCAGTCATGGAATCATGGAGTGGTTTGGGTTGGAAGAAACCTCAGCCCATCCAGTTTGAACCCTCCACCATGGGCAGGGACACCTCCCACTGGATCAGGGGGCTCGAAGCTCCCTCCAACCCGACTTTGAACACCTCCAGGGATGGAGCAGCCACAAGTTCTCTGGGCAACCTGTGCCAGGGCCTCCCCATCCTCATTGTGAAGAATTTCTCCCTAAAATCTCATCTCAGTCTCCCCTCTTTCAGCTCAAAATTATCCCTCCTCATCCTATCCCTGCATCACCTGATCAAAAGCCCCTCCCCAGCTTTCCTGGAGCCCCTTCCAGTACTGGAAGGCTGCTCTAAGGTCTCCCCAGAGCCTTCTCTTCTCCAGGCTGAACTACCCCAACTCTCCCAGTCTGTCCTCATAGCAGAGATTCTCCAGCGCTTGGATCATATCCGTGGCTTCTTTCGGGCTTGCTCCAACAGTTCCATGTCCTTCCTGTGCTGAGGACTCCAGAACTGCCCACATACAATTATTCCATCCATCCATCCATCCATCCATCCATCCATCCATCCATCCATCCATCCATCCGTCCTCAAGCTGCTCCCAGCTGTGCTCACTGAATTTAAAGCAGGCTATGGGGCTGTCCCAGGCTGTGGGGCAGTGTGCGGGGCACCCCACTCTCCCCAAGCAGCCCAGAGTCTACGTGCAGCCAGAAACCCTGAGCCCACGTGCAGGCAACGGCATCGTTGGCTGGGTTGTTTTTCGGAAAGATGGGTCAAGCCAAAGGCCAGGAGGTGATAAGTGCTTCTTCCACTCACTTGTGCTAATGGATTTGCAGGCTGGGAACAGCTGCTAATTCCTCTCCTCCTCTCAGGAGAGCAGCCCCAGCACAGCTCTGCCTGCTCCTGCCAGCCCTGCTCAGCCCCTCGGCCTCATCCAGCTCCAGGTGCTGGGCTGGGGGTCAGGGTGTTGCTCTGGAGCTTGGGGATCAGGAACCAGCTCCTGTGTCCAGTGCTGTGCTGGGCACCCACCCGTGGGGCTGGGGAGGGACTGTGGCATTGCCGTGGGGCACATGGAGTGGGAAGCCGGTGGGGTTGGAAGCTGATGGGGTGGGAAGTTGATAAGGTGATGGGGTGGGAAAGCAGTGGGGTGGGAAGGTGAGGAGGTTGGAAGCTGATGGGGTGGGAAGGTTCCAACAGATCCATGTCCTTCTTGTGCTGAGCAACCCAGAACTGGACACAGGACTTCAGGTGGGGTCTCACCAAAGCAGAGCAGAGCAGAGGGGCAGAATCCCCCCTCACCATCCTGGTCCCACTGTTCAGGATGCAGCCCAGGAGCCTGAGCCTCCAGGATTTGGCCAGGGAGCCCATGGGAAGGGTGGGAGCTGGGTCTCATGGGACAAGGAACAGCCTGAGCTCTCTGCTGGCTGTCACCCAGGTGACCCAGGCAGGAGTCACTCATGGGTGGCTGCTCCCCTCTCCTTGTTGACAGAAAACATGGCCTCAGCAGTGCCGGGAGGCTGCAGCCAGCACCATGCCAGTCTGGAGCTGCCCGGCTCTGGACCAGGGAGGTGACCACAAAGCTCCCTCCAGCCTGGAACGAAGGCACGAAGGTCACGGCAAACGTCCTTGACACTTCTGAGCTCCCTGTGCTCAGGGCTAGGCTGCTGGGGAACAGAGCACACCCCAAAGATATGGGGTGGGAGAGATGCCAGGGTTTCCCAAGGTTGGGGTGGGGGTGCAGCTTGGGGTGGGATAGGGGTGCAACCTGGGGTAGAGGGGCTGGGGTGTTGGGGGGCACAGCACACCCCGCAGGTGTGGGGCTGGGTTGATGCCAGGGTCCCCAAGAGTGGGATGGGGGTCCAGCCTGGGGTGGGATGGGGGTGCAGCCTGGGGTGGGGTCTGAGGGTACCAGCATAGGCCCAGCATCCCAATGCTGCCTGTAGGTCCCATGGGACCCCAGGGGACCATAGGGCACGCATGAGGACAGACAGAGCCACCAGCACCCATGGGTGCAGAGCAGGGGTGACCCATATGGTTCAGCAGAGTGTGGACACACAGACACCCCCTTGATGGACACAGCATCCTCACAAGCTCCAGTACCCAAGTGTCCCAGCAGAGGCCCCGGGAAATGTCGCATTCTGCACACACCTCCCCCTCCCATGTCCACATTTCTGTCCCCTGCAATGTGTCCCACCATGGCTGAGCCCCCAGACTGTGCCCCCAGCTCCTCGCACACATGGGTGACCCCAGGGGCACCTTGGCAGGTCACAGGAGGGGACACAGAGAGGGCAGTGGGCAACAGAGCAGCAGGATGGGTGGGTGGTCCCTCCTGGTCACCTCTCAAGGCAGTTAACCCCAGTTTTCCCCCCCGTGTGGTGGGTCCATATGGGATCCATCTCCTGAATGGGCACCCAGAGATTCCCAGTAGGATAGGCTGCACCCAAGCGTGTGCCCTCCAGCCTTTGGGGGCAATGTGACACCTTCCCCAGCCTCTGCAGCCCCCAGGAGGGGGATGATGGACCTCCAGCCCCCCAACAGTACCCATGCCCTTCCTAGAGGCCCACACAGTCCTCCCGCTCCGAGGGTCTCAGCAGCGAAGACACAGAGGGATGGAGGACAACCAGAGCCCAGACCCCAGTGTCACCCACCCACCCCTGCCACCCCGCGTGTCCATCGCACCCCTCGGGGACAGGGGTCCGTGCACTCACTCAGCCTGGGGTTGCTGCTGTAGTCACGGGTGACGGCCAGGGCGTGCTCTCGGGAGGAGGGCAGGGATGTGGGGGCCACTGGAGAGACCTTCGGGGTGGCCATAGCTGGAGCTGGAGAGGAGATGGCGCTGGGAATGGGACCAGGAATGGGACTGGGGATGGGAGCAGGGATGGGGATGGGACTGGGGATGGGACCGGGGATGTGACGGAGGATGGGGATGGGAGTGGGACCGGGGGTGGGGATGGGGAAGGGAGTGGGGCTGGATCAGGAATGGGACTCTGGAGGATGGGACTGGGGATGGGACCAGGGATGGAGATGGGAATGGGATCAGGGATGGGGATGGCACCGCGAATGGGGATAAGACTGAGGACAGGGATGGGAGTGAGGCTGGTACCGGTGCTGGAACCAGAGCCGGTACTGAGACCGATGCTGGGGCGGAGCCGAGGATGAAGCAGGTCTGGAGCCGGGCAGGGAGTGGGGTTGGGCGGCAGCACCTCGGGCTTTGTACCTGCAGCTCTGGTTCCAACCGGCCCCAACCCCGCCCGCAGCATGGAATCTGCTTCCAGCACCGCTCCCAGTCCCAGCCTCAACCCCGCTCCAGACCCAGCCCCGGTTCCATTCCCATCCCCACCCTCGGTCCTATGCCTGGTCCCATCCCCGCTTTCACTCCCAGTCCTATTCCCAGTCCCATCCCCATCCCCACTCCCACCTTGCACAGCCACCACCTAAGGCTGATGGTACCCGGAAAACCCCGGTCGGGTGGCCCAGCTGCGGCTCCCGAAGGCGATGGAGCAGGAGGAGGCAGGACATAACTTTTATTAACCACAAGAAACCACATTATTCGTTAAAGTTTTCCCTCCAGTACTTATAGTTTTTAACCTTTTTCCCAACGGTACAAACCAGGAGAAGCAGAGTAGCGTGGGCTGGGGACGATCCGAGCCCGTGGGGCCTCCTAATCCCCGCCCCGGGACAGCTTCGCTAGGGGTGGTTCCTTTGGGAGAAGAGACTTTGGAGAAGCAGCAGCTTTGGGTGAGATCCAGGACTTCTGTGAAAGCAGCTTTTCGGTTTAAATCTGCAGAAAGGTCTGGACATTTCGTTGCAGGGCAACCTGTGGCATCCTGACTTCGATTTCCACCTCTCCCCTCTGGCCACTGAACAGCAGGTGGATGCAGGAGGATGGAGGAAGATGCAGGATGCCCCGAGCAGGGCAAACACACCAGGACCCATCAAAACTCCCAGGATTTGGGGCTCTTTCTGAAAATACAACTGGACTTTGCTTGCTCTGAAAAGACCCAAAACTTCAGCCACCTGAGAAGGGGAAAGAGGGGAGTCACTTCTCCCTCAAACTGGGCCGAGGTTCCTCCCAGAATGAAAGGAACCAAAGTCTAAAAACCTCAGGAAGTTCCTGATTCCCAGGGGGAAGAGACAAAACTGGAGCAAAATGAGTCCTTGTAGCCCCCAAACTTTCTCCACTTGGGGAGGAGCAAGGGAGGAGTCACTTCTCCATCAAACAGGAACAAGGTTCCTCCTAGCACGGAAAGAACTGGAGTCTGAAAACATTGAAATACTCCTGGTTGCTGGGGGCAAGAAAAAAAAAAAGCAAAATGGTTCCTGGGAGCCCCAAAACCTTCTCCACTTGGGGAGCAAAGGGGTGACACTTCTCCATGAAACTGTACGAAGGTTCTTCCCAGGATGGAAGGAACTGGGGTCTGAAAACATTGGGAAATTCCTGATTCTGAGGTGCAAGAGGGAAAACTGAAGTAAAATGATTCCTGGGAGCCGTCACACCTTCTCCACTTGGGGAGGAGCAAGGAGGGGAGTCACTTCTCTATCAAAGTGGGCCAAGGTTCTTCCTAGGGTGGAAGGAACCAGGGTCTAAGAGAGAAGCTCAGCACTCTGACCCAACCTCTGTCCCTGCTTTCTGCATCCCTGGGCAAACCTGCATCCTGCCTCAGTTTCCCCACTTGCATCCACTCCCTACTTGCCAACCCCTCCTGAACTCCACAGAGGGAAGGGTTCATTCCCATAAAGTGCTCCAGGCGTGAAGTGAGCGATAAATAAAAATTTCATAGAAATGCTTGTTTTAAAGGGAAAATAAAACTCACCAAAATCTTTCCATAAAATCCTTTATTTTAAATATTTCCCTGCAAAATCCCAGATGCAGGTGGGCTGGCAGCTGGGACCCCCCCTTAGGTACCAGTCCCTGCAGAGCAGCCCATGCAGCGATGCTCGGCCCGGGCCAGGCGGGGGGTGCTCATTATTGTCATTATTATAATTATTATAATTATTATTTATTAAACACAGTGGGAGGACGCAGGAGCCCCCCAGTTTGGGGGTGTGTGGGGTGGGGGGACCCATGGCAGATCCGAGGTGCTGGGAGGGGGCTCAGGGCATCACCTTCCTCCTGTCACAGTGATGTCCCTGCTGGAAGTCCTGCCAAGGTGGTGCCACCAGAGTGTCCTGCCAGGGAGATGCTGCTGCAGTGCATCCTGCCAAAGCAATGCCAACCACAGGGTACCCGGCCAAGGCAATGCCACGAGAGCATCCTACCAAGGTGATGCCACCACAAAGCATCCAGCCAAAGCGATGCCACCACAGGGTACTTTGCCAAGGAGATGCCACCACGGAGCATCCAGCCAAGGTGATGTTCACACCACAGAAGGGCCAGACTTTTGCCAGTGTAGATACCCCTCAGCAGATGACGGGGGGGGCTGTGCTGTCCCTTTCCCCAAGGGCCACCTCATGCAATGACCCTCTTGTTTTTGCCACCAGTGAGGCTCCAAGCCCACCATCAACCCTCCAGAGCTCATTCCCCCATCCTCAAGCCATGCCCTGCCTAAGAACAGCCCTGGCACTGCACACCTGAGGCCAAAGCCTGCCCAGTGGGAAGCCATGGGTACTCTCTGGGGTCAAAGTGTGGAGGTGGGAAGAGCATCTGGTGTTGCCTGGAGTTCAGGCAGTGGGTGCTCAGCACCTCTCAGGACTGGACCCTGTTTGTGCTAGACAATGGGAGCAAGGAGGGGGTTCTGCTAGGCCAGTGCTCAGGATGGGGCTCACTTTGGTGCTGGGTCTGAGCCCCCAGCACCCCTGGATGAATCTGGGGGTGCTTAGGGCTCTCGCTGATGGCAAAGACCCCTCTGGCTGGACATGACCAAGAGGAGTAGAACCCAGAGTCACAAGTGCCCACAAAACCGCGTCCCCCTCAGTGGGGTTTCTGTGATGGGTGGCAGGATGGTGGCCTGGATCCATTTCACCACAGCTCTCTTGGGGTGGGACAGCACCAAAGCGGGGTCTGAGCTGGTGGTTTGGTTCTGCATGAGCAGATGGAGAGGAGCCTGGGGATGTCCTGAGAGTCAGAGTATAGGGACCACTGCTGTGGGGGGCTGGAGGCATCACCATCACCTTGGGACCTCCACTGAGCTCCTCATCCCCGCTCCTAGCCAGGGGTCTGGGAGGACCAACAGTGCTCCTGCTGGACCCCACAGCCACCAGGATGCTCCAAAGCAGCCTCAGCAGGAACACAAAGGCCTTGGCAGGTGGGGAAACTGAGGCAGAACACTCGCTCAAGGACACCACGGCCGGGCAGACACACAGCCCAACACTGCCTTGCGCTCTCCTTTTCGGGGTGCCCTCCTGCTCCCAGCAGTGACCCCAGCCCCACAGGCTCTGGGGTGACAACCCCTGGAGCTGCTCCTCTCCCAGCCCACACAGCAAGACCACGGCATCATCTCCCCGATACCTGGAGGGGAGACATGGCCCTGGCACATCCAGCAGCATCGGTGAGGGATGGGATGGCACTGGTGACATGGAACACCTGGAGACCCCCCAGGTGTGACCGGGTTCAGCATCAGGAGCTGCACAGTGTCCTCCACGGCTGAATCAACGTGTCTGATGGTGGGATGAGGCGTGCACAACTCACACGTGTGTGCACGCATCCAGGTGGGATGCAACGGGTCTTCCATATCCCAATGGCCAAATCCAACCTCGGTGTGGGGCGTGGGGTGCATGGGGGCTGCAGGGACAGGGGTTTAGGGGAGACCTTTTGACACTCATGTTGATTTAAGGGCTTGGCTTCTTGCTGGGTATAGAATTGTCTTTCCTTTCCAGCCGTGTGTAAGGCTCAAAAGCTGAGGTGCCCAGTCCGTAAGCGCCCGGGAGGTCGTGGAGGCTGCCCAGCAGCGGCCCCCCAAAGCACAGCGGGGCGCCCGGCAGCCGGGGCGAGGAGGAGGAGGACGAGGAAGAGGAGGCGGCGAGAGATGGGACCTGGAGGCTGAAGGCTCCTGGCCCCGGTGGGCTGCTCCCACCGCTGAGCCCCGGAGAGGTGGTTCCTGGGGTGGCCAAGGCGGATCCGTTGCCCGTTGGGGTGCTGATGGGGTTGGAGGTGGGAGAGAGGAGGCTGGGGGGAGCTGGGACAGAGAGGAGCCGGCCTTGTTCCAGCAGCCGGAGGATGTTGCAGGTGGCGAAGGACTCGGAGGTGGTGGTGGAACGTTTCTCAGAGTCCCTGCTCTGGTCCTTCTTCTGCTTGGTTCGTCGGTTCTGGAACCACACCTTGACCTGGGGGTTGGGGGAGCAGGGGGACAGGGACGAGGGGACAGAAATGCACGGATCGAAAGAGAGTGTAGGGAACGAGGGAAAGAGAGGTGAGAACCAGGAGAGAGTGAGAGACAGGAGAGATGTATTAAAATAAACACCCAAGCGAGATCCAGCCCCACCGAAGGAAGAGGAGATGCCCTTCCCCCGTGCCACTTCCAGGGAGATGGCAAAGTCCTGCAGGTGCCAGGGGGGAGTGGAACGGGGGCCCAGGGTTGGGATCCCGAGGTTGGGAGCTTAGGGATGGGAGCCTGGGAATGGGATCCTCCAGATGGGAGCCTAGGGATGGGAGCCTTAGGATGGGAGCCCAGAGGTGAGATCCTGCAGTTGGGAGCCTGGAGGTGGGAGCTCAGGAATGGGACCCTGGGTATGAGAGCACGGGGATGGGAGCCTGGGAATGAGACCCTGCAGATGTAAGTCCAGGGTAGGAGTCTGGGGATGGGAACTCAGAGGTGGGAGACTGGGGATGGGAAACCAAGGATGGGAGTCCAGGAATGGAGCCTGGGGATGGGACCCTGCAGATGGGAGCCTATGGATGGGATCCTGGGACTGGGAGCCCAGGAATGGGAGCTTGGGGATGGGATCGTGCAAATGAGAGCCTGGGGATGGGACCCTGCAGATGGGAGATCGAGGATGGTAGCCTGGGGATGGCAGCTCAGGGATGGGAAACCAGAGGGCGAGAGCCCAGGAATGGGAGTCTGGGGGTGGGACCACGTGGATGAGAGCCCAGGGATGGGAGCCTGGGGATGTGTCCTCAGGTATGGGAGCCCAAGGATGGGACCCTGGGAATGGGAACTTGGGGATGGGAGCCTGCAGTAGCGAGCCCAGGGATGGGACCCTGTAGTTGAGAGCCCAGAGGTGAGATCTCAGGGGTGGGACCCTGTGGAGGAGAGCCCAGGGATGGGAGACTGGGGACGGGATGCTGCAGGTGGGAGCATGGGGATGGAAACCCGGTGCAGGAGCTCGGGGCTGAGCCACCCCACTGCTGCCCAGCTCTGCCCTGTGCTGGCTCTCCTGGGGATGCTGAGCTGTGGGAAGTGCTGGATTGTCTTCTGTGATGGTCATCAAAGGCAAGTTTGTGTCCCCACCTGAAAACCCTACCCTAGCAAGGCCAAGACACGGGACAATGTGGAAGCTCTTCTGACCTTGCTACAACAAAGGGAGTAAGGATCGAGTTCTGGGCTGAGGGCAAGGGGAACCCCGGCCCCCAAACTGACTGATCCAGGTGGGATGTGGTCCCTGGTCCCCAGGAGCTCCCATCCCACTGCAGCCCCTAACATCTCCTCTGGGAGGGCAGCCCCCCACTCCCATCCCTCCCTGGCAGAGCAGAGGGGAAGGAGAGGCAGAGAGAGAGACAGCAAGAGGCATGAGGGACAGACAGACAGACGGAGATGGAGGTGAGGGAAGGAGACGGATGGGAAGACACTCGGATTAGAGCATGGCGGATGGAAGTGGACGAGTCGGGCTGGGACACCAAGAGTAAACCCAATGCATCAACAAAGGCTTCGACCCCATCTGCTCCGGGGTCAGTGGGTTTCCAACTCATCCAAGGCATTGGAAGCTCATTGAGGTGGGACACTGGCTCATTGACATGGCCCTCGTGCATCCCCTGCCACAATGGACCCACAGCACAGAGCTCATGGAGCATGGGGTTGGAGGAGATCTCAGCCCTCCAGGCCCTTTCCAGGGAGCTGATGTCTGGGTGAAGCTGGCTGGAGGCTGGGGTGCTCGAGGAAGAGCAACAGAAGATGCTACTGGGTGATTGGGAGACATCAAGTCTATGGGGCTGGGCCATTGTCCCACAGCCGAGACCTCCTGGAATCACAGGCCACCACCAGCCCATGTCCTACCCACAGGGTCCTGCATGGAAGCTCATAAGGAAGTTCCCCACTCATGAACACCTCAGCCCCACACAGGGAGCCTGGGAGGCGGCAGTGGGTTGTTCACCTCATCTCTTGCAGCAGCATTCATCCTTCCCACACCCAACACCACTGGCCATGGATCAGACTGAGCATCTCCTAGCCTTTCCTGGGTGCAGCAGCCCAGCCCCAGGGTCACCACGTTGTGCCAGGAAGCATGGAGACTGAGGAATGTGTTTGAGCCCATCCACTTGGCTGAGGACCATCTCCATCCCTGAGCCCCAAAGCAAGGTGCTCAAGGGCCCCACTGCCATAAGCCTAGGTCAAACCCTGCTTCCTTCATCCCAGCATCCATCTGAGCCCACTGTTGAGGCTTCAGGGCTGGAAATTCACCACCAGCTTGACCCCACTCCCTCCCCAGTGTCTGCACCCTCCCAGTTTGAGTGCATCACCTCCAGGTACCCTGAGATGTTGATGGTTCTCAGATCCACAGGGAACATAGAATGGTTTGGGTTGGAAGGGACCTTTAAAGCCCACTTGGTCCAACCCCCCTGCTGTGAGCAGGGACACCTTCAACCGGATCAGATTGCTCAGAACCCCATCCAACCTGGCCATGAGTGTTTCCAGGCGTGGGGCACCTGCCACCTCTCTGGGCAATCTGTGCCAGTGCCTCACCACCCTCATCGTAAAGAATTTTTTTGTTACATCTGGTCTGACATCATCCTGAGCAGCACCAGGGCATCAGCCGATGGGTTACCCTCTTACTGACTTTGGAGTCACCTGAGCAGCCCCATCACCATACATCAGAGAAGGGCGAGCAGAGACACCAGAACATTCTGCAGAAGGAAGGACCAAGCCCCAAGGAATGAGGCAGATGGAGCCTGCTCCTGCTTCGCAGCATCACAGCTGGTGCAAGCAGGGACAACGGCCCAGGGGAGGTCCTAACATAAGGACCAGTGGTGATTACCATGTAGCAGCTGGAAACCTAAGCATAGGTCTCTTTGGGCAGCACAGATAGCATCAGTCCCTGTCACAGGAAGCCAAAAGACCAGTGGATTGAAGAAGGGTCTCTGAAAAACTGCAGGAGAACAGACCCATCACAGAATCATAGAATGGATTGGGTTGGAAGGGACCTCAAAGTCCATCCAGTTCTAACCCCCTGCCGTGGGTAGAGATACCTTCTACTGGATCAGGTTCCTCAAAACCCCATCCAACCTGGCCTTGAACACAGATCCATCAAGATTTAACCTGGCAGTCTGGTTACCTCTTCATGTTGAGCACTCCCTAAGATGCTGGAAAGACCTGGCGAGGACAGGACCACTTAACACCTTTCATACTGGTTTGTCTGCTTCTCCACCCTGGCCACCAGTAGAGACAGGCTCCTCAGCCCTGGTGTCCCTAAGGCCAGGTCTTACATTCTGGTTGTCTTCTACGGGTTGTGAAATCAAACACAGCTCAGTAGAAGCAAGGGGACTCCAGAGGGTTCCACTTCCATCCTCCTATGGGAGCTCATTTTTCCTGGGTGTTTTGGGTTTTGTTCTGTGCTGGGTCTGTGCTGCTGCTTCTCCTGGGAGCTCTTGGTCACCTGAGGAGGAACTTTACAGGGGTGGCAGTGACCAGCTGGGGTGTGACACCAAATACCAACTATTAATAGCAATAGAGATGGGCAAGTACAATAAATAGATGGACATAAAAGGAAGTGGATGTTGATGAGCATGGATTTCTGGTGCTGGAACCCAGTTCCACACCACCAGGGACATGAGGAGAAACATGAAAGTGCAGGAGGGAGAAAGGGTGGAGGGGACACTGGTCTCAAATGCACCAGCATGAATTTCAGCTGGGAAAGGGTGGAAATATGGTCCTTGGGGGAAGAGAACCAGTTGGGTTCCTCCTTCTCGGTGATGGTGCTGGGAGACCATCCCAGAACTGAGATGAGAGACCATCCCAACACGAAGCCCCTTCCCAGCTGGAACATCCTCCACTCACCCCTCTTTCACTAGGGTTGATGCCATCAGTGGGGTGTGCACCACCAGAGATAGAAGCTTTCTGCAGCCCTCCCTGCTGTCACTCTACATCTGGTCCTCTTGCAGGAGGTTCTCCTGACCCACCTCCATGATTCTTCTCCACGCCCATCATCCCTGAACATGCTCTTCTAAATAAGGCTTCCTCATGCCTCATAGACTGACATGAGTTCTTCCCCATCCACAGTGGTGACAGATCAGATGAGCAGGATCACATTGGCTTTCATGGCAACAGTTCATACACAGCTTGTCATTAATTAGGAGATCCATGTCCTTTTCATCCTCCATTATGATCAAGCCACAAGTTCCTATCACTGGAGATGTAAATAAGCTCAGCCAGACGCAGTCCTTGACAAGCCCATGAGTAATTTCCCTCCAGCCTTGATCCTTTGTCTTTTAGCAGCATCCTCCACCATCTCCCCCCCACTACAGTTCCCCCTCCACATCACAAGTCCTCTACTCATCTTTCTCATCGGTTTCATTCCCAGCTCCCCATCAGCCACCACAGCAAGGGCTTTGCCAAAGTCTGCTTTGATGAGGTTGACTTCACATGGCCACTTTCTTCCTCATCCAAGCTACTGGTGGTGCCTGTGATGTGGCAATGCCACCATTCTCAGCAGGGCAGAGAGGATCACAGTGGCACCAACTGGGTGAGCACCACATCTCCAGCATCTTCACCTGGAGTCCTGCATCCAGCCAACTGTGTCCCAGGCTGCATCCAGAGCAGTGGGACCAGCAGGGCCAGGGAGGGGATTCTGCACCTCTGCTCCACTCTGGTAAGACCCCACCTGGAGCCCTGTGTCTGGCTCTGGAGTCCTCTGAACAGGAAAGACATGGAGCTGTTGGAATGGGTTCAGAGGAGGCCATGGAGATGATCCGAGGGCTGGAGCACCTCCTCTATGAGGACAGACTAAGAGAGTTGGGGTTGTTCAACCTTGTGAAGAGAAGGCTCTGGGGAGACCTTAGAGCAGCTTCCCAGTACTGAAAGGAGCTCCAGGAAAGCTGGGAAGGGGCTCTTGATCAGGGAGTGCAGGGATAGAATGAGTGGAAATGATTTTGAGCTGAATGAGGAGAGATTGAGATGAGATCTTGGGGAGAAATGTTTTCCTGTGAGGGTGGGGAGGCCCTGACCCAGGCTGCCCAGAGAAGTGGTGGCTGCCCCATCCCTGGAGGTGTTCAAGGCCAGGTTGGATGGGATTTGGAGCCTTCTGATCCAGTGGGAGGTGTCCCTGTTCATGGAAGGGGGATTGGAACTGGATAGGTTTTGAGGTCCCTTCCAACCCAAACGACTCCATGATTCTATGTGTCACTCTGTGGGAGAGCTGCGGGGGGCAAGGTTGGGAAGAAGATTCCTCCTTCTTCTGAGGTGTCCCACGAAGAGCCCATGTCTCCCTGTGGCATTAAGTTCTCTGCCTGGGATTGTGGGATCCAGCACCAGACGTGACAGGGCAGTCAGGTCAAGCCTGGATGGAGGCAAATAGACAACAAGTTGCGTTTGGATGTGACTGAAGAGCAGGACATGAGACGTCAGGCGTTCACCAGAAAAGGAAGGTGACTCTCAGAGGACAGGAGGAGGCAAGCCATGTGGAGGAGATGGTTCTGAGAGCCCTCGGAGTCATGACATGCAAGAAACAGCACCATGATGGAGGTAGGAGGATAAGCTTGATCCATGGATTTATGGAATCATAGAATCATGAAGTGGTTTGGGTGGGAAGGGACCTCAAAGTACAGACAGTTCTATTCCCCTGCCATGGGCAGGGACACCTCCCACTGGATCAGGGTGCTCAAAGCTCCATCCAGCCTGGCTTTGAACACCTCCAAGGATAGGATCTGGGGGTTCTGGTTGATGGCAAGTTAGAATAGGGGAACCATGGAACGAGTTGGATTGGAAAGGACCTCAGAGATCTCATCTCAATCTCCCCTCTTTCAGCTCAAAACTCTTTCCCTCGTCCTGTCCCTGCACTCCCTGATCAAGAGCCCCTCCACAGCTTTCCTGGAGCCCCTTTCAGTACTGGAAGCTGCTCTGAGGTCTCCCCGGAACCTTCCCTTCTCCAGGTTGAACAACCCCAACTCTCTCAGCCTGTCCTCGTACAGGAGGTGCTCCAGCCCTTGGATCATCTTAGTGGCCTCCTCTGGACCCGCTACAACAGATCCATGTCCTTCCAGTCCAATGAGCAATGACCAAAAGCATGAAGCCTCAACGCCATGTTGGGTGGAAAAGCAGCTTGGAAGGCTGAAATCTGGTGCCTGATCATTTCAGGAGATGCTGGTGTGAAACCAGCTGGTGGCCCTCCCCGTGGCACCACAGAGCCTTTCCTTGCAGGTCCTACCTTCACCCTGCAGCACCAGAGCTCGATCCCCCAAGGACCTGGGGTTGTAAGTTTATCCATTGCAGACTATGTGACTATCATCACATTCCCATTTACAGACAGGAAAGGACAAAGCAACCACCACAACCACATTCCAGAGCCCCTTCTTCCCCCCAAAAAACCCTTCTGCCTGCTCGCAGAAAAGCCAGTGCTGCCCAAACCCCGAGCTCCCAGGAGAAGGGCAAGGAAAGCCACAGCCCTGGTCACCGCCAGGAGAGCAATTCCCACTGCTCCCGAGCAGCTGCTGCTGAAGCGAGAGGGTCCATGGGGCACCTCGGGTGGGAAGCCTGGAGAGCCTGGTGGGAGGTCCCTGCTTCCCCTCTCCACGCTGTGCCACCTCTGGGTCCCACGGCTGTCTGACTCAGGCACTTTAGGGGTCATTTTATCTTATTTTGCATTATTTTATGTTATTTTATTGTAATTTTTATACTTTAATTTATTTTATTTTTTATCTTTTCTTTTCTTGTTTTATTTTATTTTATTTCTTTTTATTTTATTTTTATTTTATTTTATTTTATTTTTATTTTATTTTGTTTTGTTTTATTTCTTTTTTTATGTTTTGTTTTATTTGATTTTATTATGTTTTGATTTATTCAATTCTATATTATTTTATTTTATTCTATTCTATTTTCATTTATTCAAGTCTATTTTATTCTATTTTGATCTATCCCACCCTATTATATTATAAATTATATCGTATTATATCGTATTATATCGTATTATATTATATCACATTATATCGTATTATATTATATCACATTATATTATTTTATATTATATTATATTATATTATATTATATTATATTATATTATATTATATTATATTATATTATATTATATTATATTATATTATATTATATTATATTATATTATATTATATTATATTATATTATATTATATTATATTATATTATATTATATTATATTATATTGTATTATATTATATTGTATTATATCATATCATATTATATCATATCATATCATATCATATCATATCATATCATATCATATCATACCATACATCGTATCATATTATATCATTTCGTATTGTATTTTAATTCACTCTATTTTATTTTATCCTTTTTTTTTCCATTTCATACTAGTTTATTTCATATTAAATTCTCCTGCTATGCAACTGAATGAGCCGCAGAGATTAACTCACGGACTCCTCCATCCACTGGGGTCTTCCCAGTGCTTTCCCCCCCTCCAGGAAGGACCCCTCCCACAGCACCCGGCAGCCGGAGCCCCGCCAGGACCCCCACCTGTAGGCCAGCCCTCCCGAGCCCTCCCCAAGCACTGTGGTTCCAGCGTCAACAGCTCCACTCGCAACGGGAAACCAGTTCCAAATGTCACTGAGCAGCTGAACATCTCAGGGCACTGCATCAGGGCTGTTCAGCACAGTCTGTCCTCTGTCCGTCTGTCCATCTGTCCAGCGGTGGGATGGACACGCCAACGGCTGAGCCCCCCTCATCCTCCATCCCGCGCCCCATGCTCTCGAGCCATCACAATGGGAAACCGCTTCCAAATGTCAGCAAGCGGCTGAATTTCTTGGGGCACCGCGTTGGGGCTGTTCTGCACAGGCACTGTCTGTCTGTCTGTCCAGCAATGGGACAGACACACGGACAGTTGAGCCCCCCCCGCCCCTGCCCCCCACGCCTGGTGGTCTCAAGCTGTTGCTCGGGTCACAAAGGGAAACTGGTTCCAAATATCACTGAGGAACTGAACTGGGGCTGTTCTGCACAGGCACCGTCTGTCTGTCTGTCTGTCCAGCAGTGGGATGGATGCACTGACAGCAGAGCCTCCCCCTCTCCCCCTGCTCCACCCCCCCTTCTTGCGCCTTGGGGTCTTGAGCCATTGCTCGGGCTGCAAAGGGAAACCAGTTCCAAATGTCACCGAGGGGCTGAACATCTCAGGGTGCCACATTGAGACTGTCTGCACAGGCGTTGTCTGTCCATATGTCCATCTGTCCAGCAGTGGGACAGACATGCCAATGGCTGAGCCCCCCCTTATCCCTCATCCTGTGCCCGGTGGTCTCAAGTCATTGCTTGGATCACAAAGGGAAAACGGTTCCAAATGTCACTGAACATTTCGGGGTACCGCATGGGGTTGTTCGGCACAGGCACTGTCTGTCTGTCTGTCCAGTGATGGGACGGACACAGCGCAGCCCTCCCCGTCTTGCACCCAATGGTCTCAAGCCATCACCTGGATCACAAAGCCCACAGGAACACCCACACATCCTGGGCACACATGTGCCCTTGCATTCGCCCCACCACGCCTGCCCGCAGGGTCTACACGTGCACAGACCCCGCACTGGAGCATCCGCAGGGATCCGGTGTCCCAGGCTGCTGGAGAGGCATCTGGTGGGCATCCTGGATCCTGGTCAAGCTGGGCAGGATGAGGGGCAGCAGCACAGGCAGAGCTCTGGGGAAGGGAATAAACCTCTAGATATGGGATTACTTATGGGATGCAGGGATACAGCATCTCCCTACACAGCATCAGTGGGCAGGCTCCCACCTCCAGGCATGGTCTGTGCCATGGTCCAACAGAAGCTCCTGGATCTGCTCCCAGTCCCAGCAGCGTCAGAAGCAGCCATGGGGCAGCGTGTGCTGTGAGTATCCCTTTTCCACAGCTCTCGGCAGCCAGGGTTCTGCTCTCAGGCAGACACGAGGGGTTCGGTCCCCATTTCCCTGTGTCTGAGCAGTGCCTGAGTCTGGGTTTCCCCTCCACCAGCCCCTTCTCCAGCAGCTCAGCCTGTCCAGCAGATGCCAGGAGCTGGGATGCTGCTCCGATCCCTGCCCTCTTGTCTAACACCTCCGAGCTGCAAAACAAACTCCTTCCAAGTGGTTAATCCGGAGAACCCTCAGTGACATCCGAGCTCCCTGCACACTCCATGGATGAGAAGGTGGCAGCCCATTGTCCCTGGTGATCCAGGGATCTGCTGAGGGTTTCAGCCTTGCGCTGCCCCTGCTCCATTCACGCATCTCAACACGCTGCCCAAAGCGCTCCCCATGCCCAGCAGAGCAGGATGTGGCCACGCTGGGACAACCAGACAGCACCCTCCTCCCTCTCTCTAGCTCATTTTTATATCATCCGGCAGCCCAAGCAATTGCTTTGCCAGCCTGTGGCTGAGCAGCCGTGGGATGTCACCCATGGCTGGCTGGTGGGAGCCCGAAGTCCCCGCCCCTGCTCATCGTGCTCCCTGGCAGTGTGCACGTCCCGTCTGTTCATTAAGCCCTGCTCCCACTGGAATGCACACTCCTGCACACCCCATTCCTCACACCAGCATCCCTCACATCCCCACCCCTCACACCGCCAGCCCTCACACCAACATCCCAAACACCCCATCCCTCACATCCCCATCCCTCACACCAACAACCTTCACACCCCCATCTCTCATACTCCCTTCCCTCACACCCCCATACCTCACACTCCCATCCCTCACACCCCCATCCCTTACACCAGCCTCCCAAACACCAACATCCCAAAAACGTCCAACTCCGTGGCCTCCCCTGCTCAGTGGCCGAACGAGACCATTCTTCTCCAAACCCGGGACGCCCATGCCCATCGCCGTGGAGCCCAACACCCATGTGGGTGGGGCAGGGGAATATGTTATGGGTTTCACCGGTGTTTATATTTTGGCTGCCCTGCCCTGACGCTGACCCCAGCGCCGTCACGCGGCCCACGCCGTGCGCCCTTCCGGCACGCCGGCCATCCGGGACTCTCCCGAGCCGCCGACCGGGGCCATTTTCTTCTCCAGGATTATCTCCTTGCCGCCATCAGCTGCAGCTCACTGCGGCACGGCGGATGGTGGGATCCATCCTGCTTCACCACCACCTCCCCAGAACATCCCACCACCCTTCCTCCTCCTCCTACCTCCATCCCCAGTGGACCCATGGAGACCAGGGCAGGTGGAACCTCAACACAGGCTCAGCACCCCGGCGTTGCGTAAGGCACCGGGCTCGCTGCCCAACACTGCCTCGGCCACAGGTTTCATAACGGCGCGGCAGCTGCACAACCCATCTGACACTCCCCGGTCACACTGGGAATGGGGACTCAGCATCCAGCGGGGACAATTCATCCCTCAGGTTCTCCTCTGGGCCACCGACCCCAAGCTCTCTGCTCCAGCTCAGCTCAAAGAGGCTTTGGTCCTTCCCGGGAGCCCATCCCCGAAGAGCATCCCATTGCCTCTCCACTCATCCAAACTCCAGCCAGAAATGAGCTCTCAGCCTGACTTTGCTCCAAAATTCCAGATATTTTCCGCTTCGCAGCAGAGCAAAACCTCCCGGGTGCTCCTGTGCCCTTTGCAAATGGAAATGAGATGAAGGAGCTGGGAGAGATGGTGTTGGTGGGTCTGGTCGGGGGGGAAAGTGTCCTTCACCATCCAAGCTGGTGGTCCCAGAGTGAGGTATCCCAGAGGAAGCATCCCCACCATCCCAAAATCATGTCAAGACAACCAAGGCACCGGTTCCCCCATTATTTGGGTTCCAGAAAGCACAACCTGGGATGGATGGGAGACATCACTCAGCACCAGCTGTCCCAGTAGGGACATTCTCCATGCAGGAGAGATCCAGAGGAATTGCGATATCAGGAGACAGACTAATATCCTGCAGGATTTGCCCAGATGAGTCTATAGGGTGGTGTCACCTACAGCAGAGACCCTCTTGGCCACTGGCACCTGGTTTGGGTCTAACAGGGAGTCACTTCCCTCGCACAACACCATGATCCAGCAGAAAGCATCCACATGGATGTGGTGTTTCCTCCTGTTTTGAACACACAGGGCAAACGGGGATGGCTTTACCAATGAAAACAATGATAAACATTGCAATTAACTACTATACATTTGCTGCAAATTTTCCCAGCACCAGCTGAGTTCATGGAAACATGAAATGGGTTGGGTTGGAAAGGACCTCAAAGCCCATCCAGTTCCATGGGCAGGGACACCTCCCTCTGGATCAGGGGCCTCCAAGCCCCATCCAGCCTGGTCTTGGCCACCTCCAGGGATGGGGCAGTCACAATTTCCCTGGGCAACCTGTGCCAGCACCTCCCCACCCTCACAGGAAAACATTTCTCCCCAAGATCTCATCTCAATCTTCTCTCTTTCAGCTCAAAACCATTCCCCTCATCCTATCCCTGTACTCCCTGATCAAGAGTCCCTCCACAGCTTTACTGGAGCCCCTTTCTATACTGGGAGGCTGCTCTAAGGTCTTCCCAGAGCCTTCTCTTCTCCAGGATGAACAATCCCAACTCTCTCAGCCTGTCCTCGTACAGGAGGTGCTCCAGCCCTTGGACCATCTCCAGGACCTCCTTTGGGCTCGCTCCAACAGTTCCATATCCTTCTTATGTTGGGGACTCCAGAACTGAACACAGGGCTCCAGGTGGAATCTCACCAGAGTGGAGCAGAGGTGCAGAATCCCCTCCTTGGCCCTCCTGGTTGCACTGCTCTGGATGCAGCCCAAGATACGTGTGGTTTCCGGGCTGGGAGCACATGTTGCCAGCTCATGTGGAGCTTCTCGTCCCCCAGCACCCCAAGGCCTTCTCCTCAGGGTTGCTCCCAATCCATTTCTTTCCTCTCCTTAGAAACGTTGCCCAGCCAAGAAGCCAGTTCCCACACCCAAACCCAGTTCCCCAGTTCCCTGAAGTCCTTTTGGAAACCAAAGGCCACAAAGGGGCATTTGGAAGCAGAGCAAGGGGCAGGTAGAGGCAGTGGTCGGGGGGTGCCAGCCTGGTCCTGCCGCTGGGCGGTACGTGGGTATCACACAGATTTACTGCCACCAGCCCGTGTCCTGCCCGCCGCAGGGTAAACCCCACCACGTGCCCGCGCCACAAGGAGGAGATGGGATTAGCTCATCCATGTGAGTGGGTTTACTCAACAAGTGTGGGCTGACGTGGGCTGGCATGTGGAAATGGGACCCAGAAGCTACTGGAGATGCCCAGCTGCTTCTAGGGTGACCCTGGGTGTCTCCAGGCTACCTCCTGCCATGGGACTCAGGACCCACCTCCCCTCCAAGCCAGTGTGGGATGGGTGTCTTCAGCATCTGGATCATTAAATACAGGATCATAAAATCATCAAATCATGGAATGGTTTGGGTTGGCAAGGATCTCAAAGCCCATCCAACCCCAACCCTCCTGTCACGAGCAGGGACACCTCCCACTGGATCAGGGTGCTCCAAGTCCCATCCAACTTGGCCTTGAACACCTCCAGGGAAGGCACATAACTCAGTCTGATGTGGAAAAGCCCTAAACGTAGCAGTGGGACCCTCACTGCCACCCACTTGCTTCTAGACTTGTTATCCAAGGTTTTAGCCGTCTGCAGGCTATCGCGATCGGACACGATGCTTCCCCCAGCCAGCTGTCCTCACATTCCCTGCACCAGTCCTGGAGCACCCCAGGTCCCTTGAGGAGGTGGGTCAGACCTAGTCTGGCAGGAAATGGCTCCAGGAAAACAGGACTCCCTCCTGCTGGGCTGTTTAGTTCAGCCTGTCGTGTGAAAGGTCCACCAGAAATGTCCCAGGAGGATGGAGAGGCACCTCCAGCTGGAAACAGCACTGGGGAGTGGGAGCAACACCCCTCAAACTGGGCTGCATTAGGATGGGACACCCCAATGGGGCACAAAGCCAAGCAGAGAGGTGAAAATATTCCCTGCTGGACAACTGCCCATGGGAGAAAGGGAAGGACAAGCATCCATGGCACCAAAACACTACAGAAGGAGCTGGGTGGATGTTCAGGACTGTTTTCCTATGCACAGCAGAGGAGGATGGAGGAATGGATGGATGGATGGATGGATGGATGGATGGATGGATGGATGGATGGATGGGCAGATGAATGGATGCAGGGGCAGATGGAAGGATGGAGAAGCAGATGGATGGATGCCTCCTCAGATAAGACCATACTTGACTATGACACCTCTATTTTCTTCATGGTCTGGAAAAAAGGCTTTCCAAAGCTTTGGAAATGCAGCTTCCCCATACCCCAATGACTACAGAGACCCCGAGGATGAGGCATGTGATTCTTTGTGATCCTACCTGCCTTGGGGAAGCCCCAAATCTCAGCTCCCATCACCAAGTTCTGAATGCCTCCCACCCCCTTGAAACCTCTACAGTTTTCCCCTTGAGAGAACAACCTGTGCTGGCACCAACCATTGCTTCATAGTTCTCTCGCTTGAGGAACTGATAGTTGTTAATTACTTGAAGTGTGATTAATTTTTAACGGCATCATCTTAATTGTCAGGCTATAAATAGACCTCCCTGCCCCTTCTCTGGCTCAGCTGCTTTCTCCCATGTTTTGGTCCATGTCAGGGGGCGCAGAGGATGCTCGAGGGATACCAGGATGACAGAGCTGTAGGAGCCCCGCCTCCATCAAGGATGTCCCAGGCGTTTGTCCCAAGGAAGATCTACCAGGTCAGCTGTGACAGAACCCATTGCAGCGAGGGAAACACCAGGGAACTGGGTTGGAACTGGATGATCTTCAAGGTCCCTCTCAACCCAAACAATTCTGTGAATCCATGGGGGCCCCGTGGACTTCCCAGCAGTCAAGGCAGGCAAGAAGTACAATGCTAAGACCTCTCTCCACTCTGTGATCCAACCCACACCCCTCCCCAAAGGGAAAAAGCCAAGGAGCCCAAAACCTCAACAGCATCTTCCAGGAGATGCATGGGTTTGAGAGCTGCCAGCAGTTCTCCTGGGCATGGAGGACATCCCTGCTCCCCAGAACTCCTGCCTTTGGAAGGGAATGAGCTGCCTCATTGGTTTGGAGCTGGGTGCTGCGTGGAGAACATCTGGTAAAAGAAGTCCTTGTCCTGTCCTCCTGGGTGCCCGGTCCTCCAAAGGAACCATTCTTTGACTCAACTGAGGGTCAACACCAGGTCACTTGAACCCGAGCCTGGCATTGAACTCCTGACCCTGAAAGCAAAGCCTCCTGGACCACACAAATCCCCTGGGCCAGCCCATCCCCTCTCCTCCTGCAGGGGATTTGTGGGAATTATCCTCCCTTCGCCATCCCCCATGGTCCTTCTGCCTTGCGGGCTCCTCTTGGCCTTGCGTTTTCTATCCCTTAATGACACTAAGAAGGGGCACTTTGCTCCTAAAGCCTTGGGAGGCAATGCATGGAGAAGGCATGGATATGGGCTACTCTCTGCTTGGAGCACGAGACCAGATCCTGGATGGGCTGTGCTGGGGTAGACTTGGGTGGCATCTTCTCAGGTCTCTGCGTCAGGGACATGGGAAACCACCTGGGATGCAGGAGCTCACCTGGGATGTGAGAGCTCACTTGGGATGTGGGAGCCAGTATATGTGCATATCCAGGCTGCTGCTTGACACGTTAATGAAAATACTCTACTGGCTAATTAAACTCAATTAACACTGATGATGTCCATGGGTTAATTAGCTAAAGTACGAAAGACATCAGGCTGGAGCAGCTCCTGGTGAGGTAGAACAGGTACCCAGCTCCCTGGAGGGAGGAGGTGGATTCCCTGGGCTGAGGAGAGCTGGGATGGATGAAAGCACTGTCCTCATCCTCGCCCGAGCGTGAGTGGCTTTGAAACTTCTCCGAGGTCCCTTCAGCACATCAGGCCTGACTGAGCCCCACAGAAAGGTGAGGGGACAAGGAGTGGGGCTAGATCCAGAGGGATGGGGCAGAGGCAGGGAAGCAAGAAGATGACATGATTGGGAGTAGCGCTGAGGAGAGGGACTTGGGGTGCTGGGGGAGGAGTAGCTCCACATGAGCCAACAATGTGCACTCACAGCCCAGAAACCACCCGTGTCCTGGGGCTGCATCCAGAACAGTGGGACCAGCAGGGCAAGGGAGGGGATTCTGCCCCTCTGCTCCGCTCTGGTGAGACCCCACCTGGAGCCCTGTGTCCAGTTCTGGAGTCCTCAGCACAGGAAGGACATGGAGCTGTTGGTGTGGGTCCAGAGGAGATCATGGAGATCATCCAAGTGTTGGAGCACCTCCTGTACAAGGCTGAGAGAGTTGGGGTTGTTCAGCCAGGAGAAGGCCCCAGGGAGACCTTAGAGCAGCTTCCAGTACTGAAAGGGACTCCAGGAAAGCTGGGGAGGATTCTTTTCCAAAGACCTGGAGTGACAGGATGAGGAGGAATGGCTTTAAATTGGAAGGGGGAAGATTTAGATTGGACATTAGGAAGAAATTTTTCACGATGAGTGTGGGGAGGCACTGGCACAGGCTGCCCAGAGAAGTGGTGTCTGCCCCATCCCTGGAGGTGTTCAAGGCCAGGCTGGATGGGGCTTGGAGCCCCCTGATCCAGTGGGAGGTGTCCCTGCCCATGGAACTGGATGGGCTCTGATGTTCCTTCCAATCCAAACTATTCCATGATTCTATGAACATCTCTGCTCCCCAGCGTGGAACTGGGCTGTCCTGGCTTCCCTGCAACGGACAGCAATAGCCTCATGCTCCGAGACTGCCACGAGCTGGGATCAGATGCCGGGCAAGTGAAATAAGAGCTAAAAAGAGCTTTTTTTTTCTCCTCTCCAGCAACATTTCTCAGGGGTGCAGCCTGATCAGCAGCCGCACTTACGGGGACGCTTGGTTGCAGCTCTCCAGCTGCGATGACATTGTGTCTCTTCCTATCTCATCATGTCGCTTGCACCACTCTCTCTTCTCAGAGGAGCAGAGATGAATCATTCTTCCCTCTCCGAACATTTACAGGCACAAACCTCGCTTCTTTGTGGCCAATTCCTCTGTGCCCTCCGCTTTTCTCTCCCCTCTCTTATTGGGATGTGGTGGGACATGTTAGGCTCCCATCGCACCCCTGGGTCCTTGCAGAGAGCAAAAGAAGCAGGTGGAGGGAGGCTTCCTAACCTTAAAACCAGGATATAATTCACTAAGGGGATAGAAAGGATCCGTCCCAGTGTCCCAACCACCAGCACAACTCAAAGGTCAACCAAGAAAGAGCCATAAGATGCTGCTGGTTGGGAATCCACCAACAAAACCTTTGTATCATGAATAAGGGAGCTACTCCTGGATAACACTGGGAGGAAAATCACCCAAAGTACCCAAAATACTCTGATTATTGCAAATGTTGGATTTGTCCTGGTCTGAGCTGATGGACACAGAGAAGCCCCATGGGTCAAAAGTGGCTGGTGGTGATAGTCCAATCTCCAGGACGCATCCAGAGTGGACCAGCATGGAGTGATCCAAACCCCTCCAGGTCTAAAGGGTCTTGGAAAACGCTGTGATGATGCCTGAGCGTGCAGAGAGCCTGAAACGATGTCCCATGGGACCTGCATCCTGCTAATGAGAGGAGAAAGCCAGGCAGTGAGTGTGGGAATGTCAGTCCTGGGCATGATAGTGGCTGGGGAGGGACGGCCAGTGGTGGGGGAGCCGGGAAGGTGCAGCCGGGAGTTTGCTGCAGGGAAGGAAACGCTGTGAAAACACAGAAAGGGATTTAAAAAGACAGAGAGATAGGAATAAAAACAGATGTGGGAAGGAGGAGAGAAGAAGAGAAGAGACAGCCATGGCCTACAGGGTGTGAATTTTCTCACTGGGTAATGAAGGCAGCAATGAGGCACCAAGCAAGCAGTAAATAAGCGGATTTGGTCCCTACAGAGAGGCTCTGCCCTCCCAGCCTTAGGCTGTGGCAGCCAGCGCCCCACTTGGCACAGCCCTTTGCTCTGTGTTCCATCCACATCCCTCCCAGCTCCATGGAGGTGGCTCTGGGACCAGACCCTGGGAAAAGGACCCCCATGCAGCACCCAGCTCACTAGGAGCATTGCTCCCAACTACCAGCACCTCCTTGTATCCCATGGTACCTGCTCCTCACCAAAAAAACCCACTCTGCCACCAAATCAGGCAAACAGGACCATGTTGCGGCCGCACTACAGATCAACAGGGTCTCTCCAAAATCAGACCACATCAACACACAGGTTGAGCTTCGAGAGGCTGGCTCTGGGAGCTGGGATAGGTTTGCTCCACAAAAGGTTTGGAAAAATTGAACTTAATTGCCTATCTGAACTGACAAAACCACATCACTGTCTCCAAAGGCACCTTTTACCAGCCAGGGAAGGGGCAGACCGGGCTGATGGAGTCATATCCGCAGATCCCAGCCATGCTGGTTTGCACCGCAGTCTTCATTAATTTGATTATCATTACTATTTCTGTATAAATTTCAATCCAAAAGCTTCACAACCCCAGCAGATGTGCTTTTTCCTTAGCAGGCATCCACACCAACTCTCAAGAAACGCACAGCCCCAGGTCCCACCATGCTGGGTGGATGAGAACCTGGAAAATCCCTCCCCAACAGCAAAGCTCTGGCTGGGGATGCACATGCAGGTGGTGCACGTACAGGTGGTGATGGAGAAGAGACGCCCAAAACATGCTCAGGGATCCCCTGTCCACAGAGAATCCCCATGCCACTGGGAATGGGAAAGCAAAGCCATGGAGGTTGCAAAGAGAAGGGAGATGCAGGATCCGTGCAGGATCCATCCAGCTCCTACACAGCCAAATGCCTGATGCCAACAGCACCCACAAAGCCGCCCGACTCCGCTCGCCTGTGCTGTGGGTGCTGCCGTAAGGACCACACATCCCCACTGATGCCCTCCTGCTCTTTTCTCTTCCCTCTTTGTTGGAGACAAGGGAAGTTGCCCACGTGGGGAGTAGAATGGTTGTTGGGGGGGTCCCTGCAGACCCCCCTCGAGCCCCCTTTAACCGTAAATCAACAGCTCCTCTGGCTCAAGAGAAAGGAGTGGAGGAGAGCGCTTGCTCACAGCACCTCACGCTCAGCGCCAGAACCCGAACCCCAGAAAACACTGAACTCCTCCAACTGGATTTGGGACCACGGGCTCAACTCAGCCCCACCTCTCGCCCACGCCAGCCCCAATCTCTGCCCACTCTGCCTTCCCCCCATCACTATCATCACACTGGTGGCCAACACGTGTGGGCTGCATATGTGTCCGTGCCATGACACCACGTTGATTGCCGCACCTCGGAGGAGCCACCACAACCCTTACCTGGGTTTCGGAAAGGTTGAGCTGCCGCGCTAGCTCCGTCCTCTCCCTGCCCACCACATACTGGCAGCGCTGGAATTCCAGCTCCAGACGGTAGAGCTGCTCCGCCGTGAAGGACGTCCGAGTTCGCTTGGGTCGGTCCAGGTCCAGGCCCTTGGGGAGCACAATCTCCCGGATTGTCCCTTTGGCATCTGGGAGGGAAGTGGGGAGAAGGAGCATCAGGAAAAAGTCTCCGAGGAGCGGGAAAACTGGGTTGGGGAGGAAAGGGACATGGGGAACTGTTGGAAAAGAGGCATTCCTGGGGGAGGATAAGTGGGATTCAACACCAGCTGCATCATCAGGGTTGGTGAGGGGGGAAAGGATGGGGTTTCCCACAGGATGAACTGTGAAAATCCCACAAGTTGGAGCTAAAAAAGGCGACATCCCATAGTTGGGTTGTCCCCTTCAAATGTTGCAATCTTCTAAACCTCCAGAGAGTGGTAAAAAGCCTTTGGATAAATAGGGATTTTTTATTTCCAAGCAATAAATAGAAACCAAAACCCAGAACATTTAATCACCAAAATGATAATTTCTGAAAGCCAGAAGCAGAAACCGGTGCTAGGACTGAGGATGAGCTCAAATTAAACACGTTTTTAATTACAATTCCATTTTATTTTTGGTTTCCATCCTTCCTTGGGTATATTGGGAAAATTTTATCTCTGTTGCAATTCTCTCCTTTCTCAAATTACTCGCTCGGAAGAAATATTTCCTTGAAAAGCAGCAGCTCCCACTTTGGGGCAGTTCTCATAGAATCATAGAATCATCCAAGCTGGAAGGGACCCAGTTCTTTATGAAAGGACAAGTTTGGAAAGTGCTGCACATCCCGAGCTGCTCCCAGCAGCGGATTTTCTAAGGCTGGGACAATCATTGCCCATGGAAACAAAAGCAGGATGGTTTACCTCCCACATCAGCTCCTTCCACACAGTGGATGCTCCTCCAAAGCAGCCACGACTTTGCTTTCCAAGCTCTCCCAGAAAGATCCAGGGAGCCCTGAGGTGCCAGGAAGCCTCTCCCAGATCCTGTTCCAGCTCTTCTCCCAGCTTCTCTCCCAGTTCCCATCCCTGACCCTGTCCCAACTCCTCTCTCAGCTCCTCTCCCATCTCCATGGGTTGGGATGTGTCCCAACAGGCTCCTTGTGCCAGATGCAGCACCAGGTATTAAAAACAAGCTCTGGAACTTGCCCATCAGGTTCCTGCCAGATCCCAAACCCCTCACACTTCGTGTGCTGCTTTTCCTTAACGAACAGCCTGGATCGGATGAGCTCCCAGTTCCTCCTGGCTTTCCTGAGAGATAAATCCAGACACAGGTGCCACACCAGGTGAGCAGTCCCAATTCCAGACTCTTCTTTCTGGGCTCCTTGATTAAGATCCCAATGGGATCTGAGGTCCCCATTATCCCTGGCTTGAATTAATTGGTTTCTCTCTTTCTGGCTGACTCGGGCATGCAAGGATTATAAAATTGCTGGGGTAGGAAGGAGGAAAACAGTGAGGAGCAGCTTGGGAAGGGGCGATGGAACTGGTGTGGGGAAGGAACTGGTGTGGGGTCGGTGGAGCTGGTGTAGGGATGGTGGAGCTGGTTTAGAGATAGCAGGAGTGAGGAGCAAGCACAGATGTGGGAGAGGGACCCAATCCTGAAGCCGGTTTTCCACCACTACGTTATGGTACATGACAAGGGCACCATCCTGGCATGGCCAACTCACGCCGGGCTGGAGCCTGGCACTGCAGGAGGCACCAGGAGCTTGGGAAGGGTCAAGGAGATGAGGAGCGTGCGGTTGCTCTGCACCTCCAAACCTCACCAGTGGGCACGGGGCTGTTGGAAAGGAAAGGGGCTGGAGGTGGGTTGAAGGTATCTCTGGTGGGATCAGGACACCTCTGCACCAAGGACACAGAGGGCTCAGGGAGGGTCAAGGAGACCTGTAACACTGATCTGCACTCCCAAACCCCACTGGTGGTCATGGGACTGTCAGAAAGGAAAGGGGCTGTAGCGGTCGGAGGCATCTCCAGTGGTATCGGGACACCAGCCCAGGAATCATATTGTGAAGGAAATAGCATTTGCAGGGATGATGCCCAGACCACGTCCACACTCCCACGTCCATGCCGCGGTCCCTCACCACAACAACAGCCGGGGCTGTCAGTGAAGAGCAGCAAACAGAGACACTCAAGCTTTTCCAGCCGCAGCTGCACGGTCCTGCCCCTCCGCCCTCGCTGCCGGCGTTATCGCGGATATTACTTATTGTTATTCCCCCTCGGCAGCTGGGGCGCGGGGTGGGGGGAGCAAGCGCGGCATTGCTCGGGAAGGAAGGGGGCACAGCCCGCCATGCCAGCTTGGCAAAACCCCTCACCCCAGCCCTATTCCACGCCACAAATCTTCCCTGCTGCCCCATCCCTGGTGGGTTTTGGGGGGACCACAGCCTTCCTCTCCATGCCAGGAAGGGCAAAACCCCATCCTGCCTGAGGAAATCCCTTCTCCTATCCCAGGTTCTGGATCTCAGACACCCTGTACACACCAAGTCCTGGGGTTTCCAGCAGCCCTTGGCCTCAACAGCGGGGTTGTGGGGACAAGTTCTACCCTTGGAGACCTGCTGGCAGTGCATCCAGGACAAGGATTGGGACCGAAACCCCCCAGATGAGGCGCTGAGGGCATTAATCTCTCTGCTTTAGCAGCTAAATACAATCAGACAGAACAGACTGAAACGGACAGGGAGCAGGAGGGAAGGACAACAGGCAGCAGTTTTGGGGTGCTGAATTGGTGAAGAGGGGTTCTCCACCCTGCACACCTTCTGCATGTGCAGGACACATCCTGCTCACCAAGACATGCAGAGGAGTCAGGGTCGAACAGATGGGCCCAGACACCCAGGGACACACCACAACCACGCTCTAGATGAGATTTCTGCAGCAAAACAGCTGCCAGGACATTTTTGGGGTGCACAGGCAACCTTGGCAGCCCTTTACATGCGCACCCACCCCTCACCATGACAGGGACTGGAGTAGTCATGATGGCACTTGGGACACAACAGTCTGCAGCCCTTCTCAGGGCACACCAATCAGCACCGGGGGCACCCCCAAAGCTCCCTGCATCTACCCGGGCACAGTTGCAGGGAAGTGACCAGGATGAAGGGGGAGCACCTCAGGATTTGTCCTCCTCACCTTCCAGCCACCCCTGGGGCTCCATCCCCACGCTGCAGCAAGGTCGGCTCCTCTGGCCAATCCTGTTAATCCCACCTCAGGATGGACCCACCTGCACCCCTCAGCCATGCCCATGTCCAGCAGAGCCCACCAGCCCTGCTGCCTCGAGAGGACGGAGATGGCCATGGGCAAAACTGGCTCCATCCCATGCAGCCGATTCCCAGTACTGGGTTGATACCGGTAAGTGTATGGAGCCCAGTTGAGCCCCAGGAGAGCACCACGACAGGGAACCCCTACTCTTCTCCCAGACATCCCAGGATTTGGGCAACCCCACCATTTCCCAACTGTCTCCTACTGACAGCGGAGACTACTCCAGTAGCCCCAGCCGCACTGAAGCCGATAGGAAGGAGATAATCCAGGAGCTGGAGAGGGAAGATGGGGGAGAGGTGGCACAGCCACGCTCCAGAGAGCACCCACAAATGACAGAGCACGGCTGGAATCACCCACCCGGGCCACGGACATGAGTGGGGACAGTGAGTGAGGCGAGAGGGAGCGGCTGTTTGGCTCACTCCGTGCATGGGGAGAGTAAAATAATTTTTAAAAATATTTTAAATAGAGTTAATAAATAAAAAAATATTAAAAATCCAATGCCTTGCGGAAAAATCAACCCAGAGGCGCTTCCACAGCAACAGTCGGGGGTCGGCACAGACCCCTTCCCCAGGAGCAGGACCCCGGCCAAGGGAGGGCTGGGAAGCAGCAGGGCTGTGGTCCCTCAGAGCAGGGGTCCCCGCCGTGTCCCCCTGCTTCGTTCTGGCTGCGTTTGCGTCTCTTTGCTGCGTTTCTCCCCGCCACCATTTTGTCTGCGCCGTGGCGGCTGCAGCAAGATGGTGAGAGCGGTCACTGCCAGGTCAGGTTCCCCAGGGACAGCATGAGGGGGGTTCTTGCCCCCAGGCTGGGAACCACCAACTCCCAGTCCCATTCCCAGCCCCATACCCAGCTCCAGGCCCATTGGGACGGCTCCGGTAGAGTCAGGATTGGGTGACGGAGAGGCATGACCCCTGCATGACCCCATCAGATTCAGCGTCAGCAACCACCGAGGACCCAAGGAGACCCTAGGTTGGACCCCAACACCGGGTCCCAAACGCTTCCCGCTCCCCCAGGCTGCGATAGCTGGGATGTCGGCGACAGATGCCTGTCACGACAGCAGGGAAAGAGGCTACGGTGGGCTCGGGACGGCCGAGTCGGTGGAGAGCAAACAGGAACCCCGGGACAGCAGGGAGGGAGGGAGGAAGGGCACGGCTGAACCAGGACGACAGCTACGGTCCCCCCTGCCCCTTCCTGAGGGCTGGCTTTGGAGTCAGGGGAAAAGACCGGGAATCCTTGGCCCTGCTCACTGGAGCTTCCCTGGTCTCCAGTTTGGCAGGTGGTGGAGCAGGGAGACCCGGAGCATCCTCCAGGATGGAGACCCTGAACATCTCCTGGGATGGAGATGCCGAGCATCCCCCAGGATGGAGACCCTGAACATTCCTGAGATGGAAACCCCGAGCATCCCCTGAGATGAAGACCCTGAGCACCTCCTGGGATGGAGACTCCGAGCATCCCCGGGGACTGCAGACCATGAGCATCCCCGGGGAGCCTTCAGCACCCGCCACATTCCCGAAATTTGGGGGATTCATGCTGATCCCGGAGAGCCCCGGGCTGATCCCGGAGAACTCCAGGCTGATCCCGGCCGGTGGGGCGGGATGCGCCGGCTCCCGGTCCCGCTATTCCCGGTGCCCGGTCCAAGCCCGCCGCATTCCCATTCCCGGGCCGAGCCAGGGATATTATAAAGAGAGGGAAAAAAACCCCATAGTCCCTAAGTCGCCGGCGCTCCGTGACGCTTTTCTCCTGCGACAACGCTTTTAAAGCAAAGCTGATGTTTTCTCCCCTCTGCCGCCGCTTGCGCATCCCCCGCCGGGGCTCGGGGTTCCTAGCCCGGTGGCTACCGCCCCGCAGCCCCGCTCCAGCCCGGTCCTTCTGCCACAAACCGGTCCTCGATTCCGGGGGAAAAAAAGGGGGGTGGGAGAGTGGGCCCGGTGCCCGCAGCACCGAGGGGAGCTGTGGAAAGCGGCAGGGCCGGGAAAGGCTGGGAAAGCGCTGGGAGTGATGCTGGGAGACCGGGAGAGGCTGGGGATGTGCTGGAAGCGAGGCTGGGAGCACGGGAGTGGCTGGGGATGAGCTGGAAGTGATGCTGGGAGAAGGGGAGAGATTGGGGATGCGCTGGAAGTTGGCCCGGGAGAAGGGGAGAGACTGCTGATGAGCTGGAAGCAGGGCTGGTAGAAGGGGAGAGACTTGGGGTGAGCTGGAAGTGATGCTGGGAGAAGGGGAGAGTTTAGGGATGCACTGAAGTGGTGCTGGAAGAAGAGGAATGTGCCCTATCCCGCTGCCACCATTTCCCGGGAATGAGGAGTAGAGAGCCGGTGGGACGAGTCCCAGGGTGGGGAGCGGGGAATGAGCCTGGGGGGAGCGGCGGGGCAGGGAGAGGCTGGAAATGCGCTGGAAGCAGGACGGGGAGCCCGGGAGCGACTGGGGATGCGCTGGAACTGATACTGGAAGCCCAGGAGTTGCTGGGGATGATCTGGAAGTGGGGCCGGGAAGAGAGCTACGTGTCCCATCCCGTTGCCACCGGGAGCGACGAGAGGCGACCCGGTGGGAAGAGCCCCGGTGTAGGAAAAGGAGACCGGGACCGGTCCGTGTTGCACGGAGAGGAGCCAGGGGAAGCGGCGGGGCCGGCAATGCGCTGGAAGCGGGGATGAGAGCCCGGGAGAAGCGGGGATGCTCTGGAGGTGATGCTGAGAAACGGGTAGCGGGCTCCATCCCGCTGCCAACGGGAGCGAGAAGCGGGGACCCGGTGGGAAAAGCCTCGGTGTGGAAAGCGGTGAACGGGCCCAGGGTGAGCGGCGGGGCCGGGGATGCGCTGGAAGCGGGGCTCGAAGGCCGGGAGCTGCTGGGTATGCGCTGGAAGCGGGGCTGGGAGAAGGCGTGTGACTGGGAATGCTCTGGAAGCGATGCTGGGAGCCCGGGAGTGACTGGGGATGCGCTGGAAGCGGGGCTGGGAGCCCAGGAACCACCGGAGATGCGCTGAAAGCGATGCTGGGAGAAGGGAAACGTGTCCTGTCCTGCTACCACTGGGAGCGAGGAGCGGGGACCCAGTGGGAAAAACGCTGGAGTGGAGAGCGGGGAATGGGCCCGGGGGCAGCGGCGGGGCCAGGGATGCTCTGGAAGCTATGCTGGGAAGAATGGAGTGACTTGGGATGCGCTGTAAGTGGGGCTTGAAACCCAGGAGCTGCTGGGAATGCGCTGGAAGCGGGGCCAGGAGCCCGGGGGATACGCTAGGAGAGATGCTGGGAGCCCGGGAACAACTGGGGATTCTCTGGAAGCAGGGACTGACTAGGAATGCTCTGGGAGGGATGCTGGGAAGCGGGGTATATCCCCTATCCCGCTGCCACCGGGAGCGAGGAGCGGGGAGGCGGTGGGAAGAGCGTAGATAACGGGGCCCGGGAGCGGTGCCGGGGCAGCAGCCCGTACCTCGCACGAGGATGCGGCGGCAATAATCGGGCTCCGCGGTCCCTGCCGGGCTCTGGCTGTCCGGGGCGCACTCCTTGGAAGAGCCGGGGCTGAGAGCCGATGTTCCCGGGATGTCCTTGCCGCTGCTGCCGCGCAGGGCGTTCTCCAGCTCCGGGCGGCTCGGTGGCTTCTCCCGGCCCCCCCCGGTGACCGCGGGCTCGGGCAGCAGCACGGCGCTCCTCCCGGGCTCGGCGCCTCCATCGCTCATCCCTGCGGGAGTCGCGGTGGGAGCGAACATCAGCAGGGAGACAGGGAGAGAGAGGAGGCAAGACTAAGCGGGGGGGGGGACCCCTCCCCAGACCCCTTCACCTCCCCGCCCCTCCCTGGTTTCTCTCCCCCCCCTCCCCATCTCAGCGCCCCAGCTCACCCCCATGGCCGGGGACCACCGGGGGCCCCGTCGTTCTCCCGCCTCTCCGCGGCGCAACCGGCTCTTTCGCACCCGGGGGGGCTGGAATTTAAAGTGCCCCCCACCTCCTCCTCCCTCCCTCCTTCCCTCCCTTCTCCCTCCCTTCCCCGCTCCACCGGGGAGGGGGAGGGGGTCGTGCAGTGGAACCCTTGGGGCATCCCGAGAGGATGCGGTGAAGACGGGGGGGATAAAAAGGAGTTAAAAACTTTGACAGGCAGCTGAGCCCCCTCCCCCCAAAACACCCCCCACCCAACTCCACATCTCACGGCACCTCGCTCCGGGCAAACTTGAGGCGCTGCCCTTCCATGGAGCGCCGGTCCCGATCCCGGCGGGAAGGAGATGGGAATCAATACCGGGAGATGGGGAAGAGATTGGGGGCGGGGAGGGCGTAGTTTTTTTTTTGAGGGGGGGTGGACAGAGGGGAAAGGGAGGCCGAGAGGAGGGAGCTGCGGAGGAAGCAGCCGGGGGAGGGACCGGTATTCCTGGAGCCTGTCCCTCCCCCGCGCTGCTCTGCGCATCCCCCGGCCGCTACCGGAGCCAGGAACGGGCAGCGGAGCCCCCCGGGGCGCCGGGGAACGGGCGGGAAGGGTGGGAGGAGGCGGGGGGGGGGGGAGATAAGGAGAGGTTTTAAACGAACGGCCCGGGTACAGACGCAATTTCCTGCTCTCCCGGTCCGTGATACCGGTTGGTAAACAAAGAGCCGGGAGTGCGGGAAGGGCCGGGGGCGGCGGCTCCGGTGCCTATTCCCGGGGGGGGGGGGGTGGGACCCCCCACCTGGGCAGCAAAGAGCCCGAGGGATAGGGATAAGAATGGATATGGATAAAGAGGTGGATACGGATAAGAAAACTCGGCTCTGCACCCCCGCTCCCGGGGCTGGCCCCCCCACACACCTCCAGGCCGGAGGGGGGCAGGGGGCTCCCGTTCCTTTTCTCCACGGGGCTACTGGAGTTCCCTCACCGCCTCCCAGGATCCAGGCATGCCCTGAACACCCCTTTCCTGCTCCAGTTCAGCCGCTCCCGGCACCCGCAGCCCCCCCGGTACCGGTACCAGGACAGGGGCGAGGGGCTCCCCGAGTCCGTCCGGTTGGGGGCGGGTGATCGGGAGGGCTCCAGTGTGTCTTCCCCACGGCGCTCTACCGGAGTTTCCTCACCGTCTCCCCGGGATCCAGGGATGCTCCGAGACCCCCAGCTTCCAGCAGCCGCGGCCCCCCAGCTCCGGTGCCGGGGCGAGGGGCTTCCTGAGTCCAGCCGGGATGTGTGGAGGGCGCGGAAACTCCGGCCCTTCTTCCCCACGGGACTACCGGAGTTCCCCCACCGCCTCTCAGCACCCAGAGATGCTCTGAATCCCCAACCCCGCTGCTCCGGTCCAGCCGCTCCCGGTAGCTGCGGCCTCCCCGGCCACTGACAGGGCTGGGGGTTGAACGGGGGTCCTGGGTAGCCCCCCATCCCCGCTGGGCTCAATTACCAGGAGCAAAACCAATCGGGAAACCGGTGCTGCTTCGCCTTAGAGGGAGCAGGCTGGGGGGGGACACACTGCACCCCTTTTCGTCTCGTCCCGAATCCCCTCAAATCGAAGCGGTTGTAATGACCCTGGATTAAAAATAAATTAATTAGCTCTTAATCCAATTGCTGAGAGCATTCCCGAGAGCTCAGCACCCCCTCCGGCACCGATCGGGGCTCCACACCCTCCAGAGACCAACCCCGATGTCGGGGGATCCCGGAGGGGTCTCGGTCCCGCCCTGTTTTCCAGAGGGAGAGCCCGACCGAGAACAGGAGGCGCCCGGTTCGGGGTTTTACCGGGAACAGGGAGTTCAAGGCCTCGGAATTTGCCCTTGAGCTGGGGTGGTCTCGGTGACTGCAGCAGCCGGTGCTCATCCCTCAAATAATCGGGAGAGCGGAGCGAGTGAAAATGGATTAAGGAATGAAATAAAATCAATAAATTAAAATAAAATAAGCAAAAGACAAGAAAAAAATAATAAAAATAAAAGAGGGGGTGGGGGAAGAGGGGGAAGAAAATAAACGAATGACTCGGAGCAGGAAGAGAGCGAGAAGCCGGCATGAGGCCGGGATGGAGCCGCCGGCTCGGGGTAGGCGCTGGCGGAGGCAATGGTTTCCCTGCTCCCGGTTCCCCGCTCCCAGCTCCCCGCTTCTGGTTCTCCATTCCCTCGCTCTCAGTTCCCTGCTCCCGCTTCCCCAGTTCCCTGCTCCTGGTTCCCAGCTCTCTGCTCCCAGTTCGCCGCTCCTACTCCCGCTTCCCCAATTCCCTGCTCTCGGTTCCCTGTTTTACTGCTCCCAGTTCCTTGCTGCCGCTCCTGAGTTCCCTGCTCCCGTTTCCCCGCTCACTGCTCCCAATTCCCTGCTCTCGGATCCTCAGTTCCCTGCTCCCCGTTCCCAATTTTCCTGCTCCCAGTACATTACTCCCACTTTTCCACTCTCTGTTCCCAGTTCTCCACTCTTGCTTCCTCACTTCCTTGCTCCCGTTTCCCCGCTCTCTGCTTCCACTTCCCTACTCCTGCTCCCAGTTCCCTGCTCTCGCTTCCCCGTTTTCCTGCTCATGTTTCCCCACTTCTGTTCCCTAGTTCCCTGCTCCCACTTCCCCGTTTTCCTGCTCCCTGTCCCCCGTTCCCAGTACCCAGTACCCTGCTCAGTTCCCTGCTCCCGCTTCCCCAGTTCCCTGCTCTCGTTTCCCGTTTTTCTGCTCCCAGTTCCCTGCTCCTCTTTCCCCAGTTCCCCGCTACCAGCTCCCCGTTCCCTGTCTCCAGTTTCCCGCTCCCGGAGCTGCTGCAAGGCCGGGGCTTCTCTCCCCCCGCCACTGGGCCCTCTCGGAGGATGCTTCATATCGTGACATCGACGAAAGATCGATAACGAACCCGGGACAAATTCTGGGAGCTGCCGGTAACGACCCCCCCTCCCTCCTCCTGGCCCCGGTACCGTGGGGAAGCCCCCAGCCCACTTCACCTCCTGATTTTCCCCTTATCGCTATCGTTATCAATCGCGATAGGAGCTGTGCTCGAGGGGTTTTGAAGTGGCGTGGGAAGGAACCACCGTGTACCAACCGGCCCCGCGGTCCCCAAACCGGGATGTTCTTCCCAACCGGCCTCGACTTCATAAAACACAACAGCATCCATAATAATAACAATAAGTCATTAATACGTCATTATTATTCACAATTCATTCTGGTATATCGCCGTTGTTATAGTCAGTATTCCCGGTTTTCTACCCGGCCGGGCGGTGTGAGCGGGATCCAGCCCGGGATACCGGCTCAGGAATACCCGTGCCCGGTCCCCGGAGGAGAAGAAAATCCCGATATCGCTTGTTTTTCACTCTTTATGCCATGGGAAGGGGGCCTGCGCTGCATGACGGAGCTCCCGGCTATGGAAGAGAAGGTACCGGGATTCCGGGGCCCGGCTCGTGTTCCCGGGATCATGGAACACGTGGGGATCGGGAATGAGACCAGGAAAGGGGCCGGGAGTGGGGCCGGGAGTGGGCCCGGGCTGGGGCTAAGAATGGGGCCGGGAAGCAGAACCAGGCCGGATGAGAGCGGGGGAGCGCGGAGAGAGGGGCGAGGACGAGGAGGGAAGCACGGACACGAGGGGATGATCATGGACACTGGTGGGATGCACGGACACGGGAGGGATGCACTGACACTGGGAACAGAGCATGGACACGAGTGGGATGTGCATGGTCTCGGGGGATGTACACGGACACGGGGGATGCACGGACTCGCGGGGGGGGTGAGCAAGGATACGAGGTGATGTGCATGGACACGGGTGGGATGTTCATGGAGAAGAGGAAGCATGGAATGACAAGAGGAAGCGTGCAAGGAAACGGGGGGATGTATGGACATGAGGGGGGTGTGCATGGACATGGGGAGATCCACGGATATGGGGAAGCGTGGATGGGTAAAGGGAAGCGTGCATGGACACGGGGAAGTGTGGATGGGCAAGAGGAAGTGTGTATTGACAAGGGAAAGGGTGCAAGAAAACGGAGGGATGCGCGGACGCGAGGACATGTGTACGGACATGCGGGGATGTGCGGACACGAGGGCATCTGCATGGATGTGAGGGGATGTGCGGACACAGGGGGGAATGTGTGGACACAGGGGGGATCTATGGACACGGGGGGATGCTCATGGACACGGGGAAGCGTGGATGGACACGGGGGGATGACCGGACACGAGGGGATGTGCAGGGACATGGAGAGGAGGGCGGAGAGGACAAAGGGGGATGTGTGGACACGAGGAGATCTGCATGGACAAGGGTGGCATCTGCATGGACACGGGGGATATGTGAATACGGGGGGATGCATGGACACGGGGGAATGTTCATGGACAGGGAGGGGTGTGCAAGGACACAGGTGGGGTGTGTATGGACACAGGGGAAACGAGCATGGGTAGAGAGCAACTGTACATGGATGAGATAAATGTGCGTGGATACGGTGTGAGTGTGCGTGGACACAGTGTAATCGTGGATGGACGTAGTGTGAGTGTGCAAGGACCTGGGGTGAGTGTGCAGGGACAGCATGGGTGTGCTGGGCTTTACCGTGCCTCGGGCTCTGCCACTAGGGAGCTGCAAGCACATGGCGTGGCTGTTGCTGACACGGGCACACGCGTGAGTTCTCGGTTTGGGTCACTTTGTTTGTTTGTTTTTAAATCAATCAGAGTCGCTGCACCCGGCACAGCGCATCCCATCATCAGGGACAGCCCTGCACGGACATGGGTGGGTGTGCACAGAGATACCACAACAGTGCACGGACACGGGGTGCAAGGAGTCACCACAACGGTGCACGGTCATGGATGAGAGTGTAAGGAGCCACCACAACGGTGCACAGACACGGGTGGGTGTGCAAGGAGTCACCACAACCGTGCACAGACACGGGTGTGAGTGCAATAACCCACCACAACGGTGCACAGACACGAGTGAGTGTGCAAGGACTCACCACAACGGTGCACGGACACAATAGGTGTGCACGAACACGGGTGGGTATGCACGAACATCTTGCCCCCGCATACAGAGAAGGATGTGGGTGTGCGTGCTGCCCTCGGGGTGCAACGATGGGTGCCCCCCTTTGCAGAGCTGTGGGGTGTTTTGTCAACCCCCGGGCCGCCCCCACCCACCCGGGGCCGCCGGGGACCGGGCGGCTCCGGCAGCTGCTGAGGGGTTCCCGCCCAGGATAGAGGAGCAAAGGGAGATCTGGGGGTGCCATCATCGCCACCCACGAGCCGAGACACACCCTGCCGTGCCCAGCCCCGATGTGGCTCCCCCTGCCCTCCCCGGTAGCGCTGATTTCGTTAGTGGAGCCGGGTGTCCCGGCGATCCCAGGGCGAAGAGGGGGCATCCAGGGTGTGGGACATGCCTCCCGGGTTCGGGACACCCCTCCTGGGTTGGGGACACCCCTTCCCTGGGTCACAGCATCCCCCCCGCCTCGCCGGGCTCCCCCACGGGTGGGTGCCCTCCCACCCGAGCCGGCCCGCCCGGCCCCGCAGCGCCCGCTCTGATCAAACGAAATAAAAAAAAATCAAACGAAATCAGGGCTGTCGTTATCACAGCCCCCCCAGTCTCAGCTGCTCCGACCCCTTCCCCGGCAGTGGTAGAGCCGACCGGGATCCGCAGGTTTCCGCCGCAACACCCCGGCCCGGCGGGGAGAACCTCTCCCCCCGGGGGTCCCCGACTCAAACGAGTTCGCGATGGCGGGGCCTCTGCGACACGAGGAGCGATGGGAACCAGGGACCCCAGACTCTTCGCTGCTCCTTGGACGCCAATCCTTGGATTTCACCTTTCAGCATCCCTGATCCGGGGACCCCAAGCCTGGGGTTTCTTCCTTTAGCATCCCCGATCCTAGGATCTGCCTCTTTAGCATCCTCGATCCTGGGACCTCAATCCTGAAATGTTCTCCTCTGTCATCCCCATTCCCTGAACACTTTTCCTGGGATGTCCTCTAGCATCCCCACTCTAGGGATACCCTGTTTTAGCACCCTGCTCCTGAGATCCTGCTCCTGGAATCTCTTCCTTTAACTTCCTTATCTCTTCCCAACTTCTGGGATCCCACTCCTGGCATCCTAACCCCTGCATCCTCATTTCTGGGATGCCCTCTGCCACCTCATTTCTGCGATCCCAGCTCCTGAGGTGCCCACATCATGGATCACAACTCCAGGGACCCTTCTTCTGGGATATCCTCCTTTAGCATCCCTACTCCTTGCATCCTATCCCCCAGCATCTTGATTTCTGGGATGCCCTCTCCCACCTCATCTCTGTAATCCTAGCTCCTAGGGTGCCCACTTCAGGGATCACAGCCCCAGACACCCTGCTGCTGGTATCTTTGGCCCAGGATCCCTACTCCCAGCATCTCTGCTCCGGACAGCCCTGCTCCCCCTGCCTTGGCACAGTGGTGCTGTGGTTCCTGCAGAGGTTTGGCCCTGCAGAGCCCCACAACTCAGCGTTGGCTCAGCCCCAGCCCTGAGCATCCTGCCAGCTCCAGCTCTGGATAATTAAAACCAACTGGAGGGAGGAAGTGCAGAGTCCAAAGGGACACGGGGCAGAATGGTGAGCTGAAAGACTTAATGCTAGCACACATTCCTCCTCCCAGCTCCCCAGTGAACCCCCAGACCATGGGAAAGGGGCGTGGTGGTGCCTTGGTTGTGTCCTCCAGCATCCCCTGCTCGACCCCACACAGAGGCTGTGTAGTCACTGCCCCAGTTTCCCTGCTCTAGGGCTGCACAGATGTGGGGAAGGTGATGGAGCTGCAGAACTCCACTGCTCCCAACTCCTGTTGCATTGCGCCACATCCCTGCAGCAAAGGCTGGAGGCACACAGAGCAGTGTCTTCCCTGGAAACACCCACAGCAGAGCCCAGACCAGGAAAGCATGTAGAACCACAAGTCATGATGAGTCATCTGGATGCTGGGATGGCACCCAAAAGCGGAGGTGAGGAGGAAGAGGATGAACAGATCCCAGGGCTTGGCCTCTCCAAAGTGCAGTCACAGGTTCTTCTGCACTGGAAGCTGCTGCTCAGTGCTTTGTTGCAGTTTCTGGTTCTTGTGTCATCCTGCACATCATTCCCTCTCCTCTGGCTGCCTCCAGCCCTGGGGTCTCGCCCGCCTGGCCAAGGCAGCTGTGGGGACACACGGGTGACAAGGTGTCAGCGCTGTTGGCACACCCGGGCCAGACGATGTGTGGAGGATGGTGCAATCACAGCCCCGGGGACCTGCTACCACACTTTGATAACCTTGGCTTTTCCAGTCTCCCATCTCCTGCTCTGCTGGAGACCTACTTCTCCCCAGACCCCAGGGTCCCCCAGGACACTCAGAGGGGTCCCTACTGTGTCCCCCCTGTGCCGGCTGCTTCCCAGGAGATGGGAAGCATCTTCAAACCACATTTCATCCCCCAGGCACCCATCATCCCCACACACGGGTGATTCCAGTTAATGAACATCAAATTAACGCAGTTGGGGGTCTTGTCACACCTCATCCATGTACCCCTGGGGTGCAGTGGTCCCAGTCAAGCTGATGATCCTAGCAGACAAGAGGGTGGGGCAAGGGACCCCAATAAATCTCCACTGGCTTCAGAGTGGAGGCAGCAGTGGGGCTGGAGATGCTCCAGCAGCCTCCATGGGGCCGACATTCCCAGACTCCCTTGGATTTATGGGATGGTGACATAGGAGGGGGTTCTTGGGGGGCTGGTAATGACCCAGTTGACCCTCGCAGCCACGAGAAGGCAGAGAGCAGCCTTCCTTTCTGATCCTTCCTGATTCCCACAGCACGTGGGGTTTTGCCATGGGGTACTGGGACTGTGAAGGGTCTGTGGGGCTCAGTGAGCAGCATCGCTGCCTCCCCTCCAGTCCCAGCCCACTCTCGTGGGGGGAATTGGGCAGTAGGGAACATGGAGAAATGAGGACGAGAAGGGGAGATGTCTGGCCACCCTGCTACTCCCTCTCATATGCATTATTGCTGACTCAGACCCAAATGGGATCATCAGGCTCGGTGACCATGCACGTGTCCCACCGCAGCCACCCAGCCCATAGGTAGCGGTGACCTCCGGATAATCGATGACGATGGTGAGGAAGAAGCAGGATGGGCTTAGCAGACATTACGGAGAGCACTAAAGCTCGGCGAGGGAGGACGTGAGAAGGGCCAACATGGGGATGGAGGAGAGGTGGCCCTGGCTGGGGACGATGCGTGCTCAGAGCACAGGGGGATTCAGTTGCTGACAGTTTGGGATTGGGCATAAATCCTGGAAATGCAGAGACACCGCAAGGCAGGCAGCGCAGTGTCACCCCATAATTTGTCTTGGTGTAGCGATGGCACCCCCTTGGCCACCTGCATCAACCTGGGTTGGGGTCACCAACCAAAGCCAATCCCATCGCAGAGCCAGCAGGGACCAGGACCTAAGGCAGGGGTGAGGGTCACATCCTGTCCACAGCGAGGTGATTGGAACTGGGTGATCTTTAAGGTCCGTTCCAACCCATTCTATAATCCACACAGGGGCTCACACAGAGCAGGGAGGGGGTTTCCTCCCCACCTCAGAGTTCGGGAGGAGGATGATAACCATGGCAAGAGCCATCGGCATCGCTGTCTGCTGGCAGCGAGCCCAGCCCCGCACGTGCCCCAGCATCACCCTCGCCGCCAGCGCTGGGTGCATTTCAGTCATCACCGGGATTACGGCGAGCAGCAAATCAAAGCCTGCATTCATTTATCCAAGGAGAAATGCCTAGCACATTTCTGCAAGGTCCTCTGCCCGGTGGCAAATCCATGGCCTCCAGTTCACCTTCTGACCTGCCCTTATTCCCTCGCTCTGCCTTTACACCATGTGACGGGCGGATTTGGCTTAACGTGTGTGTCACTCCAGAAGGAAAGGAGGAGAAGGAGCTCAGAGGGCCCAGAGGTAATCGCTGGCTCCCTGCCCACAGCGCAGGGGCGTTCCTGCAGCCCTGGGGCTGGATTAAGGCTGGCACACATCCCGATCCTCTCCCAAGCCTTGCTGCTTGCTGCTTGCTGCTTCCCGCATCTCCAAGCTCCTTCATGTGGGTCAGAGTAGGCTGTTTGCAGAGGTTTAGCATTACAGGAGCAATCCCTCATATTTCCTTCATGCTGCCCTTACTCTGGCTTTGCTGTAGGTCCCATAACTGGTGGGATGTACATCCCAAAACTAGTGCGGCCTTTCCCACATCTTCTTCTCTGCACCCCCAGCACCAGACTGCACCAGTTGCGCTGCTGGGGAAAGCTGGCATCTGGCACAGCAGCTCACGGGGCTCAATGTGTGCGCGCCAGTCAGCAACATCTGTCCTGGTTTCCCCCAGCAATGAGCTGGGCATGGAGGGGCCAGCTGGAGCAGCGCAGCTTCCCAGGGGCGATGAGCAGGAATTAATGAACTTCAGGCTCGGAGACGTGGGAGGGAGGGATGAGATGCACACGGAGACCCTTTGTGAAGCCCCGGGGGCTCGGATGGGAGGCAGCGAGTGGCGTGGGCGCAGGTGGTGGGCTCAGTGGCAGTGGGGTTGGAGGCCTCTGCCACGGAGGTACCTTGAAAAGGTGACTTGCAACCGGAGGGATGGACCTGCCCAGGTCAGCCCAGCTCCATCCAAACTCATCTGTCTGGGCTTGCGCTTCAGCAGACGGCAGTTTTAACCTCAGTGCCACCGGATGCTCTGGGGGATCTCAGCAAGGAGACAGCGGCTGCTGCAATGGGCTGGGGAGGGGGATGCCTGCTGTCACCCTGACCCCCACCCTGCCCATCACCCTGCCCCCCCAACCTGTCCACTGCCCTCACCCTTCTGCCCACAAAATCCACCATCCTGACCCCAGCCCCGCCTATCACCCTCCTTGCTGCACTATGTCCAGCTCCCACCAGCCCTGGTCCCACCACCCAGCCTGGGGACTGCAGGATGGATGGGGACAGGGATTGGAACAGGGATAGGGATGGGAACTGGGACAGGAACAGGGACTGGGATGGGAACTGGGACAGGGATGGGAACTGGAACAAGGAACAGGTTGGGTAAGGAGATAAGATGGGTAAATGGATGGGGATCAGGATGGGGAAAGGGATGGGAACAGAGACAGGAATGGTGAAGGGGATGGGGACAGGGGTGGGAATGGAGAAGGGGATGGCGATTGGGACAGGGACACAATCCCCACACACAGCCCTCCATGAGCTGTGTAGAGCCCTGCTGTCACTCTGGGCACAGGCACAGAGGGATAATGCACATCCACTGGTGAAACTCCTTGTCTGGAATGCTGCTGTTCCACCAGCCCTGCACCCATGGAACCATCCTGCCCCACTGGCTCTACACAGCAACACCACCCATGAGCCATGGCATCAGGAGCTACAGAACCAGGAGGATGCACCCGAGCAGGATGAGGATCTCTGTGATCCTGAGAGCTGAGAAAGAGGGAAAATAGACAGGAATATTGTTCGTAGATGGGTGAGTTTGAGTTGGAGGAACAGGGGGACACAGGCACAAGCGGGAGGGTGCTGGGGTGCAGGTTCTGTCTCTCTCACAACCCATGGGAATGGCAGTTGCAAACCAGGAGGATGGGGGGAGCATCGCCCCCAGGTCTCCCGTGCTTGAGAAGCTCGGTGCTCCAAAGCACCCTCTGGCTGCACAGCGCTGGCCGAGCCCCTGGCCGGTGGTGTCCGGCGACGAGGTGGCCGCAGGGTGACATCTAACGGTGGCGGAGCTGGAGGGGACACGGCCCAGCAGCTGCTCTCCTTGCTGAGGTCTGTATCTCGTCCAAGCAAAGCCTCCTCCTGCAGCCCCAGCCCCAGCTCCCCTCAAGGAGGACAGGGCTCCTCTTCCCCCGCCTCTTCCCAGGCACTGAGGGGACATGTTTGGCCCGAGGACAAACGGGATTACAAGAAAGATGCCAGGAAAATGCAATTGCTGTGACTATGAACTGTCTCTGAGCATGGAAGCATAGAATCATGGAATGGTTTGGGTTGGAAAGGACCTCAAAGCCCATCCACTTCAAACCATCTACCATGAGCAGGGACACCTCTCACTGGATCAGGGGGCTCAAAGCCCCATCCAACCTGGCCTTGGCCGCCTCCAGGGATGGGGCAGCCACCACTTCTCTGGGCAACCTATGCCAGGGCCTCCCCACCCTCACAGGAAAACATTCCTTCCCAAGATCTCATCTCAATCTCCCACCTTTCAGCTCAAAACCGTTCCCCCTGTCCCATCTCTGCACTCCCTGATCGAGAACCTCTCCCCAGCTTTCCTGGAGCCCCTTTCAGTACTGGGAGGCTGCTCTAAGTTCTCCCCAGAGCCTTCTGTTCTCCAGGCTGAACAACCCCAACTCTTTCAGCCTGTCCTCACAGCAGAGGTGCTCCAGCCCTCGGATCATCTCCGGGGCCTCCTCTGGACTCTGTCCAACAGCTCTTCTTGTGCTGAGGACTCCAGAACTGGACACAGGGCTCCAGGTGGGGTCTCACCAGAGTGAAGCAGAGGGGCAGAATCCTCTCCCTGGCCCTGCTGGTCACACTCGTTCCTGATCCTCAGCCCCATCTGCAGACCAAGCCATCATTCCATGGTGGCCACAGACTGGCTTTGAGGGATAACAAAGAGAAAGGAATAGGGAAGGAATCACACACCAACACAGGGGGTTCCTGGAGGAACCCACTCTGCCCAGCCCCGTGGTTGCCTGCATCCCTCCAGCTCTTCACCTTTCCCAAAGCAGGACAATAAACCTCTCTCCAGCTCATCCCAACAACATTGCTCCAGGTTTTATTTCCAGAGAGAGAAATAACATACAGAGAGACCCTGGACTGTGTAGCACCATGGTGGACAGCACCCTGGGGTGGTGGCTTTGGTGGGGGGACAGGAGGCTGATGGTGATGGAGATGCCATTCCCAGAACTGGAACTACTACCAGGAGATTGTTGGAGGGGGGGGGTTCCAGGGTTTTGCTGCTGGAGAGCAGCTCTGATCCGGCACAGCTTGTCGGTGCCTGGCACACATGGCGTATGAGCATTGACCATGCCCGGTGTGAGAACAACAGCCACAGTGGGGCAGGAGAGGGGCAGGGAGGCTGGGAGGGGATGGAGATGGTGTTGGATTATCCCCAGGGTGGTGATTGCCTGTATCCAGCAAGGCCAGGTCTGTGCGCTTCCAGCATCAGCTGCTACAGTTGCTCCTGGGCCAAAGAGCCATCAGTTTAGGAAGCTCCATCCACCTGGAAAAGGTTGGGGCTGGTTGGGGAAACCTTGGCCATGGTGGAGTGTGAGGGGCCAGGGGAACACTCAGAGCATCACCCAGGGGGGTCAGGACCCATGTGTGTGGTGAAGCCCCTCTGGGATGAGCCTGCAAGGGGTCATTCTGGTCCTCATGGGGCTCTGCGCTTCCTGTTCTTTCCCTTTTCCAGCTGTGGCAGCATGCAACAGCCTGGCAGGGCCAGATCGTGGACGGGATGTAGAGCCAGATCCTGGCTGAGGTTTGAGCCCAGCCCTAAGACAAGGCAGCACGGAGATGCTCTCCAGCACAGTGCATCCCACGAAACCCAGGAACTCCAGAGTGAAGGTCCACAAAGCTGGCCCCACCAAGCTCCGTACCTGTGCCTGCTCCTGCATGCTCCTCAGTTCAAAGGTGTCCTCAGCTCCAGACCAGAACCAATGCCTCAACCTGGAAGGGAGGAGACAGAGCTGCCGCCTCTGCTCACCACCATGGGCTGGGGGTCCTTATACCCCACTTCCCATGCCAGCCAGGGACGTTACCTGGGCCACAGCTTCACAGCCAGGAGGGCAAGGGCTGCCACGCAGATCATGGCCATCAGCAGCCCAGACAGGACAGTGAAGGTCAAGAGGTGGGCGAGAGCTGCAGGCAGAGGGGAGCCAGGGCAGATTCCCACCAGCATCGGGGCTAGCAACTCAGTGGGATCAGAGGGAGCTTCAGGGTGACCCCTCTTGGTCCTCTACCCCATGGTTCTGGTGTGGGGTGTGTCTACATTAGACCTTGGGGGTGAAGGGGACCCTGGGGAGGTGGCCGGCACAGTTAGTGGCAGGTGGGGGACACCCTTTGGCACCACGGCTGGGTCCCTGGGGATGGGGACACCCAAGAGGTGGGTTGAGAATGCTGTGACCCCATGGGGACACTCGCTGCCCACTCCACCGTCCCTTGCACCAAGGGGTCGGGAAGGCTGGCACATTCCCATGTGCCACCCAGCACTGGATGCCACCCTGTCCCCTTCCAGCACCCATGACTGGGCAGGGAGCAGGTAGGGGCACAGCTGCAAGCAGCATCATCCTCTTTTGTCCTTTGTCAAACCCAAGCCCATTCCTCCTCACTTTTTTGATCATTCAACTGCATTTGCCTCAATTTGCTGCTTCCTTGGGCTTTTTTATCCTGTTTGGAAAATTGGCCTTCAGCCCCAGCCTGAGATGTTTCAGGAGATCCCCAGTTCTCCAGCAAAACCTTTTCCCCCTAAAGACTCGTGGCCAATTCAACCCACCTTGGTCATTCCCAAGGCTCCAACATCACCTTTCCAGTGCAATTCATAGAATCATGGAATGGTTTGGGTTGGAAGGCACCTCAAAGCCCAACCAGTTCCAACCCCCTGCCATGAGCAGGGACACCTCCCACTGGATCAGGATGCTGAAAACCCTATCCAGCCTGGCCTTGAACACCTCCAGGGATGGGATATCCATGACTTCTCTGGTCCTGCTTCTCCCAGAGCCCCCGCTGCCCCAGGGGGGTTGGCAGCCCCACTCACTGTCCACGTTGAAGTAGGCACCAGCCGTGGCGTTGCCCAAGGAGTTGCCGGCCATGCAGACATAGTCCCCAGCATCCTCTGGCCGTAGAGAATCGAGCTCCACTCGGAGGGTGTTGTGGGAGCGGGATGCACGGACCCCCAGTGCAGTGGCTGGGGCCAAGCTGGAGGCCAGGAGGTGGCCACGATGGAACAGGGTGATGGTGGAAGGTGGGTGGCTATCGGCTGTGCATAGCACGATGCCCACCCGCCCGTTGCGGTTCTCCAGGAAGGTGCCGATGGACACGTCCCGTGGTGGGTCTGTGGGAGGAGATGGAGCTGGCATGGGATCCCCTTCCACGTTGCCTGGATGCATCCCTCCTCGAGGCTGGATCAGCTTCAGCTCACCCAGCCTGGAGTTGGTGGCCTCACACTGCCTCCAGCCCTTGTTTCTCCTCTCCCACCTGGAGATTCCCACCAAGCTTAGATTCTGTCCCACCCACCCATGCTGATTCGAAATCTGATTTTTGAGGGGTATCTGCAGCCAGTGATGGACAGAACCCCAACATCTTCTTCCCCAGATCCAAACGGAGAGGAGTGGGGTAGGAAGAGGAGGAAGGCTCCCTTGCTACAGCAAATTGTGTAAATGGGACACCTGTGATGCTGGACTGGATGCATCCAGCGTGATGGTGGCTCTGCGCCCCATCCTGCCTGGTGGCCTGTCCCCATGGGGCTGGGGGACACTCACAGAGCACGCTGAGGCTGAGTGGGGCTGAGGTGATGCTGCCCTTCATCCCGCTCGCCCGGCAATGGTAGGAGCCGGTGTCGGTGCTGGAGACGTGGGTGAGGACGAGGGAGCCGGCCGGTCCCTCCTGCAGCCACCGGTTATTCTTGTACCAGGTGTAGTTGGCCTCTTCACCCACCCAAGGGACACCTGAGCAGGTCATGGTGGCAGTAGTGCCTTCAGGGACTTCTGATGAAGGCTCAGCCGTGACGGTGACTCCTGTGGACGATGAGAGAGAACAAGGAGTCAGGGGGTGCCCAGGGCTTGGGTTTGCCCAACACCATCCTAAAAAGCCTCCCAAGAGCCACGGGAAGATCCACGAGGACCTCAATGTGAGGTTTACCATGGATGATGCCAACCTCACCTCTCAAGTCCAGGCGCAGGGATGAGGACGCCATGCCGTAGCTGTTGTTGGCTGAGCACACGTAAAGCCCCACATCCCGCGGCTCCAGCCCCTCCATCCCCACCCGCAACGAGTTGGGGGTTGCCTGGACAGTGAAGCGTGGATCTGCTGAGCTCCACGTGGAGGCCAGGGGTGCGTGGCCGGGATCGCGGTGCAGGACAATGTCGGAGGGTGGGAAGCTGTCAACAGTGCAGAGCAGGACAGCCTGACGTCCCACCTGGGGCTCCACCAAGGAGATGAAGGATGGCTCCTGGGGTGCATCTGTGACCACAAAGATATCGTGTCCCATCCTCCCCAACCGCCTCTGCCAGGGGGTTTGGGAGAGCGACATTTGCTGTTGTATGAAGTTGGGAGTGTAGGAACACTACGAGACCACCTGGGACACCATCTCTGGGCAAAGGGATGGTCTGCCCGGCCAGCTGCGGGCTATCATGAGCCTATCATGGGACCGTAGAATCCTGGAATCATTGAGGTTGGCAAAGACCTCTAAGCTCATCCAGACCAGCCATCAACACAACCCCACTGTGCCAATTAAACCATGTCCCTGGGTGCTACAGCCACACGTTTTTTTAACCCCTCCAGTGATGGTGACTTCACCACTGCCCTGGGTAGCCTCTGCCAGGGCTTGATAACTCTTTTAGGAAAAGAATTCTTCCCAATATCCAACCTAAACTTCCCCTGGTGCAACTTGAGGCCACGAGGAGGTCACCAGGTGGCGACATAGACCGTTTTCCCAAATGAGACATCATCCCTCCTGGTCCTCCTTGGTCTGTAAGACCCAGTGTCCCGTGTCCCACCCCAGCCCACGCAGCAGCCCTTCACTCACAGAGCACCCTCAGGGTGGTAGGGGGGGCCCTGCGGCTGCGCTGCCCCCTCCCTGCTTGGCAGGCGTAGGTACCCGCATCCGAGCGCCGGGCAGCGCGGAGCACGAGGAAGGGCTCAAGACCCTCTGAAAGCCACCACCCGTTCTTGTACCAAGTGTATGGGATGCCTGGGTGGGCACTTGTATCCCGGCAGGTCAGCGTCACATCGGTCCCCTCAGGCACCTCGGCAGAAGGTCGCACCACCACCCTGATAGCTGGGGAGAGCAGATTCAAGTTGATATCCCTCAACGGCACAAGGCTTGTCCTCCTTGGATAGAGCTGAGAAAAGCCTTTCCCGGCTCTGAAGTCACTGTCATGCACAAGTGTGTTGGGCACCCACGCACCCGCTGGGCAGCAGCACATCCCTACCTTTCATAAACTCATGGAATGTTTTTTGTTGGAAGGGTACTCAAAGCCCATCCAGTTCCAACACCCCCCTGCCACAGGCAGTGACACCTCCCACTGGATTAGGGTGCTCCAAGACCCATCCAGCCTGGCCTTGAACACCTCCAGGCATGGAGCAGCCACACCTTCTCCAGGGATGGAGCAGCCACACCTGGAGCAGCAACCTGTGCCAGAGCCTCCCCAATTTCACAGGAAAACATTTCTTCTTAAGATCTCATCTCAATCTCCCGTCTTTCAGCTCAAAACTGTTCCACTCATCCTATCCTTGCACCCCCTGATCAGAACCCCTCCCCAGCTTTCCTGGAGCCCCTTTCAGTACTGGGAGGCTGCTCCAATGTCTCCCCAGAACCTTCTCTTCCCCAGGTTGAACAACCCCAACTCTCTCAGCCTGTCCTCACAGCAGAGGTTCTCCAGCCCTTTGATCATCTCTGTGGCCTCCTCTGGACTCCTTCCAACAGATCCATATCCTTCTTATGTTGGGGACTCCAGAATGGACACAGGACTCCAGGTGCGGGTCTCACCAGAGCGGAGCAGAGGGGCAGAATCCCCTCCCTGCTGGTCCCACCGCTTTGGATGCAGCCCTGGACATGGTTTGGCTTTCTGGGCTGCAGGCACCCACCCTGCACCATTCCTGACCCCCTGATGCTCTGCTGCCCACTGACAAGGCTTATTTGGACTCTGCCTGTCGATGCCCACCCAAGGGTCCCCAGCCAGAAGCCCCTCACCCTCCCATCCCACGGCCAAGCCCAACTCACCCTGCACACGGAGGAGCAGGGATGCGCTGGTGCTGCCGAGGGGGCTGCATGCCCGGCACTCGTACTCGCCCTCATCCTCCTCAGAGGCCTCCTGGAGCTCCAGCCTCAGCGTGTTGGGAGCAGGAGAGACGTGACTCCTCTGCCCAGGGTGGTCCCTTCCCCCTAGGGGGCCGGAGGCCACCACCTGCTCCCCCTTGAGCAGGATGATCTGGGACAGGGGGTTGCTCTCCACGGTGCAGAGGAGGATGACAGTGGTCCCCTCGCCATTCTCCGTGAAGACCTTCATCTGCAGGTTCCTAGGGGGGTCTGCAGGAAGGAAAAAAAAGAGGGGGAAGAGATGGATTGTAGGATAAGAAACACCTCGGTGAGATGGAGCATCCCCAGCCTGTGATGCTCAGGTTGGGCTGCCTGCTCTCATGGTCTTGGCTGCGCTGTGAGCTGGGCGAGGATGCTCTGCTGCCTGTGACACAGGACCTGCTCAGCCAGCACTGTCTCTCCCTTCAGCATCTTCCATCTCCTTGACTCAAACTGACACTAAATAGAGGGCAGGGTCCTTTCCTGAGCTCCTTCCTAACCTGTGATGTTGCTCTGGCACCTCCAGCCTCGCCAGCCGGGCACGGGAGCACAACTTGGCACCCAGCTTGGTGCTCCACTCACATCCCAACCTCAGGAGAACCCACCCTGTGCCCATGGGTGCAGGGAAAGCTCAGCAGCTGGGCAGTGCCAAGGCTGTGGATCCAACTCAGACTCCTAATGCCGAGCTGGTTTTAGTAGCATCCATCCAGCATTTCCCAGCCAAAACCAGGAGGGAAAGAAGCAATGGATTTGTTCCCGGGGTCTCAGAATCTTGGAGCCAGGAGTGCTCCTCCAGCCACGCCTCATGGCACATTTAGATGTTAAAACCATCTTTTGCTAATAAAAGGGGAAAAGATCTTACGTTCTAACTTGTAATTCCATTAATTTTTGCACATCTTTTTTTTAAAAAAACAAAGTCTGGGTTTCATTTTCCAAATCAGGGGGGAAAAAAGCCTGCCATGTTTCCTAAAAGCCAAAGATGTTGCTGTTCCATCTTTAGTGCAAATTGTAAGGACAATTGCCAACAGGAAAGCTGGGGAAGGGCTCTTGATCAGGGAGTGCAGGGATAGGATGAATGAGAACGGTTTTGAGCTGAAAGAGGGGAGATTGAGATGAGATCTTAGGAAGAAATGTTTTCCTGTGAGGATGGGGAGGCCCTGGAACAGGTTGCACAGAGAACTTTTATTGCCCCATTCCTGGAGGCAGCCAAGGCCAGGTTGGACGGGGCTTTGAGCCCCCTGATCCAGTGGAAGGTGTCCATGCCCATGAAACTCGATGGGCTTTGAGTTCCCTTCCCACCCAAACCATTCTATGATTCTGTGATGTTCTGGTTTGACCTGAAGTAGAATCAGTTTTCTAACTTCAGCTAAGTCAAACTTGGGGTGCATGGAGAGGCTTCCCTGGAATCTCCTGAGCACACCGTGGGGCTGTTGGGTCAGGTCTGCCTCCTGGGGGTCTGGCACAGCGCTGGGTCACCTGGGATAAAGACTAATTTTTATTGACCCCCCCAGACTAAGTAGGACCCCACACTGGATCATGTTCCCAGGAGGGTTCTCAGCTGAGGGGACAGGCCAAGGGCCAACTGAACAACAAGGGAGGTCCTTGCAGCACAGCTGGGTGGGTGCTGGAGAACTCCAGGTCACGAAGCCCGTGGGGACTCACATTGGACATTGAGCGTGGTGGGAGCCGAGCTGCGGGTCCGTGCCGGGGTCTGCACTGCACAGTGGTAGGAGGCGGTGTCAGTGGCAGCGACGCTGGCCAAGGAGAGGGTTGGAGTTGAGCTTCTGCTGAACCAGACCTTGTTCTTGTACCAGGTGAAGCTCAGCACTTCCTCGTCACCGCTCTCGACTGCACAGGTCAAGTTGACGGCGTCACCTTCCTGAACATCCGGCGACGGGGATATCCAGACCCTGGCAGCTGCGGTGGGAAGGGAAAGAGGTGATGCTGGGGGAGAGCAGGGTGGGCAGAAGAGAACTGGTCCTCTCCAGGGCTTCAACTTGAGGCTCTTTTCCCATCATTCCAGACAAGAAGCAACGGAGATGCTGCAGCCCCTTCCCCGTGAACCTCCAGCCCCTGCAGCAGCAGGAGGACAGCCCAGAGTGATGCCAGCTCCATGGGCACAGCCAGGATGGTGTCATGGATGGATATGGCAAATGCAGTTCTCTGCGTCACCTCTCAGACGAACTGAAGTTTCTTCTCCATGTGCTGGGGGACACATGCAGCTCTGGCACAACCCTCCATTCCCATAAACCCACATCTTCCGCCCTTTCCTCTCTGTTTGTTTGTTCTCTATCTCATCCAGCTTTCCTCTTCCCTCCCTTCCCCACAAGCATCCTCCAGTAGCCCTTGCCTTCACCTCTTCACCATAAACCCCTGTCTCCACCACTCCCCAGTTCCACCACAGCCAGCTTCAGTGGCTCCATAGAATCATGGAATGGTTGGGGTTGGAAGGGACTTCAAAGCCCATCCAGTTCCAACCCCCCTGCCATGGGCAGGGACACCTCCCACTGGGTCAGGTTGCTCAAAGCCCCCTTCAACCTGGCTTTGAACACCTCTAGGGATGGGGCAGCCACGACTTCTCTGGCAAACCTGTGCCAGGGTCTCCCCACCCTCATCATGAAGAATTTCTTCCTAATGTGCCATCTAAATCTTCCCCCTTCCAATTTAAAGCCATTCCCCCTTGTCCTATCACTACTTGGAAAAAGCCCTTCCCCAGCTTTCCTGGAGCCCCTTTCAGTACTGGGAAGCTGCTCTAAGGTCTCCCCAGAGCATTCTCTTTTCCAGGCTGAACAGCCCCAACTCTCTCAGCCTGTCCTCATACAGGAGGTGCTCCAGCCCTCGGATCATGTTCCGTGGCCTCCTTTGGACCTGTTCCAACAGCTCCATATCCTTCTTATGTCCCATCCCTGTCCCCTGCCTGCACCCTGGCTGTCCAATCCCCATTCCCTGCCCATCCCCACGGACAGTGCCAGCCCCTCACTCACTGCCTGCCGTGAAGTTCACTGCGGTGCTGGCATTGCCGTAGCTGTTGCTGGCAGAGCACATGTATTCCCCCTCATCCTCCAGCAGCACGGGGTGGATGCTGACCCTCAGCGCATTGACGGCTGAGGTGACGCTGAGCCGTGGTAGGACGCCGGGCTGCGGTAGCGCTGTGGTGGCCACCAGGACGTGGTCCTTGAAGAGGGTCAGCCGTGCCGGCGGGCTGCTGGCCACCGTGCACTGCAGGATACCCCGCCGTCCCTCGGGGCTCTCCAGGAAGGAGGTCAGCACCGGTGCCCGCGGAGCATCTGCATGGGGCAAGTGTTACATGGAGAGGAAGAAACCCCTCAGGTCTGCACCCACACCCCCCTGAGGTCAGACTGCTTGGCCCCAGCTCCTGGGCCTTATTGCTGTCCCCAGGTCCTTGCACACCCCAAAGTTTTGATGTAAAGCACCCAGAGCCCCAGTTCAAACCCAGCACCATCCCATCCCATCCCATCCCCAGCACATTTCCACCCCCAGCACCATCCTATCACAGCACTGTCCCACCCCCAGCACCATCCAATCCAAACCCTGGCACCATCCCATCCCTAGCACCATTCCATCCTTGGCATCATCCCAACCTCAGCATCATCCCATACCCAGCACCACCCCAATTCCAGACCCATTCCATCATCAGCATTATCCTATCCCACCCCCACCGCCATCCCACCCCCACCACCATCCCATCCCTGGCACCACCCCAAGTCTGGCACCATCCCACTCCCAGCATCATTCCAAGCTGGTACCATCTGATTTGCAGCACGATCCCGTGCCCAGTGTAATCCCAATCCCAGTACCATCCCATCCCTAGCACCATCCCACACCCAGTAGCACTCCAAGCTCAGCATCATCCCACCCCCAGTACCATCCCATCTTCTACACAATCCCATCCTATCCCATCCCCATCCCATCCCATCCCATCCCCATCCCCATCCCCTATGCCAGTACCCCACTCCCCCATCAGCATTCCTGGAGGGTCCCACTCACAGGCGACATGCAGGGCGATGGCGGGGGAGACGCTGCTCCCCGAGGGACCGCGGGCTCGGCAGTGGTAGGAGCCAGCGGCGGTGCTGGAGATGTGGAGCAGGGTGAGGAGGTTCTCAGGGCTCTCCTGGAGCCACTCACTGTTCTTGTACCAGGAGTAGATGGTATCGTCCTGCGGCTCTCCCACCACCTGGCACGTCAGGGAGACATCATCTCCTTCCTGCACCTCAGTGGATGGTGAGACAAGGACTCGGGCAGCTGGAGCATGGAGAGATGATGGCACCATCTCAGAGGCCACTGCCAACCCCTGACAGCCCCGACACAACGTGGGGAGGGAACAAACCCCTCATTGCTCCCATAACGTGCAGGTTTTGAGGCTCTTGTGCTGACCATGGAGACCGTGGAGCATGGGAAGCACTGGCTATATTTAAGATGTGTTGCTCCCTGTCTCCATTAGCTGATCCACCTGGACACCAACGCCTGTGGTGCCCAGGACTGAGGTGTTCCGATACAGGGGAAGGGGGGGGAGATGGTGCCTCTAGAGCAGCAGCCAGAGCCTGGGTGGGATCCATCAGCACTGGGTGGGAGCACAGGCCCTGTCTCCCATGTGGACACCTCCATGGAGACGCTTTTGGATCGGTCAGTCTGAGGCCACTACCCTGCGCTGGCTCCTGTCTGACATGGCTTAGAATCGTCGAATCGTTTAGGTTGGAAAAGACCTTTAAGATCACAGAGTCCAACCATAAACCGCAGACTGCCAACCCCACTGCTGACCCAAGTCCCTAAGAGCCACATCCACGTGGCTTTTAAACACCTCCAGGGATGGGGACTCCACCACTGCCCTGGGCAGACTCTGCCAGGGCTTGACAATCCTTTCCATGAAGGTTTTTTTCCCCAAATCCAATCTGAACCTCCCCTGGTGCAACTTGTGGCCATTTACTCTCTTCCCATCCCTTGTTACTTGAGAGAAGAGACCAACACCCACCTCACCACAACCTCCTTTCCAGGAGCTGCACAGAGCTTCCCCTCAGCTTCTTCTTCTCCAGCCCCAGGTCCCTCAGCCATTCCCAGAACCCCTGTTCCCAGCTCCTTCCCCAGTTTCATTCCCTTCTCCAGATGTGCTCCAGCTGCTCAAGGTCTTTTATGGAGTAAGGGGCCCAAAACTGAATCCAGGGTTCGAGGTGCTAAGTCCAGAGGGACAATCCCTCCACTGCTCCTGGTGGCCACATCATGGCTGATCCAAGTCAGGATGCTGGTGATCTTCTTGGCCACTTGGGCCACTGCTGGCTCGTGTTCAGCCAGAAGCTGTGTTTAGCACAATATGTTTGGCACTAAGTGATGTCCCTGTGGTGTCCTGGGGACAGGATCACACTTGTCCACGGCAGCTCGGCCACTTTGGGTCCCCATGCTCAGTGATATTTCACGGAATCATGGGATGGTTTGGGTTGGAAGCAACCTCAAAGCCCATCCACTTCAAACCACCTGACAAATGCAGGGACATCTCCCACTGGATCAGGGGGCTCCAAGCCCCATCCAACCCAGCCTTCAACACCTCCAGGGATGGAGCAGCCACCACTTCTCCAGGCAATCTGTGCCAGGGCCTTCCCATTTCTCTGCCCAGCTGTGGGACAGCATCAGAACACCATTAGACAGTGTCAAGCAGGCAGGAACTATGTGGAAAAGATGATGTTCCATGTTGGTTCCCACTTGGTGCCCACTCAACGCTGCCACAGGGGTCCTGAGGTCTGTCTGGGATTGATCTGGTGGGACCTGGTACTCACTCTGCACACGGAAGTAGATGCGATGCGAGGTGGTTCCATGCTCATTGGTGGCCGTGCAGCTGTAGCTGCCTTCATCTGCCGCCGTCACCTCCCGCATCTCCACCCGGAGAGCATTTGGAGCAGCCGAGGTGCTGACCCGTGGGCTGGGGCTGCTCCCAGAATCGCTGGTGGCCACCAGCTCCTCGCCCCGGCGCAGGGCCAGCTGGGCAGGGGGGTTGCTGGCCACCGAGCACTGGAAGATGGCCAGGCGCCCCCTCTCTGTCTCTAGGAATGCTGTGAGGTGGGGGTCCCGCGGGGGGTCTGTCCAGGAAAAGAAGGGCGGTTGGGCAGTTCTCGTCCCAGCAGGAGGTCTGGAAACGTGCAGCAAAGCCAGGACCTCCCAGCAAGAGAGGGAAAAGCTGCATCACCTACTGAAAGGTAAAGAGGGAGAAAAAAGAGGGGGGAGGAAAGAGGGGGGGGAAAAGAGGGGCAGAAAAAAGAGGGGGGGAAAGAGGGGGGGAAAGAGGGGGGGAAAGAGAGGGGGGAAAGAGAGGGGGGAAGAGAGGGGGGAAAGAGAGTTGGGAAAGAGAGGGGGGAAGAGGGGGAGAAAAGAGGGGGGAAAAGGAGGAGGGGAAGGGGGGGAAGGGGGAGAAGGGGGGGAAGAGGGGGGGAAAGAGGGGGGAAAGAGGGAGGAAAGGGGGAAAAGCGGGGGAGAGGGGGGAAAAGAAGGGGAGAAAAGAGGGGAGAGAAAAGGGGGGGAAAGGGGGGGAAGGGGGAGGGAAAAGAGGGGGAAAAGAAGGGAGGAAAGGGGGGGAAGGAGGGGGAAGGGGGGAAAGGGGGGAAAGGGGGGGAAGGGGGGAAGGGGGGAAGGGGGAGGAAGAAGGGGAGAAAAGAGGGGGGAGAAAAGGGGGGAAGGGGGGAAAAGGGGGGGAAGGGGGGAAAAGGGGGGGAAGGGGGAGGGAAAAGAGGGGGGAAAAAGAGGGGGGGGGGAAAGAGGGGGAAAGAGGGGGGAAGGGGGGAAGGAGGGGGAAGGAGGGGGGAAGGGGGGAAGAGGGGGGGAAGAGGGGGGAAAGAGGGGGGAAAGAGGGGGAAAGAGGGGGGAAAGAGGGGGAAGGGGGGAAGAGGGGGAAAGAGGGGGGAAGAGGGGGGAAGAGAGGGGAAAGAGGGGGGAAGAGGGGGGAAAGGGGGGGAAAGAGGGGGGAAAGAGGCAGGAAAGAGGCGGGAAGGGGGGGGAAGGGAGAAAAAAGAAGGGAAGGCGAGAAAAGGCGAGGGAAGGCAAAATGGGAAAAGGGAGCCCATACGTACAGAGCACATCCAGGGAGACGGTGGCAGAGGTGCGGCGGTGGCCGTCGGTGGTGGCTGTGCAGTGGTACAGCCCCGTGTCCGTGCTCGCCACTCGCTGGAGCACCAGGGATGCGCCCGAGCCCTCGGTGAGGAGCTGCCCGTTCCGGTACCAGGTGAAGTTGGGCAGAGTCATGGAGCCGCTGCTCAGCTGGCACGTCAGATTGGCAGCATGGCCTTCCAGCACATGGGAAGATGGAGCCACGGCGATGCTGGCAGCTACAGGCAAGAGGCAAAGAGGAACCACCATGGACTCATTCAGGATGCCCTCAGCAACATTAGGATGGACAACCCCTCCCAGAGCCAGCTCACAAGTGACTTTGAAGCTATTCCAGAGGGCAAATGCAGGCTAGTCCTGCAACTCCACGATGAGGACCACCCTGAGTCAGAGTAGCACCCTGCAGGAGCCCTGTGGCGGGACACTGGCCAGCCAGGACTCCACCAGCCAAGGGGTAATGTCCTGTAGGAATCCTCTCGGTAGCGTCTTGCTCAGCATCCCCAGTCCTGTGTGGACAGGGGTCAGCGGTGAATCTCCACTAGGAGCTGGAGCCCTTGCTAGGGCTGGGGGGAACCCCCCAGACCCACCAGGAGAGGCTGGAGGAGGTGGCAACTCCCTCATGGAGACTCCCCAACTTTAAACCCGCTCCAGCCCAGCACCAGGGTGCACAGCGGCTCGTTCAGGACAGAAGCCATTTGATGGCCTGGATTTCATGAGTGTGTGGCCAGTTTCTGCTCACTCTGTCCTTCTCCCAGGATCACCCATGATCTCCTACACTTGTTCCTTCCATGACATTCCCTCCCCACCCTCCCCTCTTCCAGGATTCTCCCAGATGTTGCAGGATCTTGTGGCACGTTTCCACCCCACCCATCTCCCCTCCACCACACTCACTCTCAGCCCTAAAGTCCATGGCCGTGCTTGCATTGCCCTGGGCATTCCCAGCCCAGCACATGTAGGTCCCCTCGTCCTCCACCACCACCTCCCGGATCTCCACCTTCAGGCTGTTGTATGACGAGGTGGTGTGGACCCTGGGCTGGGGAGCTGTGGGGCAGCCCCACGTGCAGGCTATCACTTCTTCTCCTCTCCGGAGGGTCAGGTCGGCCTCTGGGTCACTCTCAACGCTGCATTGGATGATTCCCAGGCGCCCACCCTGGGTCTCCAGGAAGGAGCTCATCACCGGTTGCCTCGGTGGGACTGCAGGGTTGAAACACCTCTGGTGAGAACATTATGGATCCCTGAGGTTGGAGAACCCCAAGAAACCAAGGGATTGCTGCTTTCCAGTGCCACCTGAGCAGCTCTTTGGCATCTTGGACTGGATGACCTTAGAGGTCTTTTCCAACATAAATGGGTCAGGGATTCTATGATTCCATGACCCTCTAGCTGCTCTCCCCCGAGCCCACATCTGCATGAGCCCTGCATGTCCCAGGCATCTCTAATGACACCTCTCTTGTCACTGGGGTCAAGGTATCCAGTCCTGTCCCAGACACTGGGGTAGATCTGCAGAGACCCCCAGGGCATTTAAAAAATCTGGTTCTTGGGAATTTGGGGCTTCTCTGAACTTCTCCTCCAAATTGAAAGCCTTTTCAGCAAAGGAGAAATTTTTGTCTTTTCCAAATTCATGGAACCATAGAATCATAAAATGGTTTGGGATGGACGGAACCTCAAAGCCCATCCAGTTCCATGGGCAGAGACACCTTCCACTGGATTAGGGTGCTCAAAGCCCCATCCAACCTGGCCTTGAACACCTCCAGGGATGGGGCAGACACCACTTCTCTGGGCAACCTGGGCCAGGGCCTCCCCGCCCTCATCGTGAAGAATTTCTCCTTAAGTTCTCATCTCGATATCCCCTCTTTCAGCTCAAAACCATTCCCCTCATCCCATCCCTGCAATCCCTGATCAAGAGCCCCTCCCCAGCTTTTCTGGAGCCCCTTTCAGTACTGGGTAGCTGCTCTAAGGTCTCCCCAGAGCCTTCTCTTCTCCAGGCTGAACAACACCAGCTCTCTCAGCCTGTCCTCATATTACAGGTGCTCCAGCCCTCGGATCATCTCCGTGGCCTCCTCTGGACCCATTCCAACAGTTCCATCTCCTTCTTGTGCTGAGGTCTCCAGAACTGGACACAGAGTTCCAGGTGGGGTCCCACCAGAGTGCATCAGAGGGGCAGAACCCCCCTCTCACTCTGCTGGTCCCAGTGTTCTGGACGCAGCCCAGGACACAGGTGGTTTCTGGGCTGGGAGCACACGTTGCCAGCTCATGTTGAGCTTCTCCTCCCACAACATCCCAAGTCCTTCTCCTCAGTGCTAAAATTTCCACTCACAATTTCCTTGGCCACATTCGGTGGTCACAGGCAAAGGGATGGGAGCAGCAGAGAGCCTTCTCAGTGGGACCACCCATCCCAAGATCCCCCTCACTGGCCCAGAACCCCCCTGGTAGCACTTACAGAACACGTGGAGTGGGACGGCCGCCGAAGTGTCGCTGCCATTGCTGCTCCGGACCCTGCACTGGAAAGCGCCTGCATCCTCACCGCGGATGGAGGGGAAGTGCAGCGTTGGGATCGAGCTCTCCTGCAGCCGCTTGCTGTTCCTGTACCAGGTGTAAAGAAGCTCCTCTTCCACTCCTGGAGCCCCCAGGCAGGTCAGAGTGACAGCTGCCCCTTCCCACACCTCCTCTGAGGGCTGGATCAGGATCTCTGTAGCTGGAAGATGTATGGGAGAGGGATGTCACCCTTTCCCTGGCTCCATCCAGCCAAAGCCCTGTGTTTGCTTCCCTCTAAGGCAGGATCTGAGCAGCCCCTTCTCTCGCAGGAGCCCATGGCACCAGTAGCTGTGTCGTTCATGGGTAACATCCCCTGGGGACACTGGACATCAGCTGGGATGCCACCAGTAGAGACAATGGGGCTCTTCCTGAACCACTGCCTGCTCTCTCCAAGCTCCCGGGGCAACCTCAGTCACCTCTGCCCACCGCTGGGTGATGGGCTGTGTTGGAGGCATTTTGGTCAACCCACTGTGGCACTCAGACTCTGGTTTATTCTCTCTGGAATTGCCTCCCAAGGTTCATTCTGGTTTCATTTGACATCATAAGGGAGGCTTTTCATGGACTTGACCTTGGGGGGGGAGGGTGTTCTTCCCTCATTTTCCTGCTGCCTTGTCACCCCAAACCATCAAGGCTGGGGGAGCTGCAGGGTGCAGCAGGTTGGGGGATGGAGGGCAACAGAGCTGGGGAAGGAACAAGTTTTATGAGGAGAAGCTGAAGGCCCTGGGGCTGTTTAGCCTGGAGAAAAGAAGGCTGAGCTGCTATTTGCAGCTCCTGGAAAGGAGGTTGGAGTGAGGTGGGTGCCGGTTTCTTCATAGAATCTTGCAATTGGGTTGGAAGAGACCTCAAAGCCCATCCAGTTCCAACTCCCTGCCAAGGGTAGGGACACTTTCCACTGGATCAGGGTGCTCCAAGCCCCATCTACCCTGGCTTTGAACATCTCCAAGGATGGGGCAGCCACCACTTCTCTGGGCAACCTGGGCCAGTGCAAAACCACTCTTCTCCCAATTCACCAGTGATAGGCTGAAAGGAGATGGCCTCAGTTTGTGCCAAGGGAGGATTAGATTGGATATTGGGAAACATTTCTTTATTGAAAGAGTGGTGAAGTGATGGAATCTCCATCCCTGGAGGATGTCAAAAACAGACATGGCACTGTGGGACATGGTTTGCCTGGGACGGTGGGGTTGGGCTGATGGTTGGAGCTCAGAGGGCTTTTTGAACCTCAATGATTCCATGATTCCATGGAGCAGCAGGAGCCAGTCCCTGCAGTGTGTCCATGTGCTGCACACCACTGGGGGCTTGCAGGGACAGGAAAGAAACAGTTTGGGGGGGTGACAAACTTTGCTATGGATTTTACAGTGTTTTGAAAACCAGTTTTCAAGAGCAACTCCAGCTCCACAAGCACCTTCAGCCTCCCGAGGTGGGGAAGGGCTGCAGGGAGGGCATTGCCACCTCAAGATGCTGATGTCACCCAGTGCCACGTGGGACAGGGCTCTGTGGCTCCCCCAGCCCTGCAGAATCAGCCTCAACAACTCTTCAGGGATCATCAGAGCCAGGAGCTTGGCAACCACTTGAGTGGGGGACTCACCGCGGGCGACAAAGGTCTTGGTGGTACTGGCATTGCCATAGCGGTTGGTGGCCGTGCAGCGGTATTCCCCGCTGTCCCGAGGTCCCACGCCACGGATGTCCAGTCGCAGGGTGTTGCGGGAGGCGGTGACACCGAGGCGCTGGCGCGGAGCCACCTGGGACCCGCTGGCAGCCAGCAAGGAGCCGTCGCGGTAGATGGCCATGGTGGCTGGTGGGTGGCTGTCCACGGCACAGTGGATGATGGCCAGCCGTCCGCCCTGCATCTCCTGGAAGAGCATGATGGTGGGGGTCCGGGGCGGATCTGTGGGTGGAAAGAGGATGCTGCAGCTCAGGAGTTCCCAGCGTGTGGGACATGGCCATCCCCGACCTGCACCGCTGCTCCAAGCGGCTTTCCCTTATGTCAGCAGGTTGTGATTCCTCACAGAAATGTCACAGCCAAACCCAGGGCTGTTTTGTTTTCCCCCTGACTTGCAAAAGCTCCTGAGCTGTTGTTATCACAGCTGGCTCCTCGGTCGGTGACCTCCCGGCAGTTTGTGGTGTGGAACGGATTAGTGGAGGAGTGGGAGATGCTGCAATGACCGGGTGGGTCCTTGCTGCAGCAAATAACTTAGTGGTGCCTTCAAATGTGGCTCGGGGCCAGAAATTGTTGCTTTTACAGCAACATAGAATCATAGGACTATGGAACAATTAAGGTTGGAAAAGCCCTCAAAGTTCATCCAATCCAACGATAGAATCATAGAATCGCCTGGTTGGAAAAGGCCTTTGAGATCATCAAGTCCAACTGTACCTGTCCACTACTAAACCAGATCCTTGAGAAACTCATCTACCTGTCTTTTAAACACGTCCAGGGATGGAGACTCAACCATAAGCCCAACGCCTCTGTGTCTGCTAAATTCTGTCCCCAAGTGTCACGACCACAGGTTTTTTGAACCCCTCCAGAGCTGGGATCTCCCCGACTACCCTGGGCAGCCTCTGCCAGGGCTTCTCCACTCTTTCCGTGAAGGAATTCTTCCCACTATCCAATCTAACCTTCCCCTGGCACAACTTGAAGCCATTGCCTCTCATCCCATCCCTTGTTCCTCAGGAGAAGAGACCAACACCCACCTTGCTACAACCTCCCTTCAGGCTATAGTGTCTACCCAGGAGGGCTGAAACCTTCCACCCAAAACCCTTTCAACTGCACTCAAGGAGTTCAGGGCAGAGATTCTGTTTTGATTCCAGGGGGTTGCACAGCCCCCAGCACAAAGGGACTGGTGAGGACACACACACACACACACACACCATCCCCGTCCCCTGGCAGGAGCCATGGGCACTCACACGTCACACTCAGGCTGATAGCTTGGGATGTGTCACTGCCTCGGTCGTTGGTCACCTTGCAGGAGTAATAGCCAGCGTCGCTGGCGGCAACGTGGTGGAAGAGCAGGGTGTGTGCCGTGCCCTCCTTGAGCCAGGCACTGTTCTTGTACCACATGTAGTTGAGGTCCTGGTCCTCCCTGCCAGGGACGTCACAGGACAAGGTGGTGGCCGTCCCCTCCTGCACCTCGGCCGCGGGGCTCACCGAGATCTCTGCAGCTGATGGAGACAAGAGCGTGGTCAGGATGGATTCAGAGGCAGGAGATCATCCCCCAGTCTGCAGTGTGGTCTGAATCTGGAGAGAGGTGGGAGCCCCTCACCCTCCAGGGATGATGGTGGAGATGGGAGGTGTTTGGGCTTGAGTTCTGGCTTTAATGCAAAGCCCCAGGGACAAAACTCATGGCAGGTGCAGCAGCATCTGTCGATTCGCATGTTCTACACAGGGGTCTCAGGGGGAGCAACCCTGCTCTAGGCTGGGGGGAGGTGCTGGAAGGGTTGGAAATCCCTTCTTGCCCTCTCTTTGAGACTCCTCACAGCCCTACGCCATGAAGGATGAAGGATGCAAGCATGGCATGATGGAGACATCACAGCCCTGTACCGGGAAGGATGAAGGCATGGAACGATGGAGACATCGTTGTTCTCCACCACAGATTCCCCAGCTCTTGCATCTCCAGCTGGTACCGGCCACCACAGTGCCAGCCTGGACTCACTGAGTAAATTCCATCCCACCTCCATGTCCCTGCTCCTCCTCCAGCAATGCTCCAGTCTCAGATGAGCTCCCCTGGCACTTACAGAAGATGTAGAGCATCACAGGAGGTGCCACAGCGGCTCCAATGGCGTTCCTGGCCTCACAGTGGTACTGCCCGTAGTCCTCACGGCGAACATCTCGGAGGGTCAGGATCTGCTCACTGCCCATGACCACCCCGTCCTTGTACCAGTGGTACATTGAGATGGGGGGGTAGCTGCTGCCCACCATGCAGGTGAAGGACACCGTGTCACCCACACGGATGTTCTGCGCGGAGGGGCTGACCGACACCTGGGTGTCCTTAGGGGCATCTGTGGGGAGGACAGACGGACACGGAGGGCAGTGGTGAGGCTGGGTAGGACCTGTGGGATGATGCCAGAGCCTCTCCTGCTGTTTCTACGCGAAGGTCTGGCATGGGGGAGCTGGAAAGAGGGCCAACATAGGCAGTAGAGAGAGGTGGGTGCCAGGACATGTGATGGAGCTGGCCCTACAGCAGCATTTATGGGAGCAATATTGGTTCTCGCCATGGAGAACCATGGGGGAATATGAGAGGGAGGGAGAAGCAGAAGGAAACTCAACTCTGGGTCTGGTGCCCCTGTCTCCCTGCCCCACTCAGCCAGAGAGCTGCCCCACGTACGTCTCACCCGCAGGACAACCTCCCCGATCGCCTTCCTGGAGCCATGAGAAACTTCACAGAGAAGCTTTTTGGAGTGGTCCTTCCAGGAGAAGGAGGTGGTGAGGGTCAAGCGGTGGCTGACCCTGCTCGTGTCCAGCTGGACCTGGCTGGAGACCACTGAGACCTGGGGGTCGTAGCCCTCCCAGCGCAGCGTGATGTCATCTGCTGGGCAGACGTAGGGTGTGGAGCACTCCAAGGTGGATGTTTGCCCTTCGTTTTGCTCCTCGCTTGTGGCAACGCTCGGGTGCTCGAGGTCATCTGGGGATGGAGAGAAGAAGGTGAAATGTCCCAACATAAGAAGTTGTGATTCCAAACATAATAAGGATATGGAACTGTTGGAACAGGTCCAGAGGAGGTCACGGATATGATCCGAGGGCTGGAGCACCTCTAATATGAGAAAAAGCTGAGAGAGTTGGGGTTGGAAGAGAAGCCTCTGGGGAGAACTTAGAGCAGCTTCCCAGTACTGAAAGGGGTTCCAGGGAAGCTGGGCAGGGCCTGGGGTGATAGGATGAGGGGGAATGGCTTTAAATTGGAAGGGGGAAGATTTAGATTGGACGTTAGGAAGAAATTCTTCATGATGAGGGTGGTGAGGCCCTGGCACAGGTTGCCCAGAGAACCTGTGGCTGCCCAATCCCTGGAGGTGATCAAGGCCATGTTGGATGGGGCTTTGAGTGCCCTGATCCAGTGGGACGTGTCCCTGCCCATGGCAGGGAAGTTGGAACTGGATGGGCTTTGAAGTCCCTTCCAACCCAAACCATTCCATGATTCCATGTCTACGTGGGCAGGGAGCCAGGAAGGGGAGATCTCATCATCATACCCACCTGAAACTCTCAGCATCACATCCCGCTCTGCCGACCACCGGTCACCATTGACGATCTCGAAGCGGAATCGGTAGGGCCCACTGTCATCCCACGTCACCCCCCGCAGCAGCAGGGTGCAGTTCCGGGCAGCAGGGTTCCCCAGGAGCTGGGCACGGTCCCTGAAGCGAGCATCCATCTCCTGGGCTGCCGAGTGGAACACCACTGTCCTCTGGCCATCGTAGTCCTTGTACCAGATGGCCACGATGCCATCGGTGGCCGTCACTTCATCAGGGTAACTCAGGGTGCAGGGAATCACCACACAGGAGCCCTGGACGCCCCGCAGGGACTCGGGGTAGGTGACCCCCCAGGAGCTGAGGGCTGTGGCAGAGGGGGGGTGTCAGGGTGCCAGCCAGGTGGGATGCAGGTCCATCCCCATGGGCTGCAGCACCCTGTTTCCCACCTGGGACCCACCAGGGCTGTGTCACATCTCCTGAGCTGCTGGAGCAGGTAGGGATGGGCTTGGGGAGAGGTGGGGAGAATGGAGGCGTGAGACAAACCCTCCAGGAGAAAATCTCGAGGTGGAGAAGGGAGAGATGATGGGGAAAACTGGATCTGTATTTAAAGGGGTCTACAGGGAAGCTAGAGAGGGGCTCTTGATCAGGGAGTGCAGGGATCGGACAAAAGGGAAGGGTTTGGGGCTGAAAGAGGGGACACTGAGATGAGATCTTAAGGAGAATTTCTTCACGGTGAGGGTGGGGAGGCCCTGGCACAGGTTGCCCAGAGAACCTGTGGCTGCCCCATCCCTGGAGGTGTTCAAGGCCAGGTTGGATGGGGCTTGGAGCCCCCTGATCCAGTGGGAGGTGCCCCTGCCCATGGTAGGGGGTTGGAATTGGATGGGCTTTGAGGTTCCTTCCAACAAAAACCATTCCATGGTTCTGTGATCTATGGATGGTGCATTCTCACAGCACAAGGCACCAGCTGGATTTGAAAAGTAAAACCTAAAGAACTCATAAAAAGGGAAAATCTACCCTCCCAAAAGCTTATTTTCTCACTTTCCTCTCTGTCTCCTTCTCCTTTCTCTCATGCCCTGGTTGTCCCCCTGTCACCCCATGCCCACCCCTTCCCTGAGTCCACCCCCATCCCGTGGGCACCAGGCGCCCACCCATCAAGAGGAGGGGGAATCCAACACAGTGCAATGTGGCACGTGCTGACACATCTGCCCTAAGCATCTGCTGTGCCATGAGCTGCAGGAGAGCCAGGAGCTGCCCTGGAGTCCATAGAACCTGTCCTGCCCATCCCTCGGGCATTGCGCACAGCTCCTGGCAGGACCAGAGCATACTCACTCCCACTCCCACCCATCCTGGTGCAAATCCAGGGAAGCAGCCCATGCAATGAACTGGAACGGGTGGGTTAAGGTGTCTTGGTGGCACAGTACCTGGTGGGACAAGGCTGGCCAGGAGGACTAGCCACCAGGGCAGGAGCATGGCAGCGCCCTGGGCACAGCTGGCTCCCTGGGAACAGAGGCAGGGCAGGCTCACACTGAGGGAGGTGACCAGTCTGCAAGGCAAAGAGGACCCTGAACAACAAGAAAGGGTGGCCAAAAGCCTTAAAACACGTCGCACATCAGCACAGTCCAGCTTTTCCCACTGTATTCCCCCATACTGGGCTGGCAGAGCCCACCTCGGCTCTGGGCAAAGGCAATTCCTCCTGCACTGGATGGGAAAACCTCGCTCCTGGGTCCCTCACAGCAGTTACCAACCAGTAAAACACATTATTAATGCCTGCAGGATAAATCCTTCTTGCAGTGACACCAGCTCTGGGTGCATGGTCCTGCCGTGGTCTCCAATCAACAGGGTGGGGAAAGGGATAGTGTGGGGTGAGGAGGACACCTGGATCTTGCACAAGTTTGAGGAGTTGGTCTGGGTTTTGCAGGGAGGTGACAGGGTTTATGGAGCTCGTTCTTGCTTCATCCTTTTGAGGGAGGGAGCAAATGAAGAACAATATAATACTGACATAGAAAAGGTGTGCACAGCGTGGGATGGGGTCATGCAAACACCTGATACAGGAATAAGGGCTGGAAATAAAACGGAGGGGAGGGGAAAGCAAGGAGATACCTGAAATAAAGGGGAGAGAGCCTTCTAAAGAAGCATTATCATGGCATCATAGAATGTTTTTTCTTGGAAGGGACCTCACAGCCCATTCAGTTCCATGGTCAGGGACACCTCCTACTGGGTCACGGGGCTCCAAGCCCCATCCAACCTGGCCTTGAACACCTCCAGGGATGTGGCAGCCACAGGTTCTCTGGGCAACCTGTGCCAGGGCCTCCCAACCCTCACAGGAAAACATTTCTCCCTAAGATCTCATCTCAATCTCCCCTCTTTCAGTTTCAGACCATTCCCCTCATCCTATCACTACAGGGACATCAGAGACAAGGGGGAATGGTTTAAAACTAAAAGAGAGGAGATTCCAGAGAGATATAAAGAAGAAATTCCTCACATTGAGGGTGGGGAGGCCCTGGCACAGATTGCCCAGAGAACCTGTGGCTGCCCCATCCCTGGAGGTGTTCAAGGTCAGGTTGGATGGGGCTTGGAACACCCTGATCCAGTGGGAGGTGTCCCTGCCCATGGCACAGGGGGGTTGGAACTGGATGGGCTGTGAGATCCATTCCAACCCAAACCATCCTATGATCCTATGATCAGCCTGGCAACCTTTCCATATCGAACGAGGCAGCTCTTTACTCCCTGAACCAACCTTTTCCTCCTTCAAGCAATGATTTCTGCTTTGCCAACACCTTTTTTCCCCAACATATGCTCTGAATTTCCTTGCTGCTGATTTGCTTTAGGGAGGGATTTCAGATTCCAAAGCACTTGGAGAGCTTCAGCTTTGCCTGGGATTTTCCCTGAGCAAACCAAAGCACCAAGAGCAGAGGAAATGTCACCCCCACCCCCTCCGGCATCCAAAGGGCTGGAGGTCCCACCTCCCTGGTCCTCACAGTACCCTGGGATGGGGTCCCACCACCCTGGCCCCACCAAGCACCGTGTAATGAGGTCCCTCAGCACCCTGGGAGGGAGTCCCACTGCCCTGACACCCCCCAGCACCCTGATGCTCAAGGGCTGTCCAGGGCCAGGGACCATAAATAGCCATGGGATGGGGGTGAAGGAGGAAGGAAGCGCCGGCTCAGGGCTGGGACTAACTCTCCAGCTCCTCACTTGTGCCCACAAGTTTCGTTTCTTCTGCCACACTTCTCCCAGTTTCGGTTTCTGGGAGCCTAGGCGCTGGATGGGGACCCCAGCTCCTCTCTGCTCCTCTGAGCTGGGGCTGCAGCCCTGCCGCTGCTTAACTCAAGAAAATTAAACTGTTTGTAAAGATATCTCAATAAAACCATTTTTAATGGCTTTTGTGCATATGTGTGCACAGCACCTTGAGGGTCTGGGCTGGTCACACTGCACAGAGCACAGCACATTGTGCATTATACCTCATATCAACCAGGAAAGACCATTTCAGTGCCATGCACTGGAAAATATAGGCACCTGGTCTGCTCTGCACTCACAGTCATGCTCAGCACCCCAGCAGAATCCTTGCTCAGGCTTCTGGCTGTGCCAGAGAGTGGGAGGGAGACCCTAACTCCTTAGGGAGTTCAGGGACAGGAAAAGGGGAACGATTTGAAGCTAAAAGAGGAGAGATTGAGATGAGGTCTTCAGAAGAAACATCTTTTTGTGAAGGTGGTGAGGCCCTGGCACAGGTTGCCAAGAGAACCTGTGGCTGCCCCATACCTGGAGGTGTTCAAGGTCAGGTTGGATGGGGCTTGGATCACCCTGATCCAGTGGGAAGTGTCCCTGCCCATGGCAGGGCGTGGAACTGGATGGGCTTTGAGGTCACTTCCAACCCAAACCATTCTGTGATTCTTCAGGCTTTAGTAAAAATCAACGGTTGGCTTCAAAATGCAGCAACTGTGGCAGGGGATAAAACTTCTGGGGTTGGTCCCGGAGCAGCGACTGAGATGGGGACCATGGGACATGCACCAAGCCCCACCGAGGGGTGCAAGTTGGGTGCATCCTTCGCTCCAAACTCAGCCCTGAGCCTGGACCCAGGACCTCGAGGTGTCAGACCCCTAAAGATGCTCTCACCTCCAGCTGCCTTCACCTCCACCTCATGGCAAGGTGCCCACGAGCAGCCCATGCCACCCCACAGAGCATCATACCAGCACCTCAGCCAAGCAAGGGGGACCCCAAGATCTGTTTCTGCCCCAGGTGTCCTCATCTTAGCATCTCTCCCAGGAGCATTGATGTTACCTGGGAGTGCCCGTGCCTGGTCCCGAGAGGCGATGTCCGTGACGCTGCCTGTCCCTCGCCGCTCGGGCAGAGCTATTTATCTGCTGCAGGGGGTGAGAAGCCCGAAGCTGCACCACTTCCACGTTCAGGGGGTTGTCCCTGTCGCCACTTTTGGGAAGTGGTTGACATTGTCAGCTATTTCTTGCCTTTTCCTTGTCTGAGCTTTTTGTGGCAGGGGTTGTGGTGGTTCCCATGAGAGGGTTTTGCAGGATCCCAGGCTCTGAGGGACACTGGGAGGCAGCATCTTTTTTACAACCAAAGCAGCATCATTCTCTTAGCACCCCAGAACCTCTCCTAGTATCTCTGTCCCTGTGCTGTGTCAGGGTGATATCCCAGCACTGGGGGCACCTGCCCACCCTCCAGTGCACCCCGAGGGTCTCTGGATTCAGTGGAGAGAGCCCATGCTGGTGTCTGTGGAGATGGTGGTTCCCCATGGGGGTTCTGCTGCAGAGGGTCCTCCTTGGGGCAACCGGAGACTTTATCCTCACTGTTGATTTATGGATTTTCACTGCAACATGACCAGAATGAGGAGAGGTCTCTGCCAACCCTCCCAAGGGGGGTTCCAGCTCAGCACCAAGGCCATGCCAAGTTATGGAGTGATGAAGATGCTGCTGGGGCCACCTGGCCAAGCCCAGGGTGATTGTACTGAGGTTGAAGCAGCATCCCCTTGGGTTTTTGGGAGGAGGCTCTGGAAGGGCATGGAGGAACCTGCACAAAGAGCAACTTGGAGAAAAAACCTCCCAGCAGCATGGCTGTGCCAAGCCTGGAGCCACAGCATGACCTTCAGGCAGGGCTGAGCTGCTCTTTGGCTGGGTTGGGGCAGGATCCAGATCCAGTGTCTGCTGTGGGCGTGCTCAAATTTGACATCTCGAGGTCAATACTGGACTTCGTGTACAAGGGCTGGTAGTGTGGGAACCTGACCTTCAGGACCTCGTGCTGCTGTGCAGTGCCCGGCTGTCCCCTCCCCAGCAGCTCTGTGCCAGGTTTGACTCAGCTGGGTCGGATGCTGAGGCAGCAGGACTGGAGCAGCAGCCACCTGCCAAGTGGCATTAGTGGAATCATAGAACCATGGAATGGTTTGGGTTGCAAAGGACCTCAAAGCCCATCCAGATCCACCCCCTTGCCTTGCTCAGGGACACCTCCCACTGGATCAGGGGGCTCCAAGCCCCACCCAACCTGGCCTTGAACACCTCCAGGGATGGGGCAGACACCACTTCTCTGGGCAACCTGGGCCAGGGCCTCTCCACCCTCACAGGAAAACATTTCTCCCTAAGATCTCATCTCAATCTCCCCTCTTTCAGCTTAAAGCCATTTCCCCTTGTCCCTGCACTCCCTGATCAAGAGTCCCTCCCCAGCTTTCCTGGAGCCCCTTTGAGTACTGGGAGGCTGCTCTAAGGTCTCCCCAGAGCCTTCTTTTCTCCAGGCTGAACAAACCCAACTCTCAGCTTGTCCTCATATTACAGGTGCTCCAGTCCTCGGATCATCTCCATGGCCTCCTCTGGACACAGTCCAACAGCTCCATGTCTTTCCTGTGCAGAGGACTCCAGAACTGGACACAGGGCTCCGGGTGTGGTCTCACCAGAGCAGAGCAGAGGAGCAGAATCCCCTCCCTGGCCCTGCTGGGCCACTGCTCTGGGTGCAGCCCAGGACACGGGTGGTTTCTGGGCTGCAAGCTTACATTGATTCGGCGTGACCGGCGGCAGGAACGGTGAGTACTGCAGCTGGGTGCTCAATCTGGGCGGGTGGAGAGTTCCTAGGGAAAGGCAAAAGCTCAGGAGAGGACCCCGGTAGGGCGACTCTCTGAACCCCAGAAACGACAACTGTCACGTGGGCCGACCGCGTGGTAGGGCGGCGGTCCCGGAAGAAGCCGCGGAGCATTTAAACATCTCCCCGGGAGCGCCGGTGACCGGGGCGGGCAAACAGGGTCACGGAATAGGCAGTTCGCGCAGGCAGGGCAAGCAGGCACTCTCTGACAGGTAGTTGGCTTCCCACTCCCCTGCAGCAATGGTGATCAGGCGTGGTAAAGCCTCTGCCACCAGGAGTGTAGGCGTCCAACGGAACCACTATTACGGGACGCAGCTGCCCAGACTCGGGACTGCAGGGAGTGTCTCAGCCTACTTGTGGTTCCTGAGGACCATACCAAAAATGCTTGTTTGAGGTGCGAACAGATTCAAGATCTGCTCCTTATGGTTGCAGATCTTAAGGATCAGGTGGAGAGGTTGAGGAGTATTCGAGAAAGTGAAAGGGAGATAGACTGGTGGAGTAGAACCCTCTCTCCTCCCAGTAATCCTCCCCAGGAGGCTGAGGAATGCCATATTCCTCATCAACAGGATAGGGGGAGTGACCTGGTTGGTGAGGAGGACTGGGAGCAGTCTGCTCTCGTGGGGGTTATAGACCTCCCTTTCAAATGCCACCTTTCCAACTACCCTTACAAAACAGGTTTGGGGTGTTGGAATTTGATGCTCAGGTGGAGGATAGTGTGACAGAGAACTCACCCGAGGAGGCTCTTAACCTCACATTGCCCATCAGACAGGTCAGGACTTCAAGTAAGAAAAAGAAAAGGAGGGTCATTGTAGTGGGAGACTCCCTTCTGAAAGGGACGGAAGGCCCTATTTGTAGGATGGACCCAACTCATAGGGAAGTCTGCTGCCTTCCCCAAGCCCGGGTACACGACATCGCCAAGAGACTCCCAGACCTAGTTAAACCATCAGATTATTACACGCTTGTGGTGGTACAAGCTGGTGGTGATGAGCTAGCGAAAAGAGGGTCAAGGGTAGTTAAAAAGGGATTCCAGGAGCTGGGACGGTCACTGGATAGGGCAGGAGCACAGGTGGTGTTCTGCTTGGTTCCTCCGGTGGCAGAGATGTATACAGATATGAACAAGAGAATTTATGCTGTTAATAAATGGCTTAGGGGCTGGTGCCGGCAGAGGAATTTTGGGTTCTTTGATCATGGGGAAACCTTTACGGCACCTGGCCTGCTTGACTCAGATGGGTCTCATCTAACTCCAAAGGGTAAGAGGATTCTAGCTCAGGAGCTGGCAGGACTTGTTGAGAGGGCTTTAAACTAGGCATGAGGGGGGAGGGGGGAGTAACTAGGCTCACCAAAGATGTTCCTGTGGAGGATGAGCCATCTCAAAGGGTGTCGTCAGTAACCCAACTGAAGTGCATGTACACAAACGCACGCAGTATGGGAAACAAACAGGAGGAGCTGGAAGTCCTGGTCCAGCGGGAGAGCTATGACATAGTTGCTATCACGGAAACGTGGTGGAACGACTCTCATAACTGGAGTGCTGCCATGGAAGGCTACAGGCTCTTCAGGAGAGACAGGCTGAGAGGAGGGGTGGAGGGGTGGCCCTCTACACTAGGGAAACCCTGGATGCTGTCGAAGTCGAGATCGGTGATGACCAGGTTGAGTGCCTATGGGTAAGGGTCAGAGGGGCAGTCAGGTCTGACCTCCAGGTTGGAGTATGTTACAGACCGCCTGACCAAGAGGAGGAGATGGATCTTCTATTGTTTAAGCAGCTGGAGGCTGCCTCTAGATCGGCTGCCCTTGTTCTTTTAGGAGACTTTAACCTTCCAGATATCTGCTGGGAACTTAACACTGCTGAGAGGAGGCAGTCCAGGAGGTTCTTAGAGTGTATTGAGGACTGCTTTCTGTCACAGCTGGTGAGTGAGCCCACCAGGGGTGAGGCTCTTCTTGACCTGCTGTTTACAAACAAAGAAGGGCTGGTGGGTGATGTTGTTGTCGGAGGCTGTCTGGGATGTAGTGATCATGAGATAATCAGGTTCTCTCTAAACAATGTAAAAAGAAAAGCCAGGAACAGAACATCGATGCTGGACTTTAGGCGGGCAGATTTTGGATTATTTAAGGAACTGGTCAGGAAAGTACCCTGGGAAATAGTTCTTAGTAGCAAAGGGGGTCCAGGAAGGCTGGATACACTTCAAGAATGAAATCTTGAAGGCGCAGGAGTGGGCTGTCCCCATGTGTTGTAAGAAGAGTCGTAGGGACAGACGTCCGGCCTGGATGAGTAGGGAGCTTCTGAAGGAACTAAGTAAGAAAAAGAGGATGTATTGTCGTTGGAAAGAAGGGGACGTAAGCCAGGTCATGTTCAAAGATGTTGTTAAGTCGTGTAGGAGGAAAATCAGGGAAGCAAAAGCCCAGTTGGAGCTCAAATTGGCCACTTCTGTTAAGGATAATAAGAAGAGTTTTTATAAATATATCAATGGTAGAAAGAAGGGCGGCAGCGACCTCCACTCCTTGTTGCATGTGGAAGGAAATATAGTAACCAAAGGTGCAGAGAAGGCTGAGGTACTTAATGCCTTCTTTACCTCAGTTTTCAACAGCAAGGATGTCAGCTCGCTTGACAGTTGGCCCTCTGAAGTGGTTGATGGGGGCAGGGTGAAATATGGCCCTCCTGCAGTCCATGAGGAGGAAGTTAGAGACCTGCTGAGCCACTTGGACCCTCATAAGTCTATGGGGCCGGATGGGATCCATCCTAGGGTGTTGAGAGAGCTGGCGGATGAGCTTGCTAAGCCGCTCTCCATAATCTTTCAGCAGTCTTGGCTCACTGGAGAGGTCCTGGAAGACTAGAAGTTGGCCAATGTGACGCCCATCCACAAGAAGGGCCGTAAGGATGATCCAGGTAATTACAGACCTGTCAGCCTGACCTCGGTCCCAGGTAAAATCATGGAGCAGATAATCCTGGGTGAAATCATGCGGCACCAGCAGAACGGTCAAGAGATCAGGCCCAGCCAGCATGGGTTTAGGAGGAGTAGGTCCTGCCTGACCAACCTGATCTCCTTTTATGACCATGTGATTCGCCTGGTGGATGAGAGGAAGGCTGTGGATGTGGTATACCTGGACTTTAGCAAGGCCTTTGACACTGTCCCCCACAGTAGACTCCTAGGGAAGCTGTCAGCCCGTGGCTTAGATGGGAGCACTCTGTGCTAGGTTAGGAATTGGCTGGATGGCCGAGCCCAGAGAGTGGTGGTGAATGGTGTCTCATCCAGTTGGCGGCCGGTCACCAGTGGTGTCCCCCAGGGATCAGTGTTGGGTCCGGTCCTGTTTAATATCTTTATTGATGATCTGGATGAGGGGTTTGAGTCCATCATCAGCAAGTTTGCAGATGATACCGAGCTGGGAAGAAGGGTTGATCTGTTAGAGGGTAGGATGGCCCTGCAGAGGGACCTGGACAGATTGGAGAGATGGGCTGATTCCAATGGGATGATGTTTAATAAGTCCAAATGTCAGGTACTTCATTTTGGACACAATAATCCCATGCAGAGCTACAGGCTGGGGACAGAGTGGCTGGAGAGTAGTCAGGCAGAAAAGGACCTGGGAGTGCTGGTTGACAGGAAGCTCAACATGAGCCAGTAGTGTGCCCAGGTGGCCAAGAAGGCCAATGGCATTCTGGCCTGCATCAGGAATAGTGTGGTGAGCAGAACCAGAGAAGTTAGTGTCCCCCTGTACTCGGCACTAGTCAGGCCTCATCTGAAATACTGTGTACAGTTCTGGGCCCCCCAGTTTGGGAAAGATGTTAGGATACTGGAATGTGTTCAGAGGAGGGCAACGAAGATGGTGAAGGGGCTGGAGCACAGCCCTATGAGGAGCAACTGAGTGAGTTGGGGCTGTTTAGTCTAAAGAAGAGGAGGCTCAGGGGAGACCTCATTGCTCTCTACAACTACCTAAAAGGAGGTTGTAGTCAGGCAGAGGTTGGTCTCTTCTCTCAGGTGACCAGCGACAGAACTAGAGGGCATGGACTCAAGCTTCGTCAGGGAAAGTTTAGGCTTGATGTGAGGAAGAAGTTCTTTACTGAAAGGGTGATCGGCCATTGGAATGCGTTGCCCAGGGAGGTGGTGGAGTCGCTGACCCTGGAGGTGTTTAAGGGGAGATTGGATGTGGCACTGAGTGCCATGGTTTAGATAATGGTTGGTGTTAGTGTTGGGTTATAGGTTGGACTTGATGATCTCAGAGGTCCTTTCCAACCTTGTGATACTGTGATTGCCGGCTCACGTGGAGCTTCTCATGCTCCGACATCCTTCCTAGATCCTGATTCCAGATCCCATCAGTGAGTGCTGTCGCTGGTGCGGGGAGGCCGTCCCAAGCCCTCACCCCTGCAGGGTTACATGCTTGGCTTAGGAAGTTGCCAAGCTGTTTCCTGACACAGCACCAAGCAAAGAAACTCTGACCCAGGCAGGAGTGGCCACGTGGGGCCTGGGCTCGGACTGGCTGATGCCAGGGCTCCTGCAGAAGGTCAGAGTGGCCAGCTGGCCCCGAAGCAGCTCAACCCAGCACAAAGCCTGGTTCTGCTTCAGCTTCCTGAGCCTCTGCTTCCCTTTTGGCCCCTCTCCATCAGTCTTGGGCAGCTGACAACATCTCCACTGTGCCTTTGCAGAGCACAATGTTGGGTGCTGTCGTCCCCACTCAAGGTCTGGGTGCTGGATGTGACCCTCCTCTCTCTGGGACCTCTCGCTGAGCCCTGCTGCAATTCCATCCCCATTGTGGGCAGCAGCAGAAGCCTGAATGTTCGAATTCCAGGCTGGAGCAGCCACCTCAGCTCCACAACACAGCAAGCTCTGCTCTGGCGGAGTCTCCTCCTGCCGGGACACAGCAGGCTTCTCCTCCAGGGTTGTTGAGAAGGATGGAATCGGATCAGACTTAGGAGCAGAGCCAAAGAGCAGCACGGTGGCCAGAGCCAGCCCAGCCTTGTCAGCGCCCAAGCTGATGGGCAGTCCCTTTCAAAGAGCCACTGGAAACTTGGACCCACATCATGGAATGGTTCGGGTTGGAAGGGACCTTAAAGATCATCCAGTTCCAACCCCCCTGCCATGGGCAGCACAGCCAGGCTGGGTCAGCTCTCACTGAGCCTCCTTCCACCCTGTGATCACATCCTCAGGGTCACCAGCCTCGCTTGCCCCCAGCTCCCCAAGCCCTGCAGAAGCTCAGGAGCTCAGCAAAAGTATCCAAAGGGAGGGGTTGGCTGGCAGATCCCACACCCACTCAGCATCCCCACATGCTCCTGTCCCTCCTGACCCCAGCCAGAGACCCACAGGTTTCCCCAAACCGGTGCCAAGGGCGGCAGCAGAGCTGGGTCAACCGCTCGCAGGGTGCCCTCCATGTGAGCCGTGGTGACAGCCAGGGAAGAGCCCCATCAATTCCTCTTTCCAGGTCCCAAGACTTGTTCCCCCAGGGTGGTGGCCATTGGCAAAGGGGAAGCTGAAACTGAGGAAGAGAATCAGGGAAATCAGTGAAAGTGTGAAATCACAGAATCGTAGAAGAGTTTGGGTTGGAGGGCACCTCAAAGCCCATCCATTTTCACTCCCTGCCATGGGCAGGGACACCTCCCCCTGGATCAGGGGGCTCAAAGCCCCATCCAACCTGGCCTTGAACACCTCTGGGGATGGGGCAGCCACCACTTCTCTGGGCAATCTGTGCCAGGGCCTCACCACCTGTCACAGTTTAGCCCAGACCAGGCTAAATTATCAGCAGCTAAACTCTCACAGTTGGGCTCCCAAATTCAACCCCCACAGGAAGGGGAAGGAAAACAGGAGGAAAAAGGCTTGCAGATTGGAAATAAAAGCTACGGCTTTAATGGACTGATGATAAAAATAGTAACAATGATGATAATAATCAGAAAGTAATGAAAATATGTACAAATACCCGAGATCACCACCCCATACATTACCACAAGTGCTGTAGAGCAGGCATGAGGGAATGGGTCCACAGCCAGGAGGGAACTGGATTCAGGGATACATGGATCCAGAGTCAGGAACAATCAGATAAACGAGGCCCCCCCCCAGGGCGTTGGCCATTGCAGAAGAGAGAGAGACCCTTGTGATCTCTCAGTTTTATCTCGAATGTGAACTGTATGGGATGGAATCCTCTTGTTGGACAGTTTGGGGTCACCTGTCCTGTCCACCCCTCCCTGACCATTCGTCCAATTTCCACCTGCTCAGGGAAGGCCTTGGTTACTGGAGGAATAAGTATAAATATTGTCTTTTCTGCATACCAATGTTCCATGTTATGATTTCTACAGAGAAACTGCCTGAAAAACATGCAGTTGACTTTCAGAAAAATGAAGTTACTTCAGATTAAAGTTGAGCCAGAGCAACCCCAATTAATCATAGCCATAACACCACCCTCACAGGAAAATATTTCTCCCTAAAACCTCATCTCAATCCTCCCCTCTTTCAGCTCAAAACCCTTCCCCCTCTCCCTGCAGTCCCTGAATCTAATCAGCACTGATCCAATTAGCAAATGAAGAACACCTTGGAGGCATCACCAGGAGGTGCAGGAACTGGTTACAGCTGTTGCCAGCACTGGTGATCTCACAGGGATTGCTCCCTATGGGCATGGGGCTCACAGCCATGCAGAGGATGAGAACAGTGGCCAAAGAGCTGCAGGACTGAGGGACCTTCTCCTCCAGGGCAGAGGGACATCAGACTTGGCTCAGCAAGAAGATGGGTCAGGGCAAGTTGTTGTTGGTGTTTCGGGTAGGGGTTCAGCTTGCTGATGCAGCTCCAGCCCTTGGATCATCTCCGTGGCCTCCTCTGGACTCACTCCAACATATCCATGTCCTTCCTGTGCTGAGGACTTCAGAACTGGACACAGGGCTCCAGGTGAGGTCTCACCAGAGCAGAGCAGAGGGGCAGAATCCCCTCTCTCTCCCTGCTGGTCCCACTGCTCTGGATGCAGCTCAGGACACGGATGGTTTCTGAGCTGTGAGCGCATGTTACCAGCTCATGTGGAGCTTCTCCTTCCCCAGCACCCCACCAGAGCTTCTCCCAATCCATTCTTCACCTGGGATTGTCCCAACCCAGGTGCAGGACCTTACATTTTACTTGGTTGAACAAGGGTTCATCAATGTGCTGACCAACCCCATGCCCTGCACCCAGGCAGGGAGGAGTGGCCGTCCCTGCAGCCTGAGGACCAGCAGAGCATCCTCTGGGGACAAAGCTCACCCTGCCTTGCTCCATGGGGTTCCTATGATACAGGAAGCAGTTACTACTACAAAAAGTGGAATATTTTGATTTAAGCTAAAACTAAGTTCCATTTAAGTAACTGTATTTTTTGAAAGTTAGACATAATGTCCCTCTGATAATGTGGTTTTTACAGCAGGTTTTTTTCAAACTGTTTTTCCAGACACTGTTTTTTAAGAAATTTTAACGCCTTGTGCTAAGTATGGTATGAGCTGAACAAATGTGTCTTCTTCTCTAATCACCTCTGCTTGCATCCTTTCCCTATCTCAAATACAAGGTCAGACAGAGCCGATTCCAAAGCTCCCTCCAACCAGCAGAGATTTGGCTGTTGTGAAGTTCATAGTAACGTTAAAATTGGTCTTTGGAAAGTAGTAAAATAGGCATAAGATTTCTGGGAGAATTTATACATATAAGTGTTGCCCCCACCGGAGGTGTTCAAGGCCAGGCTGAATGGGGCCTCGAACATCCTGGTCTGGTGGGAGGTGTCCCTACCCACGACAGTGGGGTTGGAACTGGATGGGCTTTAAGGCCCCCTCCAACCCAAACCATTCCATGATTCTAAGTGGGAAATATATTCTGCCCCCAGCTCTTGTCTCATTACAGGGTTGATGGAAACCATTCCCTCATGCGTCCAGTGCTGAAATTAAAACTCCAGAACGAGTCTTAGAGAGTTTATTTAGTGGCATTTTTGGTATCACCCCTATCCCGAGCGCTCACTGCCGCGACTCCCAGCTGTGTGTCCGACTCTGCCTTCCAGGGCTGTGGGACTCAGCAGATCCCACAGGGAGGTGTGGAAAGGGCAGGGGGAGGCAGCTGCTTCTTCCCCAGCAGGAATGTGGGCTGGCCGGCATGCCAGGGCGATAAGGGGCTGCCTAGGGGTGTCCCAGGAATTTGGGGGTTGGGGTGTCAGGAGAGGAAAACAGGCATGGGAAGGGTGCCCATAAATCGGCCGTTCTCCCCTGGCTGGTGGGGATTTGTCCCAGGTGCCTCCTGAGGGCAGAGGGCACCCCCAAATCCGACACTGCTGCCAGGCACGGGACCAAACCCCTGCTTCCCACTGGGAATATTCACATTTTGGCTCTCTCGCCCTGCTGGATGCTGGAGGGAGAGGTGGGATGGAGGACAGGGCTGAATCTCCCTGCGCGCACTGCCCCCCCGCCCCCCCCATGATGCCCTCCCTTCACCTTTCTGGGGTGAAAGGTTGAAAGGAAAGGACAAAGTAAAGAAATCACCGCTCTGCTGGGATCCAGGCTATAAAACCCCAGCTCATGGCTGGCACCTGAGTCAACAGAGAGTGTTTTCTTTGGGAAGAGAGACCAGGAAGCATTGTTTGGGGCAGTTCTGGGGGGGCAGCCCCTAGAATTCTGTCCCCTCACTTGGAGCCAAAGAGATATTGGGGACTCCCTGCCCAGTGCTCTGAGTGCACCCTCTATACCTCTCCAAGCCCCCTGGCATTCCCAGAGCCAGACACATCTGGATCCCATCGCTGGAATGTGAGGGGGGGGGGGGGAATGATGGGGGAGGGCAGGTTTTAACTCTTTTAACTCCAGCCACACTGAACTGGTTCAGGCTCGCAGGGAGAGCCAGATTCTCATCATCCCACCCCAGACCCAGCTGCCAAGGGTCAGCCAGTCCTGGGAAGCCGGCCCAGATCATTTTGGAGCTGGGTAAATATTTGCCTTGGCAGCAGGATAGGTGCGAGGCCCTGGAGTGCCTGAGCAGCTCTGTGGAGCTGGGGGGGGGGGGGGGGGGCTGCAGTGGGAGGGGGTGTGCTGTGTGGTGAGGGGGTATGCTGTGTGGTAGCCCATCCTGAGGGATGCTCCAGCCCCACTGGTGTGATCCCCCTAGATGTGGGGAGGCTGGTCCTGGGGGGGCAGGAAGAGAGGAGGGAGCTTGGGGTGTGGATGAGCCCTCAGCCAGAGGAGTGGGTTAGGGAACCCTGGGATGGGATGGGATAAAATGGGATGGGATGGGATAAAATGGGATGGCATGGCATGGAGCGGCAAAAGATGATATGGGAATGCATGGGATGGGATAAAATGGGAAGAAATGGAGTGGGATAGCATGGCATGAGATGTCATGGAATGGGATAGAGTAGAGTGGGATGAAATGGAATAGGTTGGCATGAGATGGCATGGAAGGGGTTGGCATGGCATAAGATGAGATTGCATAGGATTGTGTGGAGTAGAATGGGATGGGATGGAGTGGGATGGGAGCTGCTGGCAGGGTGCAGAGCAGGGACTGTGTGGCTCAGGTAGAGGCGGGGGCAACAGTCAGAGGGATGGCACAGGAGAGACCTGTGGGATGAGAGGATGCTGTGGGGCTGAGGACTGGTGCTGTGCCACAGGTTCAGACCTTTCCTCAGGCAGAGTATCACCCGGTGGCCTTTGTTAAGCCCAGGTGTGCACAAGCATCCTGGCTCAGCATGGCCCCCGAAGGTGCTGCTGGTTCCTGTGCTCATGAGAGCAGAAGTTTCAGGCTGAGCTCTGGAAGGAGCTGAGAACTGGAAGGAAATGTTCTGGATTGGCTTCAACATCTCCAGGAGGTTTTAACATTCACACATGTAAATCAAAGCAAGCTTTCGAGCGAAAAATCAATTCCAAATGCACAAATCTGACTTTTAAATTTAGGAAATGCTGGACGGAGGTGTTTTAAGCATTTCAAGTCACTGATCCCAGATGCTTCATTAGTTCCAGAGCGAGATAGGGTTTTTCTGCAGTCCCAGGTGAGCAAAGCGACGTGAATTATTCCTGCGACACAACGAGCAATCAAGTCCAATGCGATGGGAAATGACATAGCCATGATCACGTTATGTGGCTGGGAAGCTGTGCCTGGAGCCATCGTTCACCCCCGTCGCTGCAGGGGGAGATGGGCCACCAGCCAGTGCAGCCCCAAGGCCGGGTGAGAGGTACCCTGGGGGCTGTGGGTTACCGGAAGCATCGCTCCCACCCTGCTCAGGTTCCCAGCCCATGTGGGTCCTGGCAAGACTGGACCCAAAACCTCAGTGTTTGCTTTCCTTATGTTGGACTCGTGAGGTTCAACCAGGCCAAGGGCAGGGTGCTACACCTGGGTCAGGGCAATCCCAAGCAGAAATCCAGGCTGGGTGGAGAATGGGTTGGGAGCAGCCCTGAGGAGAAGGACTTGGGGTGCTGGGGGATGAGAAGCTCAATGTGAGCTTGGACAGGTACAGTTGGACTTGATGATCTCAAAGGTCTTTTCCAACCAGGCAGTTCTACGAAAGGAAACATCACCCAGCTCGCCCAGAGCCTCCACGGGCTGCAGAGTTGGGGCAAGTGTGTGGTGACAGGAATGGTAACAAGAAGAGGGACCTCCAGCACCCCTTTGCTGTGGCAGCGGGATGACAGCAGGTCCCAGAGCTTATGCCAGGGGTATAAGATGCTCCTGTCCCACTCCCATCCATCCCTATGTGGTAAGAGATGGTCCTGCCCTCTCCCACCCAGCCCTGTGAGGTTTGAGATACTCCTGCCTGGGGGGTACCACATATTCCCACCCATCTCTGTGGGGTACGAGGTGCTCCTGCCCAACTCCAGCCCATCCCTGGGAGGTTTGAGATGCTCCTGCCCTGTTCCCACCCAGCCCTGTGAGGTTTGAGATACTCCTGCCTCACTCTCACCCATCCCTGGGAGGTATCAGACACTCCCACCCACCCCTTAGGGGTATGAGATTCTCCTGCCTGACTCAAACCCATCCCTGTGAGGTTCAAGATGCTCCTGCCCTCTCCCACCCATCCCTGTGAGGTGGTAGATGCTCCTGCCCTCTCCCACCCATCCCTGTGGGATATGAGATGCTCCTGCTTCATTCCCACACATCTCTGGGTGGTACAAGATGCTCCTGCCCCACTGCAACCCCTCCCTGTGAGGTTCCAGATGCTCCTACCCCACTCCCACCCATCCTTGTGAGGTTTGAGATGCTCCTGCCCTGCTCCCACCCAGCCCTGGGTGGTACCAGATACTCCCACCCATTCCTGGGGGGTACCAGATGCTCCCACCCACCCCTGGGGGGTATGAGGTGCTCCTGCCTTCTCCCACCCCATCCCTATGGGTTACAAGATGTTTCCAATCCGCTCCAAGCCATCGGTCCCACCTTGCATGGAGAAGGACACGGAGCCTGAAGCGAAGGACGTGTTTAAAAGCACTCAGGGACAGCTGCTGTCAAGACGATGTCCCCAACACGGCTCTCGCCTGCATTGCATTACCAAACACATCCGAGATTGTGGGGAAGAGGACAAAGATCCTCCTGACACCACTCAGCTCCCTTGTTCCCAGCTGCAGCCGCTTTGCTACATCATTTTGCATTTTGCTCAGCCTTTTCCCACCGCTCACGGTTATCAGGACCTGAAACATCAGTCTGGGGAGCTGGAGGCCCATAGGAGCCCCCCCTTCTCACCGTACTGCTGCGGCTGCTGGGTCTGTGCTGAGCAGAACCAGGCTGGAGCATCCCAGGATGCAGGGGGGGTGGAAAGAAACAGTTTGGGTTCAAATCCTGGGGTCAGATGGTGGCAGTGCCCCAGATGGGTGAGGATGCCCAGGGAAAGCGTCTCTGCAGCGGCTTCTCCTCCTCTCCTGGTTCCAGGCAGGTGGTGATGTGCTGGGGGTGAGGTCCTGGGGAAATTCAGAGCATCCCAGATCACAGAATAATGGAAGGGGTTGGGTTGGAAGGGATCTCAAAACCCATCCTGTTCCATGAGCAGAAACACCTCCCATGAATCAGGGTATTTCAAGACCCATCCAACCTGGCTTTGAACACCTCCAGGGATGGGGCAGCCACCACTTCTCAGGGCAACCTGTGCCAGGGCCTCCCCACCCTCGCAGGAAAGGTGGGGGATGAGGTCCTCTTGAGGGCATCTGAGAGGTGGGAAAGCCAGGCAGCAACCAGGCTGGCTCAGCATTGGTGATGCTGTGGATGGGCAACACCATGGAGGGGTTGATGCCAGGGCAGAGCGATGCCATGGAGGGGAGATGCTGAGGTGGGGCAATGCAATGTCCTTGAGGGGTGACAGCATGGTGTGGTGATGCTGTGTTGGGGCGATACCACAGCAGGACGATGCTGTGGAGGGGTGATGATGCCATGGCTGGGTGATACCATGGCCAGGTGACACCATGCAGGGGCAATGCTGTGGTGGGATGATGACACAGCAGGTTGATGCTGTGGAGGGACGATGCCGTGGAGGGGCAATACTATGGCAGGGCAATGCCATACTGGGGTGATGCTGCGGAAGGGTGATGCCATGGCACAATGGAATCATAGACTCATGGAATGGTTTGAGTTGGAAGAGATCTTAAAAATCATCCAGTTCCAACCCCCCTGAGTGGCACCATGCAGGTGTGATGGTGTGGAGGGACGATGCCATGGTGGGATGATGCCATGGCACGGTGATGCCATGGTGGGATGATGTCATCAGGGATGATGCTGTGGGTAAATGCTGCAGCGGGGAAATGCCCTGGCAGGGTGATGCCATAGCAGGACAATGCCATGGGATGGCTCTGCACTGATCCTGGAAACAGGGAAGGAGAAAGAATTTCCTCCATGCATGTGATGGGATTCTTCTGGGTTTAAGCCCCCCAGACCGCTAAAGGGTAACAACTCCCAGAGAAACAGCAGGTCCCTGGTGCACAACCCCCCCCCCCCCCAGCCATTCTGGCTCCTCCATCCACCAGCTCCCAATGCCCAGGGAGGAAAAGGGGTCTCAGAAGAGAGCTCAGCACAGAAACCAGTCCGAACACACCATCAGTGAATTACAGCCGTGTAGATGGAGCTGCCACTGGAGAGAGACGAAGAGTGGCAAGGTCACAGCTGGACACCAGGACGTGACGCAGGAGTCCCGAGCCCCCAGCCCTGGTGGAGGTCCCCAAAGCAGAGCTGCTGCACAGGTCCTTCCCCCAGCCCTGTGCCCCCCGTTTGGGCCCTCACACTGGGTTTATTTTCCTTTCCCAGAGAATTCCGGCTGAACGAGCTCAGGAAACTGGCGCAGGGGGTGGGGGGAGCTGGGGGAGCCGCTGGGGGAATGCATGCAGCCTCTCCCCATCAGTGGCCACCGCACCAGCCCGGGTGGCTAATGCTTTCCAGATGGCAACCATCACGAGCATCTTCATCCTCCCGCTCCTCCATCATCCAGGGCTGGGGGCAGAGGGATGTAGGGAGGCAGGAGGGACCACAGGGGGCGTCTGGCCTTGGCTGTGTCAGTGGCCAGGGGAAAGGGAGAGGCCAGGTCACAGCTGGACCATGGGGATTACATCTGGGGAGGTGTGGATCACAGGTGGGGAATCACAGCCGGACTGTCTGGAGCATGGACAGAGGGGTTACAGCTGGATCATTTGGATCACAGGCAGAGGGGTCACATCTTGACCATGTGGATAACGGCCGGGGGGTCACAGCTGGATCATGTGGGTCATGTCCAAGGGGTCACAGCTGGACCTTGTGGTGCATAGCCAGGGATCACAGCTGGATCATGTGGGTTATGTCCAGGGGGTCACAGCTGGACCTTGTGGTGCATAGCCAGGGATCACAGCTGGATCATGTGGATCACATCTGGGGAGGTCATAGCTGGACTGTGTGGATCACAGGTCGGGGGTCTCAGCTGGACCGTGTGGATCATGGCCGGGGGGACACAGCTGGACTGTGTGGATGACTTCTGGGGGGGAGGGCACAACTGGAGCAGTGTGGATCACAGAGGAGTCACAACTGGACCATGTGGATCATGGACAGAGAGTCACAGATGGACTGCATGGATCACAGGTGGGGGTCACAGCTGGATCATTGCCAAAGGGGTCACAGCTGGACTGTGTGGACCACGGGTGGTCCTCCATCACCGCAGCAGGATTAGAAACCTGGGTGGGCAGGTGGGACCCCAGCAGGTGTTTGGCCTTGGCTGTGCTGGTGCCCAGGGGAAAGGGAGAGGCCGGGAAGGAAGCTGGCATGGGGGACAATGCTGGGCGACGGGACATGAAAGGTCCAGTGAGTGCTGCGAAGGCGCCGTGCGCGCCAGGGTTTCCTGGGGAAGTCAAGTGTGCGGATGCGCATGTGTGTCCAGGCGTGGGTGCAGGGCGTGGGTGGCAGGAAAGGGTGGGGCTGGGAGGAACTCTGGGGGTGGGCAAAGGCGGGGGGACTGGAGGGAGCTGCCCCTCTCCCAGCATCAGCTCTGTGCCAGGGATCCAGAGGGATCATGCATGGGGGGTACGGCTGGATCGTGTGGATCATGGACGGGGGGGTCACAACTACATCATTTGGATCACAGGCAGAGTCACATCTGGACCATGTGGATAACGGATGGGGGGGTCACAGCTGGACCATGTGGAACATGGACAGAGGAGAAACAAATGGATCATATGGAGCACAGCTGGACTGTGAGGAACATGGATGGGGAGTCACAGCTGGACCATGTGGATCATGGAGGGGGAGGTCACAGCTGGACCGTGTGGATCAAATATGGGTGGTCACAGCTGGATCATGTGGCTCATAGAATCATAGAACCATCCAATTGGAAAAGACCTTTGAGATCAAATCCAACCACACCCATCATCCACTAAACCATGTCCCTCAAAAATCATGGATCATGGACAGAGGAGAAACAGCTGGATCATGTGGGTCACAGCTGGGGGGGTCACAGCTGGACTATGTGGATAATGGGCAGAGGGGTCACGGTTGGATCATGTGGATCACGAACAGGGGGGTCAGACCTGGACCGTGTGAATCAGACACAGAGGGGGCACAGCTGGACTGTGTGAATCACAGCTGGGGGTCACAGCAGGACCGTGTGGCACGAGGGTGATTGAGAAACTGAGGCACGGGCCGTTTGCTGACACCGCGTCCCCACCCATGTGTGGGACAACTGCAGGTGGCCCCTGCGCTTTCCACTCTCTGGAGTTCCCATGGGAACCTGGAGCAGGGGCTGCCAACCCAATACCCTCTGTGGGGTAGCTCTGGGCATGTCCCCAGCCCCATGGGGCCTGTTCCCACCCCACGGAGCCCATCCCTGACCCAGGCAGCTGGCCTGGGCCACCTCAAAGGGGCCCAAAACAGCCCTGGGGAGCCACAGCTCTGCAAAAAAAAAAGAGCAGACCTGACTGGGAGAGACAACAACGGGAAATGTCACCAGTTGGCTCGTACTCACCACACTTGGCCATCATCACTGCATCCTCCAGCAGCTCCGGTCCCACCAGCTGCTTGGCCCCAGCTGGGCTGTGAGAAGGAAGCAAGTTGGTCATTCCCAGGCCAGGTGTTCTCCCTCCCTGCTCCCAGTGTGAGGACAGCAGGGACCGTGGGCAACAGCACCCCACTCCCTGTGGGATCCCCTGGGCATAAAGGTGGTGGAGACCATGGGCAGAGACCTCCTTTTGCACCAGTCCCTCCACCTGTTTCTCCATCCCACTCGCTCAGATCTGTATGAGAACGCCAAGCAATGGGAGGTGATGATGATAATAATCATGGTAGCAGGCAACAGCGTCCCATTCCCTCTTGGATCCCCTCCCTTGGCATCAAAGTCATGTAGACCTTGGGCTGGTTGTCGCACCTTCCCTCATCTCCATTCGCACCGGCCCCACCGCCTACTTCTCCATCCTGCTCCCTCTGCGGGAATGCCTGAAAATGGGAGGTGATGATGATGACGGTAGAAGGCAACAGCACCCCATTCCCTGTGGGATCCCCTTGGCATCAAGGTCATGAAGACCTTGGGCTGGTTGTGGCACATCCACTTGTACCTTGCGATGGGAGGTGATGTTGATACCCCATCCCTAGAACATTCAAGGTCAGGTTGGACGGGGGTCCTGATGGAGCTGAAGCTGTTGAAGCTCTCTCTGCTTGTTGCAGGAGGGGTGGACCAGATGACCTTCAAAGGTCCTTTCCAACCCAAACTGTTCCATAAATCTATGATGATGATGATGGTCCTACTCTCTGAAAGGACCAGCTCTCTCTGCTTTGCTCACCCCAGGAGATGCCTCCTGCCTTTGGAGAAGCAAACTGGGAGCACTGGGCAGGGTCAGTGGCTGCCCCAGCTCCTAGGAAAGGGGAACCAGTGCCAGCACTGGGGATGCACCAGCCTGGCTTGACCCAGCATTTGTTTTCACCCTGGGCTTTGCATCCTGGCCAGGGATCAGCGCTGACTTCTCAGCTCGGCTTCTCCCTTCTCCTCCCAAGCTTCCTGTCCCAGCACAGTGTTTCCACGGGTCAAGCTTCAATTCCCGGAAGGCGCTACCTCATCGCTACCTCACTGTGACCTCACGGCTTGTTGAGGCGCCAGGGATGCCAACCCAGGCACAGCCCCCTCCGCCCCACTCGCCCCTCCATCTCCCCCCAGAAGATTCCCCAGCACCGTCTGGGGCAGCAAAGAGGGACGGAGCTCCAGGGGGGACTGGGACCTCCTGCTGCAGCCACCCACCCTGGCGCTGGGACCACTGCCAGCAACAGTATGGCCCAGTAGAGTCCCAGTACAGCTTTGATACATCCACTGTACAACCCCAGTACAGCCCCAGTACAGGCTTAATGCACTCTCAGTATGGTCCCAGTACAGCTCTAGTACAGCCTCAGTGCTGCTCCAGTAAGCCTCCAGTACAGCCCCAGTACAGTCTGGGTGCAGCTTCAGCCCCAGTACAGTCTCAGTGCAGCCCCACTACAGCTCCAGCGCACCCCCAGTATAGCCATGATATGGCCCCAGTACGACCACAGCCCAGCCCCAGCACAGCTCCAATCCAGCCCCAGCAAAGTCCCAGTATGACCCCAGTAGAGTGTCAATACAGCCTCAGTGCAGCTCCAGTACAGCTTTGGCAAAGCCCTGGCTCAGCCCCAGTACAGGCTCAGTGTAGACCCCTTATGACCCTAGTAGAGCCCCAGTACAGTGTCAATACAGCCCCTGTATGGTCCCAGTACAGCCTTGATGCAGCCTCAGTACAGCCCCAGTATGGTCCCAGCCCAGCCCCAGCGTGGCCCCAGTACAGCCCCAGTGACAGCCCTGGTGCAGCCCCAGCCCATCCCCAGTATGGCCTTAGTCCAGCCCCAGTATGGTCCCAGCCCCAGTACAGCCTCAGTACAGCTTCAGCCCAGTCCCAGTACAGTACCAGCCCATCCCAAGCCCCAGCGGTTTCAACAATCTCAATGATCCCAAGGATCAAAACAATCTCACTGATTCCAGTAATCTCAGTGATCCAAATGATCTCCATGATCCCAATAATTCCAATTACCTCAATGATCCAAATGATCCCAATGATCTCAGTGAACCCAATAATATTCCTGTGCCTTTGAGTCCTCCACAAATGGTTTCTTCTTGTCATTGAGACATCTGGGAGCCGCAGAACCAAGTTCTCGCGTACCTCCCACTCCCAGGACCCCCTGGCACTGCCTCTCCAGCACATCCCAAGCCAGGAGTTCTGTCTGGAGAGGATCTTTGGGGGGGGGGGGGGGTTGTGGGGCTTGGAGAAATGGGGCTATGGAGTCGGGAGGTGGAGGGATGCCTGGACAGATGGACAGAGAGCCAGCAGGAGGTGACGGTGGGCACAGAGAACTGGGGGTGCTACGCCTGATGTGTCAGCTGGGATGAAGACAAGAGGAAGAAATTCTTCATGATGTGGCTGGGGAGGCCCTGGCACAGGGTTGCCCGGAGAAGTGGTGGTTGCCCCATCCCTGGAGGTGTTCAAGGCCAGATTGGATGGGGCTTGGAGCCCTCTGATCCAGTGTGAGGTGTCCCTGCCCATGGAAATGGATGGGCTTTGAGGTCTCCTCCAACACAAGCCATTCCATGATTCCATGGTGTGACAAAAACTGGGAAACACGCGTGGGGATGAAGAAAAGACAAATTATGGTGTGTCAGTGGTGGAGGATGATCGATGTCTCCCCCCACCATCCCAATCCAGGCTTGTCCTGGTCAGGGTGTCCAATCCCCCTTGGAGCGCACGGTCCCCTAGCTCGGGGAGGCTGTGGGGCCAGGCTGGGAGTTTAGGTTTCATTCTTTAGGTTTCATTCCCGGCAGCGGCGCTGGCCCTGCCTCCTCCTCCTCCCGCTCCCACATCTGCAGCTGGAATTGCAATTTGAGGCGCTGGCTGGGCCGGGACTGGGAGTGGGAGGAAGGCACTGGGGGGAGGCAGAGGAAGCCAGAGAGCGGGGCCGGCCGTGCGGGGAAACCAGGGCTGGAGACGCTGGGCATCGCTGGACACCAAGGGCCGTAGTGGGACCACAGCTGGAACAGCTGAAGCAAGAACTATAGAATCACCTGGTTGGAAAAGACTTTTGAGATAGAAGGTGGTGGCTGGATTGAGGGTTCCCCAACCTGTCCCCCCCAGCAGAGGTAAGCAACCATGGGGCTTTGGATTCCCAAGGTGTGGAGATAGTGGGGACCCAGCATCACCCGGTTCTTGCCTTGGCCAGGGTGAGGGTGTCGCCCCCCCCCCAGCTGGTTGGGACACCAGGGCTGTCCCCCCTAGTTTGCAGGCACTGGTGATGAGCACTGGGTGGGGGTCAGGAATGCTGAGGCCTCTCCCCAGTGGGGTGGGGGCTGCAGACACGGGTGGGAATGGGGACTGTGGTGCTGAACCCCTCCTGAGCTTCGGGGTGGCAGGGGCATCTCCTGCCCATCTCCTCATCCCACCTCATGCCTTGGGGATACTGCCACAATCAGTGTGGGGACATGACCATGACTGGTGGGGACACCACCGCGAACCCCTGGGGTCTCCTCCCAGTCTGGGGGCACTGGTGATGAGCACAACACCAGGTGGGGGTCAGGAATGCTGGGGCCTCTCTCCAGTGAGGATGGGGGCTGTGGGCATGGGTGGGAATGTGGATTGTGCTGCTGAGACCTCCTGAGCTTCCATGGATGCCCTCTCCTGCACATCCCCTCATCCCATCTATCCTTGAGGGACACCACCGTAACAGGTGAGGAGACCACTACAAACTACAGGGACAATGCCATGACGTGCCAGCTCCGTGCAGGGGCTGCAAGTGCTGTGGAAGCCCATGCCAGGACAAGCCATGCCAGTGACATCCCACCAGATCCCGTGTCCCACCTACGGGCTGAGTGACGGCAATGGGAAGGGGACAACTCCCACAAACACTTATGGAAGCCCAACAGCTTTGCCCAGTGCATTTAAGGGTCTCCCCAGCCCCACAGAGGTCCTCGTTTCCAGCACAAGAGGCTTGGGGTGACTAACACCTCCTCCCACTCCCTGCACATCTGGATCCCAGCCCCACAGCTGCCTCGATCTCCCGCACAGCTGGAGCAGCCCATGCTGTGGTGGCACCATGCCCAGTGCCGCCGGTGTCCCTGCGCCACACTCAGCACTGCCCTCCCTGTCCTGGGCCCATCCCAAACCTTGCTTCCTTTCCCCATTTCCGTGAGTCCTTGCAGAGGCGGAAATGGTAGAAAGTCCTCCAAAACACTGTTCCTGCTGGAGGGAGCACTGGGAGCCACTGGGGATTTCTTTTCCAACAGCACAGCTGGGCCTCTCAGAGCTGGGGGCTTCATCCCACGTCCCTGTGAGGGATGGAGGGTGCAGGCAGGGCGATTGCTGGCTGTGATCCACGTGGGAATGATGATGGAAGACACAAGGGTTCTGCATGGCTCAGCTCAATGCAAGTACATGCCCTGCTCACACGTGTGCACGGGAAGAGGGGGATCCACTTGCACCCACAGGCTGGAATTATGATGGTGCAGAACTCACTGGGCACCCCAAAGCAGGGGGTGCAGAGTCCAGGTCTCCAGCGCTGCAGGTGGAGAAGCCCAGCTGGATGAAACCCCTTGGAGGGTTGGAGGACATCCCTCAGGGGGCTGGAGGACACCCCAAACCTTTGATGTTCTCCCATCAGCTTCCAGGATGGGCTGAGCCCACTCAATGCCTCCACCAGGACTCCAGGCAGAGGGTTAGCAGCTTGGGGATGAACACAGCCACCATCCAACCCCACCAGCACTACTTGTTTTGCTGGGATGGAGAATTTCAGCCATCCGGGGTCTGCACAGACTCCAGACCAACTGCTCAGAGCATTCCATGGCCACCACGTTGAGTTACCAGAGCCCAAGGTCTTGTTTCTCCCTCCTGCTGGGGCTGGCAGCTCCGTACCTCAGCGGGATGCAGGCTCAGACCCTGGGGATGCGATTGTGGGATGTTGTCCTCCAGGTGGCAGACTCGGGGCAACCCCTCAGCTGGTACCTGAGCAGCCCGTGGGGGTCTGACCTCCATCCAGCACAAATGACCACCAAACTGATGAGCTAAGCCCCAGGAAGGTCTTTTTTCTGGAGCAGCCACACATTCCCAGCACTGAGGAACCATCCCTATCCTTGCACGACATTCTCAGAATCTCACGCAAAGCCCAGTCTGGTGGAGAAGCCCCTCTGACAGCCTCAACCTGCCAGATACCAACACCTCCAAGTCCTTCCAGGACCACCAGCATCACTAGGTTGAAACTGGGTGATCTTTAAGGTCCCTTCCAAACAAACCATTCCATGATTCCATGATTCCTTGCTGCCTGCATCAGCTGCAGCTCCTCCTTCCTCAGCCCCTCACTGGCCCCTCCAACCGGGGTGGCCAGAGCCGAAGCCTCCCTTGCTCCCCATTTGCCTTTTTTGCTCAAAGCTTTTTCTTGGGAGAAAGGATCTGGGCCGGCAGCGCGTGGGTGGGTTTGGCTTGGAGCAAAGCCTCTCCCCAATGAGCTAAGCCTTGTCCTGAGCCACAGCTCCGCAGGATGAGTGCGGCCGGCACGGGGCAGGCAGCCGCGGCGGCGATGGGATGTGCTGGGATCAGGCAGGGAGCCAAGAGCCACCTTATTGAGGCAGGAAAGCAGCTTTGGAGTTGGTCAACGTGAGGTCCCACCTGCAGCCCCTGCTCCTGCTGGGTCTATGGGTCTGGGTTCACCCAGGGGGTGAGGGGATCCCCTGAGCACCCCAGCTTGTGGCACTCTGTGCCATGGGGGCAGCCATCATCTGCAGGCACATGGACACTCATCCCATCATCCCTCCTCCTTCCCTTGCAGCCTGGAAGACGAGGCCACCATGGCAATGCTCCTGGAGCCTGGGATGCAGAGTCTCCAGATGGGTAAGGCTGCTCCCCAGGGAGAGTGCCCAGCAGTGGGTGGGGGGTCTCCTGCAACCCCACATGTTCCCACCCCTGGAGATGAGCTGTGGAATCCTCTCTCTTCTACTCCCCACACACCTGGGTGTCCCCCCACCCCTTCCCAAACCCTCCCTCCCCTCCTGTCTGAGGGGTAAGCAGAACCAGCTGTGTTGAGGAAACCTGACCCTGCCAACACAAACCTGGAGCAACTGGAGCAAAGAGGTGACTTCAAGAATTTAACCCACTGCAGGGTCCCCCCAGGTGACTGGGGACCCAGAACCCCCTTAATGGAGAGTACCAGCTCCAGCTCTGGATTCACAGAGAATTCCAAACATAAGAATGATATTGAACTATTGGAGTAAGTCCAGAGGAGGCCATGGAGATGATCCAAGGGCTGGAGCACCTCCTGTATGAGGGACAGGCTGATAAAGTTGGGGTTGTTCAACCTGGGGAAGAGAAGGCTCTGGGGAGACCTTAGAGTAGCCTCCCAGTACTGAAAGGGGCTCCAGGAAAGCTGGGGAGGGGTTCTTGATCAGGGGGTGCAGGGGTAGGACAAGGGGGAACATTCTTGAGCTGAAAGAGAGGAGAATGAGATGAGATCTCAGGGAGAAATGTTTTCAGGATGAGGCCCTGGCACAGGTTGCCCAGAAAAGTGGTGGATGCCCCATCCCTGGAGGTGTTCAAGGCCAGGCTGGATGGGGCTTGGAACCCCCTGATCCAGTGGGAAGTGTCCCTGCCTGTGGTAGGGAGGTTGGAACTGGCTGGGCTTTGAGATCCCTTCCAACTCAAACCATTCCATGGTTCTATACTTCATGTGCACGACCCCAGGCTGGGTCTCCAGACCCAATGCTTGAAGCCGAAGATGAGTCCCAAGCTCCTGCCCAGCCTGGGCGATGCTTTCCCCCCACTGCGGGGCCGTGCTGGCACACAGAGACACCAGGAGGATGATCCTGTTTGTCCAGGATCAAATATTCATGGCTCAGACATAGGATACAGCGAAAGGCACTTACAGAGCAAGAGGGAAGGGAGTGGAGCCACGTCGCGGCGATGAGCGGCAGCGCCTGCTGGTGCAGCTCCCGAGGGGCACCCAGCACAGCACCCGCCCTGGCACCGAGTCCGATGTGCCGGCAGCTCAGCTCTCGGCCAACCAAGGAGACAAAGCAGCAGGGAGAAGCCGGAACCCTCAATGCCAGAATTGGGGGTATCCACACGGCCAAGCCCAGATCCAGCTCCACGGCTGATGCTGTTGGGGGGTCCTAGAACAGCCTCACTGCAGGCTCAGGGGCTCCAGAGGGATTTAGGGAGCTGCCTCTTGGGTGTTCTGTTGCAAAGTGGGTGCAGTCGGAGCTGAAGTGGGTTCACCTGGGCACCAGCTACTGGTTTCCTCTGGCAAAGGAGAGCTGGAGTCTTCCCTGAGGAAAGACCAAGAAGCCTCAAACTTCACTGGAGTACAGCTGGGATGGGTGATGCTCATCCTTGCTCCCATAGTCTAGATCCCAGTAGGCTCCCAGTACAGAGCTGCCTGGCTGGGAAGATGAGCCCAAAGTGCATATCTGGGCAGAGCCCATGGTGTGGACACCATCCAGACCCCACATCCCATTCCTAGCATGGCCAGTGCCCTTGGAAAAGGTGCCCCCACTCCACCAGCTGCCCCTGGCCAACAGCTGCGGCTCATGCATCAACTTGAGCTTTGCAGGGCTGGTGATTAACCCCCTCTACTAATTGGAGCCATGTGGCAAGAGGAGTGGAGGCAGCTCCTCACTGCTGGCTCTTTCTGTCCTGGCATCCTACTGGGATTAACAGGGGTTCCCAGGACAAGGCTCCTGGAGGAGCTGGTGGGGGGATCACATGAGGGGACACAGAGCTGGCTGGGGTCTCCAGGAGGAGGAAGAGGAACCAGAAGAAGGTTAGCTGCACTGGCACTGCACCCTGGTGCCTGTCCCCATGCCTGTCTGGGCTTCACCGCAGGGCAGGTCAGAACAAGCCTCACAGAACTCTCCATGGGCCAGACCTCCACATCTTGAGGTTCTCATGGGCTTACGCAGGAGTTACGGCACCTCCACCAAACTAGGTTCTTCTGTAGAAACATCTGAGCTGGGCACACCTCCCCTCTGAGGAGCTGGTTCTCCATGGAATCACACCCCAGTCTCTTGGTAGCTCACCAGCACCTCTTTTCCAAGTGCTCCCTCCATTCCTGCTGGATACAAGCTTCTCAGTTGCTTGCCTGGAGCAGCCTCTGGCATCCTTCACAGCTGTCCCTGCCAGACATTGCCACGCTGAACTAGTGAGTATTTATGTGACAATGTCTGTCTTGGTTTAAAAATAGGCAGCTCTGGAGAACCACTGTGTCCCTTTCTGCTACAAAGACGTCACAGGCTGTCAGTCTTGACTCTTCTGTCGTCAGCAGCAAGGAATTGGATCAGGCTTCTCCTTCCATTGCACTTCCACCTCCCTGGTCTCCTTTGTGTGCAAAGCAGGATCCATCCCACCTCGGTTTGCACAGAAGTATCTCCACATCTACAAAAATATCTCCATCTACACCCACCCCATGGGTCACTGTAGAGTCATTGGGAAGAAACTGGGCTTTGCAGGTTGACCTGACTCACTTTGGATCATAGATGGATTCAGGATGAGCACTGGATGAGTTCACCCACAGTCCTGTATCCAGCTTTGGGGTCTTCAGCACAGGAAGGACATGGAACTGTTGCACAAGTCCAGAATAGGGCACGGAGATGATCCAAGGGCTGGAGCACCTCACATATGCAGACAAGCTGTGAGAGTTGGGGTTGTTCAGCCTGGAGAAGAGAAGGCTCTGGGGAGGCCTTAGAGTAGCCTCCCAGTACTGAAAGGGACTCCAGGAAAGCTGGGGAGGGGCTCTTGATCAGGGAGTGTAGGGATAGGATGAGGGGAACGGTTTTGAGCTGAAAGAGAGGAGATTGAGATGAGATCTTAGGGAGAAATGTTTTCAGGATGAGGGTGGGGAGGCCCTGGCACAGGTTACCCAGGAGAAGTGGTGGCTGATTCCGTGATTCTATGAGTTCCTCAATTTAATCAGTGTTGATCAGATCCTTCTTTACACATAGTTGAAATAAGCGTGGGAATCCCTCCAAGCCTAGAATTGCCCTGTGCAGATCCCACCAGGAGCAGCAGCTCTGACCACTCCACTGTCCAGCCCACATCCACACCTGTTGTGTATTCATCAGGATGTGGCAGGTTGTCCTCACTTTGAGCATGGATCCTCAGGAGGAGCTGGCACCTGTTCCCATCCCAACCTCTCTCTGCTGTGTCTGCAGGTGCCAACAGCGAGCGGTGCCCCACGCCATCCCCTCCTGGCTCCCCAGGGATGTCTCACGACTTCTGCAGCATCGCCCCGCTGACCCCCTCCCAGTCACCGGTAAGGAAGTGCTGTGGCCCTTCCTGGGGCTGCTGGGCTCTGTCTCCCTGGCATTGTCCCCTCTATGGCCAGCAGGGTGAGGGAGGGAATTCAGCCCCTCTGCTTCACTCTGGTGAGATCCCACCTGGAGCCCTGTGTCCAGTTCTGGGGTCTTCAGCAAAAGAAGGACATGAATTTGTTGGAGTGAGTCCAGAGGAGGCCATGGAGATGGTCTGAGGGCTGGAGCACCTCCTGTATGAGGACAGGCTGAGAGAGTTGGAGTGGTCCAGTCCAGGGAAGAGAAGGCTTCCAGTACTGAAAGGGGCTCCAGGAAAGCTGGGGAGGGGCTCTTGATCAGGAAGTGCAGGGACAGGATGAGACGAGTGGTTTTGAGCTGAAAGAGGGGAGATTCAGATGAGATCTCAGGAAGAAATTCTTCACAATGAGGGTGGGGAGGTCCTGGCACAGATTGCCCAGAGAAGGTGTGGCTGCCCCATCCCTGGAGGTGCTTGAGGCCAGGTTGGATGAGAAGTGAGAGGTGTTGCTGCCCATGGCAGGGGCTTGGAACTGGATACATTTTGATGTCCCTTCCAACCTAAACCATTCCATGGTTCTATGATCCATCCCTGGCTAGTGGACACTCCCTGTTGCCTCCCCTCCCGCTCTGTTCACCATCCCCATTGCACATTCCAATATCAGCCAAAGAATGGGTCAAGTCTCTCGCCAGGGCCCAAATCCCTCTCTTTGTATTGGGATTGATGGGATGGAGGTTTTTCCAGTGCAGAAGGTAGGATTTTAGCTGGAGGAACCATCAGTGTAAGTTAAACTCTTTGCAAAGCTCTCAGCCTCAGCTTGCTCCTACCTGGACATCCTAAGGAGGATACGGGCAGGGACTGTGCCGGGTGGAAGTGGTAGAGCCTCCATCCCTGGAAGTGTTCAAAAAACACGTGGCTGTGGCACTTGGGGGCATGGTTCACTTGGCACAGTGATGTTGGGCTGATGCTTGGACTGGATGATTTTGGAGGGCTTTTTCCATCTGAATGATTTCTTGATTCTGCGATTCCTTGTAGCTCCCTCAACGTGCACATTTCTGAGACAACCCCTTCACCCATGCTAATCGCCGGCTCTTTTCGCAGCTCTGTCATGTCTGCACTTATCAAATCTGGGTTCATTAAATGTTAATGAGGGCTTTTAGCTTTCCATGTCTGCTCCACGTGCTGGGAGGTTGCGGCAGCGCGGGGCGATGGCACCAGTACAAGGATCACTGCATCCTGGCAATTCCTTCGGCACCACTGCTCCCTGAAACCTCTGTCTGATGTCGTGGGGGCTGGTCAGGGGGTGAGGGGTGGGGAAGCAGGGGGCAAGGGATGGGGGAGCCAGGGGCAAGGGATGGGGGAGCAGAGGGCAAGGGATGGGGCACCAGGAGGTGGGCGATGGTAGAGTAGGGGGCGAGGGATGGGGCACAAGGAGGTGAGGGATGGGGGACCAGGGGGTGAGGGATGGGGGACCAGGGAGTGAAAAGTGGGAGGTCAGGAGATGAGGGATTGGGGACCAGGATGCAAGGGATGAGGGATGGGGGACCAGGGGGTGAGGGATGGGGGACCGGGGAGTGAAAAGTGGAAGGTCAGGAGATGAGGGATTGGGGACCAGGATGCAAGGGATGAGGGAGGCATGAGGCGAAGGATGGGGGACCAGGAGGCGAGGGAAAGGGACCAGCAAGCAAGGGATGCAGGGATGGGAAGTGAGGAATGAGAGACCAAGGGGTGGAGGGATGGGGAGCAGGAAGCAAAGGATGGGGAATAGGAGGAGGCAGGACCAAAAGAGCATCAGCTCTAGGAAGCAGCAGTGAGAACTCCTGGGACAGGGAGGTTTTCATGGGGACACACAGGACGCAGTCCATTGAAGAGAAATCAGGAACATGGAAGGTCTTGGGGAATTTGAGCTGAAATTCCCCAGTGTTCAAGCATGGAGGGCTCAGCACCACCCCAACTCAGGAAGAAATGGGGGACCCACCACCACCTGACAGCATCCATTCCTCTCCAAGGCTGCCCAAATCCCCTTGTCCTAACTTGTCTCTAGGCACCACCACAAGGACCCCCTGCCCAGTGTGGGCAATCCCACTTCTCCATGATTTGGAGCTCTGTAAGAGGAGGAATTGCCCCACATTGTTGGCATAATTGCAGAGAAAACCATGGCATCACTGGATGGCAGGTTGCTCAGAGAAGTCGTGGCTGCCCCAACCCTGGAGGTGTTCAAGGCCAGGTCAGATGCGGGGCTTTGAGCCCCCTGATCCAGTGGGAGGTGTCCCTGCCCGTGGCAGGGAGGTGGAACTGGATAGGCTTTGAGGTGCCTTCCAACCCAACCCATTCCATGAGTCCATGCTTCTAACTTGCCATCAACCAGAATCCCCAGATCCCATCCCTGGAGATACTCAACACCAGGTTGAATGGAGCTTGGAGCCCCCTGATCCAGTGGGAAATCTCCCTGCCCATGGCAGGGGCGTGGAACTGGATGGGCTTTGAGGTCCCTTCCAACCCAGACCATTCCATGATTCTATGATCCCTAACGGCTGCTCTTGCATTTCAGAGGAGCGAGGCTCACTCCCAGCAAACCACCTCCTTCACCGTGGTGGTGGCCATTGACTTTGGTACCACATCCAGCGGTTACGCCTTCAGCTTCTCCAGCGACCCAGAGGCCATTCACATGATGAGGTGAGGAGCATCTGGAGAGCTGCTCCTGGGACTGTGGAAGGACTTTTTGTCCAAGGCGGGTGGAAGTCAGCTTGGTGGGAGGCAGGGATGGAGCAGGGCTGGAATGGATGCTGTGGGTGGAATGAGTCCATGAAATGGGTCCAGGGAAATGGGTGCTGCACTCAGTGGGAGGATGGGCAAGAGCATCTTCATTAGCGCTCTGCTCAAAAAACCTGCATGGGCGCACAAGAGCTCTGTGGGTGTTGAACAAGGAGCAAAGCCATGTCCATGCATGGCCTTCCCAAGGGTATTGGTTCCTTCCTTGTCCTTCTTTGATGTTGTGCCCACAGCAGTGTGCTCAGGTGGCCAAGAAGGCCACCAGCATCCTGGCTTGGATCAGCCATGGTGTGGCCAGCAGGAGCAGGGAAGGGATCGTCCCCCTGCACTCAGCACCTCGAATCCTGGGATTCAGTTTTGGGTCCCTCACTCCACGAAAGACCTTGAGGGGCTGGAGCACATCTGGAGAAGGGAACGGAGCTGGGGAAAGGGCTGGAGAACAGGGGTTCTGGGAGAAGCTGAGGGACCTGGGGCTGTTTAGCCTGGAGAAGAGGAGGCTGAGGGGAGACCTCGCTCCTGGAAAGAAGGTTGGAGCCAGGTGCGGATCAGGATCTGCTTCCAAGGAACACAGGATGGGATGAGAGTAAATGGCCTCAAGTTGCACCAGGGGATGGTTAGTTTGGATAGTGGGAAAAGTTCCTTCCTGGAAAGAGTGGTGAAGCCCTGGCAGAGGCTGCCCAGGGCATTGGGGAAGCCTCCATCTCTGGAGGGGTTCAAACACCATGTGGCCATGGCACCTGGGGACAGGGTTCAGCCAGCACAGGGAGGTTGGGCAGATGTAGGACTGGATGAGCTAAGAGGGCTTTCTCAACCTTCATGATTCCATGCAATAACTGTGTCATGGGGCAGGACCTGTTCTCCAGCTTTGAGGTTCACGGGTAGCTGCTGGCTCCTGTTTGCAGAAAATGGGAAGGAGGAGACCCAGGGGTGGCCAACCAGAAGACCCCCACCAGCCTCCTGCTGACACCGGAGGGCACCTTCCACAGCTTCGGCTACACAGCCAGGGACTACTACCACGACCTGGACCCCGAGGAAGCCCGTGACTGGCTCTACTTCGAGAAGTTTAAGATGAAGATTCACAGCACCAGCGTAAGCCCCTGCTCCCATCCTGACCTTCCCAAGGGACCAGCAGGGACCCTGCTCCCATCCTGACCACCTCAGGGGACCCTGTCCAGGCTGGATGCGAGCTGAGCTGGACCGAGGGGTTCACCGAGGTGGGAATCTGAACTCCAGGAGGGCTGGAAATGGGCTACAAGCCAGCTGGTGGCCAACATCCCATTCCCCCTTTGCTTTATACGCTTGGCACACAGCACTTTTAACCCTTTCCAGCAGGGTGAATTTTTGGTTGCCCCCATCCGAGATGCTCCAGGACTGGCACGTAGGGCTGTGAAGCAGTGCTTGGAGTGCCTGCGCTCCATCCTGCCCGAGGCTCACCAATAGAGCTGGGATGGGATGACAGCTACATCCCAGCACCTTCCCTGATCTGTTTGCTGTTACCGCTCTTCCCAGCAGGACCTCACCATGAAAACGGAGCTGGAAGCTGTCAATGGGAAGAAAATGCAAGCACTGGAGGTGTTTGCTCATGCTCTCCGCTTCTTCAAGCAGCACGCTGTGCAGGTAGGGCATCCCAGCACCTGAGCTGGGTCTCCTGATCCACCACACTCCCTTTCCAAGCTATTTCAGCTGGAGACATTTCTGCTGGCTCAGATGGAACCACCTTGGATACCTCTCAGAAGCTCTCTTTGGCCTCGGCCACCCCATCTCCTCCTCTCTGTATGGGGTTCAAATCCCACACTGACCTCCCTGGTTGACACCATAACCCCAGGAGAAGGAGAGGATCCACTTGCTGCTCTGGTGTTGGCTGAACTGAGCCACCTGTGGGGATGCTCCCCCCATGCATGGGAGCCCAGAATTCCTTCCATTCCAGCCCAGAGCCAGGGCTTTTCCAAGACAGAGAATGTTCTCCTGGTCCATCACACTCCACTTTCTTCCCAAATGGAGTGGAAGTCTTGGGCGTTCTCCTCCCCATGCCTTGGGTGTCCTCCTCCCCATGCCTTGGGTGTCCTCCTCCCCATGCCTTGGGTGTCCTCCTCCCCATGCCTTGGGCGTCCTCCTCCCCGTGCCTTGGGCATCCTCTTCCCCACACGCCTTGGGTGTCCTCCCCCCCACACGTTCCCCTCCACCGAGAGCCCCGATGCTCCAACCGTGGAACTTCACCCATTCCTTCTCGCCGGCAGGAGCTGCAGGAGCAGTGCCCGTCCCTGCCCCAGAGGGATGCCATCCGCTGGGTCATCACCGTGCCTGCCATCTGGAAGCAACCAGCCAAGCAGTTCATGCGGGAAGCTGCCTACAAGGTGGGGGGACCCTGGGAGGGGACTGGTCCATGGGGTGACCCTCATCCTCCCTCTCCCTGTGGGTGCTGCCCATGTAACAAAGGGTCTCCGACGTGTCATGGAATCATGGAATCATTAAGGCTGGGCTTCCTTAAGGCAGTAGTAGTGGCCCCTGGCGGTGTAGCCAGAGCTGTGGAAGATGCCCTCCGGTGCCAGCAGGAGGCTGGTGGGGATCTTCTGGTTGGCCACCAATGGCCAGCCCTGTTTCCTGCAAACAAGACCCAGCAGCCTGTGACCTCAAGACTGGAGAACAGGTCCTGCCCCATGTTAGTTATTTCATAGAATCATGGAACCATAAAGGCTTGAAAAGCCCTCTCAGCTCATCCAGTCCAGCATCAGCCCAACCCACCGTGCTGACTGAGCCCTGTTCCTAAGTGCCACAACTACAGTGTTTGAACCCCTCCAGGGATGGGGACTCCACCCCTGTTCTGGGCAGCCTCTGCCAAGTCTTCACCATGCTATCAGTAAGGAAACATTCCCCAATATCCAATCTAACCCTCCCCTGGTGCAACTTGAGGCTATTTCCTCTCATCCCATCCCTTGTTCCCTGGGAGCAGAGCCCGACCCCTGCCTGGCTTCAGCCTCCTCTTCAGAAGCTGCACAGAACAATGAGGTCTCCCCTCAGCCTCCTCTTCTGCAGGCTAAACACCCCCGGGTCCCTCAGCCACTCCCAGAACCCCTGTTCTCCAGCCCCTTCTCCAGCCCCTAAAGGTCTTTCTTGGAGCGAGGGGCCCAGAACTGAAACCAGGATTTGAGGTGAACCACGTCACACCAAGTTGTTGTTGTCCAAGTGGAAGACCTAAGCGTTGAACCCCATCCCATTGGCCTTGGCTCATGGATCCAGCCTGGCTCTGCAGAGCCTTCCTGCCCTCAGGCAAACCAACACTCCCACTCAATTTGGTGTCACCTCCAGGCTGGCTGAGGGATCACTCAATCTCCTCACCTGAATCATGGATAGGGACATTAAACAAGATTTGGCCCAACGCTGAGCCCTGGGAACACCACTTGTGTCCCTGTAACCTGAGGAACAAAAGCTGGACTCTGGATGTTGAGTCTGGGCTGGCTTTGGTCAGGTGGGAGGATTTTGGAGCTGGGTTTGCAGCAAAGTGGGGGCTGAGGATGGGGACATGTGCTGGGAGCAGCTCCCACAGGGATGAGGGTGTTCCGGGGTGCATGGTGCTGCCGCTGGGTCCCTGGGATGGGCAGGAGTCAAACCAGCTGGAATGGGTAGGATCACTGTGCAATGTACGGAGGGAAGGGTGATGAGCAAGGGATCGGGATGGGACAACCCTGCTGGAGGACGTCTGGACACCTTCTCCAGCTTGACACACACCCCCCCCATCATCCCTCAGGCTGGTTTGGTGTCCCCAGAGAACCCAGAGCAGCTCCTGATCGCGCTGGAGCCCGAAGCCGCCTCCATTTATTGCAGGAAGCTCCGTCTTCACCAGCTGATTGACCTGAGCTGCAAACCCCTGGCCAACGGGCTGGCGCCGGAGCATCCCATCGACTCCAGCTTCCGGCAGGGTGAGCTGGAGCGGGGGCTGCCAGAGGGTCCTTGCAGGGATTGGAACAGCAGGGGATGGAGCAGGCAGGGATCTGGCCCCGCAAGCCCAGGATGCAGGGACAATCCCAAAGCTGCACTCGCAGCCTACTCTGGTGGGAGGTGTCCCTGCCACAGCATCGCTGGCGATGGGGGAAACTGAGGCAGAGGTGAGCAGGGCACCGCACAAGGGAGTGAGCTGGAGGCTCTGGCTGCTCCCCTCTCTCCTCCCTTACTGGGAACCCCATTCTCTACTTTTACCCCCTCTTCCCAAGCCAATTGGGCCAGGACAGGCAATGGCTCCTTGCCCAGGGAGCATCCGAGCAGAACATCCCTGTGGTCACGGCCCCGTTCTCTTCCCAATCCACTCTTGACCTCCACCTACATCAACTCAAGAACCAAGGTTGCCTCTCCCCTTCCTACAATTCCAGCTGGAGCTGCCCTGGATTCTTCCCAGCAGCCCCGTTTGGCCTCCTCCACCCCATCTCCTCTCCTCCACCCCATCTCCTCTCCTCCACCCCATCTCCTCTCCTCCACAAGAGGTTCCCAATCCCACACCAGCCCCCCTGGTGGATACCATAACCATGGGACAAGGAGAGGACCTGCTCACTGCGCTGGGGTTGGCTGAGCTGAGCCACCTGCAGGGATGCTCCACACACATGGCAGCCCAGAATTCCCTCCATTCCAACCTCAGCTCCAGCACTTTTCCAGGACAGAGAATGTTTGTCCAGCTGGGACCAAGCCCTGTAGCTGGGACCTGCCCTTGTCTTGAGTTTGGCTGGAAAACCAGGGTTGCATTTGGATTTATGGAGCTGCATCCCAGGGCTGAAGCTGATGGGATCTGTGTTCCACATCTATCTCCGCGTGCCAAAAATAGTTGGGATAACCCCACCTTCTTCAAACATTTCCCACCCTTCCGGGCTGCACTGGGACAGGGGCAGCAGAGGAAACCCCACCCAGGCTGGGAGAACATGGGAACCAGTGCTCCCAGTGCAGCCCCCCCCATGGCATTCTGCACAACCAGTGCTCCCAGTGCACCCCCCCAGTGGCATTCCCAAACACTGGAGGGATCCCAGGCCTGCTCGTGGCCCTGGTGCCCCCCAAACCTGATGCTGAGCCCCTCCTCTATGCCCTCCAGCCCGTGAGCAGCTCCGGCGATCCCGGCACAGCCGAACCTTCCTGGTGGAGTCGGGGATGGGGGAGCTCTGGTCAGAGATGCAGGCAGGTAGGAGGGGTAGGGGCAATGTCCTCCCTCCAGTGGACACCGGGGGGGTTCACTGGCACCTGGGTGGGATGAGTGGGGGTCCTCATTGATGCTTCCTGGCCTCTGGGGTCAGCCTGGGCAAAAGGCTTCAAAAGCAGCGTGGCCAGCAGGGTGAGGGAGGGCATTCTGCCCCTCTGGTGAGATTCCACTTGGACATCTGCATCCAGTTCTGAATCCCCAACTTAAGAAGGAGATGGAACTGTTGGAAGAGGTCCAGAGGAGGCCACAGGGATGATCCAAGGGTTGGAGCACCTCCTGTAGGAGGACAGGCTGGGAGAGTTGGGGTTGTTCCGCCTGGAGAAGACTCCAGGGGGACCTTAGAGCAGCCTCCCAGTACTGAAAGAGGCTCCAGGAAAGCTGGGGAGGGACTTTTTCCAAGAGTCTGGAGTGACAGAACAAGTGGGAATGCCTTTAAACTGGAAGGGGGAAGATTTAGATTAGACATTAGGAAGAAATTCTTCACAGTGAGGGTGGGGAGGCCCTGGCACAGGTTGCCCAGAGAGGGTGTGGCTGCCTCATCCCTGGCGGTGCTCAAGGCCAGGTTGGATGGGGCTTTGATCACCCTGATCCAGTGGGAGGTATCCCTGCCCATGGGAACTGGGTGGACTTTGAGATTCATTCCAACCCAAACCATTCCATGACTCTATGACCTGGATGTCCCCTCCATGGCAAAGCCCCTCCCAGGAGCCCCAGCAGCCCTCAACCAGGGAAGGGGGAGAAATGTGGCTCCATGCTGTCACTTGGTCCCCCAGAAAACACCAGTTAGATTCGATGACCTTGAAGGTCTTTTCCAACCTAAATGGTCACATCTGTGGTCCCATCCCATCCTGGGATTCATTCCCACCAACCTCCAAAACCTCCTCGGTCATTTTTGGGGTGGGAAAAACACCCCCAAATTTTGGTTAAAGCCGTATTTTACTGGGCGATGCTTAATGTCTTGGTGGTTGCTCCAAGCCCTCGGGGTGGGCACCCCAGGGGTGGATGCTGGGGTGGGGGTTTGGGGGTCACCTGGGACCCCCACCCGGCCTCGCTCCTGCCCGCAGGTGACCGGTACATCGTGGCAGACTGCGGTGGGGGCACCGTGGACCTCACTGTGCACCAGATCGAGAAGCCTCAGGGGACGCTGAAGGAGCTCTACAAAGCCTCAGGTGGGATGCAGCCCCCACGAGACCTCCCCACCCCTTCCTCCCTGAGGCTGGGGGCCCCTCCCCGTCCTCTCTGTCCCTGCAGAGTCTTGGCTGGGTGTGGGGCGCCCCCTGGTGTCATGGGGGGGGGCACTGCAAGGGCGGGGCGGGCGGAGTGGCTCAATGGGACGGGGGGGCTGAGCTGGGAAAGGGGGGCTGGGGCGATAGGAGTGCTGGTCTGGGGGTGCTCAATGGGACTGGGGGGCAAAGGGGCTGTGGGGGGCGAAAGAGGGACGGGGGGCCTGGGTGTTACAAGGTGGGACTGGGCTCGGGTGGGACAGGGATGCTGGGCTGGGATTTTGAGGTGGGGAAGGGGTGCTGGGCTGGGGGATTACAAGGTGGGACAGGGGTACCGGGTTGGGGGCTGACAGAGGGGCAGGAATGTTGGGCTGGGGTGCTCAGGTGAGATAGGGGTGCTGGGCTGGAGCGAGTTCAGGTGGGACAGGGGTTCTGGGCTGGGGGGGCCAGGTGAGATGTATTCAGGTGGAAAAGGGATGCTGGGTCTTGGCGGGGCAACAAAGGTCAAGGTGTTGAGCTGGGTGCGTGGGAGATGGGGGCTGGGTGGGGGGTTCAGGTGAGACAGGGGTACTGGGCTGGAGGAGTTCAGGGGAGAGAGGGGCTGAGGTGGGACAGGGATGCTGAGTTGGAAGGGACAAGGTGAGACAGGTGTTGGGCTGGGGGGGCAACAGGGGTCGAGGCGCTGGGCTGGGTGGGGGAGCTCAGGTGCGAAAGGGTGCTGGGGGGTTCAGGTGGGACAGGGGTTTTGGGTTGGGGGCTTAGGTGGGACAGGGGAGTTGGATTGGGGGTCAGGTGGGACAACGGCTCAGATGGGTCACGGGTGCTGGGCTGGAGGTTCAGGTGGGAGAGAGGTGCTGGGTTGTCCCCAGTGTCACCCAGGCACACAGAGAAGGTGCTGGGTGACAGAGCTGTGACGTATCCCAGGCTGTGGGACATGACCCGTGCCCCCCCGTCCAGCCCTGGGGGGAGGGGGGCTCCCCTCCACATCCCCCCACCCTGGCCCGCAGGTGGTCTTGCACTGAATTCATACCCGGCTTTGGTAGGAGATGCCAGGGTGGGCCTCGGGACACGGTGATGGGTGACACTGCGGGGGTCAGACACCCCCTGACCCAGCCCCTCCCTGGTCCCAGGGGGTCCCTATGGGGCCGTGGGGGTGGACTTGGCCTTCGAGAAGCTGCTGTGCCACATTTTTGGGGAGGATTTCATCGCCACCTTCAAAGCCAAGCGTCCTGCAGCCTGGGTGGACCTGACCATCGCCTTTGAAGCGCGCAAGCGGGCGGCGGCCCCGTCCCGCGCCAGCCCCCTCAACATCTCCCTGCCCTTCTCCTTCATCGACTTCTACCGCAAGCACCGGGGCCAGAACGTGGAGACGGCCCTCAAGAAGAGCAAGTGAGGTCCTGGGGTAGAGAGAACGGAGTCGAAGGAGGTTGCGGTCCTGGAGGGACCTAAATTGGGGTGGGGGGAGAGGGCATGGGAAGGTGGGATGCTCTGCTGGGCTGAGGGCTCTCCAGGGAGGACCAGTTGGGGGGAGCCTTTAGTGAGGGGCAGCCCTGGATCTTCTCTCTCTCTCCATCCTCAGTGTCAACCTTGTGAAGTGGTCATCCCAAGGGATGCTGCGGATGTCCTCGGAGGCCATGAGTGAACTCTTCCAGCCCACCATCAGCCAGATCATTAAGCACATCGGTAGGCCCTGCGGTGGGAGCAGCCCAGCTGCTGGACCCCCTTGACCCCCTTTCCCTGGGAGCCCAGCACCCCAAGCTCTACTCAACTCCATCCTTCCTCCTCAGATGATCTCCTGAAGAAGCCAGAGGTCCAAGGCGTCAAGTTCCTCTTCCTGGTGGGAGGGTTCGCGGAGTCGGCCATGCTGCAGCGCGCGGTCCAGGAGGCCTTCGGCTCCACCTGCCGCGTCATCATCCCCCAGGATGTAGGGCTGACCATCCTCAAAGGCGCCGTGCTCTTTGGCCTCGATCCCACCATCGTCCGCGTCCGCCGCTCTCCCTTGACCTACGGCGTCGGGGTGCTCAACAAATTCGTGGAGGGGAAGCACCCGCGGGAGAAGCTCTTGGTGAAGGAGGGCAAGAACTGGTGCACCGATATCTTCGAGAAGTTCGTCTCCGTGGACCAGTCGGTAGCGCTGGGTGAGGTGGTCCAGCGCAGCTACTGCCCGGCGCGGCCCGGCCAACGCAAGACCATCATCAACATCTACTGCTGCGCCACTGACGACGTGGTCTACATCACCGACCCCGGCGTCCGCAAGTGCGGCACCATCAGCCTGGAGCTGGAGGCACTGGGAGATGCCGACAGCCTGGCTCGCGGCCGCCGCGAGATCCGCACCAGCATGCAGTTTGGAGACACAGAGATCAAGGTCACTGCCATGGACATCCGCACCTCCAAGACGGTCCGAGCCACCATCGATTTCCTCTCCAACTGAGCCTTCCCTGCTCCACAGGGAGGAGGGACGGGGACCCTGGGATTGCTGCTCTGCCCTCCAACACCTATGGGCACGAGCAGCTGGGCAGTGGGGACAACCTGAGCAGCGAGGCTGCCACCAGACCCCACTCCAATCCTGCTGGTGGCCCCCCCTCCCCTTCTCACAGGACCCCTAAAGCTGCTCCTCACATCTCTGACAGCCGTGGGTTGGGGTCCAACTGAGAGGAAGGGTGACAGCATCCTGTGGCATCACTGCCTGCCCAAGCGGGGCTGGGGGTTCAGGCTGCACCCCAGTATGAGACTGGTGGCCCAGGAGGAGGGGGACAGTGGCCCACCCTTTCCTGGACCACTTTTAACTGGAAGTGGGGGCAGTTCACAGCACGAAGCCCCTTGCCCCACTCAGGACCCTGAAGGGTTCAATCAGGTTTATCTAAGTCACACAATCCCCTGCATCCTTGGATGCACAAATAAATGTATATGGCCCCCCCTTCCGCCCGTGCTGGCCCTGGGAATCCCCAAAGTAGCCCAGGGCTGCTGGGAAGGGCTGGTGTCTTGTCCCGTCCCCCATCTGCTGACACCTCTGTGGGTTTAATCCAGACGCAGTCACCAGCTCCAACGCTCCCAGGGGGTTTAATGGGAGAAACTGAGCTCCAGCCCCTTCCCAGCTGGAATTTGTGATTGAGCGCTATGGATTTTTGTACTTCAAGCCCCCAGACGTACACGTGTATATACATATATCCATATATTTATATATATATATAGGCACATCAAGCCTCCTGGTGCTGTCAGAACTGAGTTGCTGCGCCTGGTCAGTGTACCATGGGCTGTACCCAAAAAGGGGAGGAAAATAAAGAGAAAAAGGGGGGAGAGGGAGGAAGAGAAAAGGGGGGGAGAAAAAAGAGAGGGGGAAGAGAAAAAGTGGGGGAAAAAGGAGAGAAAAAGAGGTGGAAGAAAAAGGGGGGGAAGAAGAGGAAAAGGGGGGAGAGAAAAAATTGGGAGGGGGAGAAAGAGGAGGGGGAGAAAGAGGAGGGGGAGAAAGAGGAGAAAAGGAGGGGGGGAAAGAGGTGAAAAAGAGAGGGGGGAAAGAGGAGAAAAAGATGGGGGGAAGAAAAAGGGGAGGGGGGAAAGGAGGAAAAGAGGGAGGAAAGGAAAGGCAAACCAGGAGACCAAGGCGATGGCTGTGACATGAGGCTGTGGATGGGCACTGGCACTGGGTACTGGGTACCAGCTCCCCAGCCTCTCCCCCTGCTGCCGACTGCAGCCCCACTTTCCGGAACCAGAATTCCCACTCAATGGGCAGAATCCCCATCCCCTGGGAGGGGAGAGCGCAGAAGTCATGCCCAAGAGACAGAATTCTCACCTCAGGGGGGCAGAATTTGCCCCTCAAGAGGCAAAATTCCAATCCCAGGAGGCAGAATTCCCACCCTGGGAGGGGAAACTCCCACCCCGGGAGGGGAAACTCCCACCCCGGGGGCTCCATCACCCCCAAGCATCCCCAATCCCAGGGAGCAGAGGGAGAAAAGCTAGGGTGAAGCAGCAGCATCCGAACCCCCTCCAGCACTCAGGGACCCCCTAGGGTCCTGCAACCACCAGGATCCCTGGGGGCGTTTCGGGTTGGTTTCTTCTTCTTCTTTTTGAGACGTGGGCTTCATTCTGGAGCCAAGCGGGCGGTGGGGTGGGAATGGGACTAATCAAAGCCATGCCAGTCGCTCTGCTCCGAGTCGTACTCCAGCTCGGCTCCGACGCAGCGGACGCCGTCCAGGAGCATCGGAGTGCCATGGTGCCGGTCTGTGGGACAACGAGGGCACAGTGGGGGACAGGCTGCAGGCAGCACCTTTTGGAGAGCACTTCTAAGGCTCTCTAAGGTCCATGGATGCTCCCGGCCAGGGTCCCCCCATAATAGGGATCATTATCGAAACATTTGTTGGAAACGAAGTTTAAGGCCATCGAGTCCAACCCTAAACCCAACGCAGCCAAGCCCAGCACTAAACCCTGGCCCAGGATGCCATGGCCACGGGGTTTATGACCATCTCCAGGGATGGGGACTCCACCCCTGCCCTGGGCAGACTCTGCCAGGGCTTCACCACTCTGTGAGTGAAGAAATTACTCTTAATATCTAATCAAATCCCCACCCCGGTGCAACTTGAGGCCGTTTCCTCTCATCCCATCCCTTGTTCCTTGGGAGCAGAGCCCAACCCCCCAGTTGGCTCCAACCTCCTTTCCCAGAGCTGCACAGAGCGATGAGGTCTCCCCCTCAGCCTCCTCTTCTCCAGGCTAAACAACCTCAGGTCCCTCACCAGCTCCCAGAACCCCTATTCCCAGCCCCTTCCCCAGCTCCATTCCCTTCTCCAGACACGCTCCAGCCCCTCAAGGTCTTTCTTGGAGTGAGGGGCCTGAAACTGAACCCAGGACTCGAGGTGACCCAAGCCACATCAAGTTGTTGTGCTCCAAGTGGTGGTTGAACCCAGTGGAGGAGTTACTGAGGCTGGTTGAAGCCCGTCCTGTTGGATTCAGCCCACAGATCCCACCTGGCCAGGCCCCTCTGCTCCGAAACCCATGAGAAACTGCATGAGGATGGTAGCCCACCAGCCCCTTACCCATGACACGGGCTTGGACCACGACCTTGAGGCAGGCACCGTCACTGGTCTCGCTGGCCAGGACCATCTCCTCCTTCAGGACCCCCTCCCTGTGCGCCGTGTACTCGCACTTCACGCTGTGACCTGGGAACGCAGAGAGAGACCCTGGGAGATCTGCCACCACCTTTCTCTACCCCTTCCTGGGATCTCCTCCTCAACATGGACACCAAGAGGCAGGACAACCTCAAGCACACCCAATTTAGTCCTGTTCCCACCACTGAGGTGCAGAGCATCACTTGCTGGGCTCCTCCTCACTCTGTGCCTCAGTTTCCCACCCACGAGGCAAAGCCAAGGATGTCAAGGCACCTACAGCTCCACAGGGATCCCCTCCTTGCTGAGTCCCACCACGATCTCCCACCAGCCAGACAAGCTTGTGCCAAAATTGCCACGTTTTCTTTCTTGAGGAGCAGAGAGAACACGGAAATCATCCAGCCCCGGAGCACACATGGGCATCAGCTCTATCACCTCAACCCCAGGGCCTGGAAGCACCAGAGCATGGGCAGATGGAGAACAAAGCATCACCGTGCATGAAGAACCACAGAACCATGAAATCGTTTGGGTTGGAAGGAACTACAAAGCCCATCCAGTCCAACCCCCCTGCCGTGGGACACCTCCCACTGGATCAGGGGGCTCAAAGCCCCATCCACCCTGGCCTTAAACACCCCCAGTGATGGGGCAGCCACAACTTCTCTGGGCAACCTGTGTCTCACCACCATCATCATGTAGAATTTCTTCCTAAAGTCCAATCTAAATCTTCCCCCCTTCCAATTTAAAGCCATTCCCCCCTGTCCCATCACTCCAGGCCCTTGGAAAAAGCCCCTCTTCAGCTTTCCTGGAGCTCCTTCCAGTACTGGAAGCTGCTCTAAGATCTCCCTGGAGCCTTCTCTCCAGGCTGAACAACCCCAACTCTCTCAGCCTGTCCTCATAGCAGAAGTGCTCCAGCACTTGGATCTTCTTTGTGGCCTCCTCTGGACTCACTTCAACACATCCATGTCCTTCCTGTGCTGAGGATTCCAGAACTGGACACAGGGCTCCAGGTGGGAGTCTCACCAGAGTGGAGCAGGGGGGCAGAATCCCCTCCCTGGCCCTGCTGGTTCCACTGCTCTGGATGCAGCCCAGAACACGGGTGGTTTCTGGGCTGGGAGTGCAAGTCGCCGGCTCATGTTGAGCTTCTCCTCCCCCAGCACCCCAAGTCCTTCTCCTCTGGGCTGCTTCCAATTCTTTCTCTGCCCAGCCTGGATTTGTGCTTGGGATTGCCCCAGCCTGGGTGTAGGACCCTGCACTTGGCCTGATTGAACCTTGTGAGGTTCACCCAGCCCCACTTCTCCAGCCTGTCCAGGTCCCTCTGGATCCATCCCATCCTTCTGGTGTAACAACTGCCCCACTCAGCCTGGTGCCACCTGCAGACTGGCTGAGGGTGCCCTCGATCCCACTGTCCCTGTCACCAAATCTCCTTCTGCCAGGTGGTACCTGGAGGCAGCAGGGAGAAGTGATGGAGAACCTTCTCCTTCCGAGCACCAGGAAGCTCCTTATCCACCAAATTGTCTCAGTGTCTGTGGTGTCACCACAGCTGGGATCCAGCACCAAGCTTTGCCCTGGCTGGGCACCCCTGGCAGTGCAGGATTTGGCCCATGCTGGACAAATCCAACAAGTTCCACCCCTGCTCACAGCCAAGGATTTGGGAAGCAGAGCCTCAAGGGGAGCCCAAACTCCCCGAGGAGCTCTGAAAGCTGGAACTGAGAGACACCAGACTCCTCTGGGTCCCACCAGAGCTGCTTGGAGTTCCCAAAGGGCTCCTTCTCCAAAGCCTTGGGAGCTCTGGCACAGCGCCCACTCCGGTCGTGCCAGCCAAGATTGGAAGCTTCAAGCAAACAAAGCTTAAGTGCTTTGCTGGGCCAGGGCCAGCGGCAGCACGGGAAGAGCTGCGGCCCAGCCCTGCTCCAGCCCTGCGGCTGCTGGGAGCCCCAGGGAGCTGGAGGGGACAGGGATGCGGGAAGGAGCATCCATCGGCTGCTTGGCAACCAGAGCCACTGGCAAGGGACCAGCTGAGGTGGCCCAAGGAGTCTTGGAGCCCAGTGTGTCCTCAGAGCAGAGCTGGTGACCCCAAAACGGCGCCACTGAGCTCCTGGTGACGCTCGGTTGTCTCAGTCATAGAAACATGGAATCATGGAATCAATCATAGAATGGTTTGGGTTGGAAGGGACCTCAAAGCCCATCCAGTTCCAACCCCCCTGCAATGGGAAGGGACACCTCCCACGGGATCAGGGGGCTCAAAGCCCCATCCAACCTGGCCTTGAACACCCCCAGGGATGGGGCAGCCACAACTTCCCTGGGCAACCTGGGCCAGGGCCTCCCCACCCTCATTGTGAAAAAGTTCTTCCCAATGCCAAATCTAAATTCTCCTCCTTCCAATTCAAAGCCATTCCTTCCCATCCTGTCAATCCAGGCCCTTGGAAGAAGTCCCTCCCCAGCTTTCCTGGACCCCCTTTCAGTACTGGAAGCTGCTCTAAGTTCTCCTTAGAGCCTTCTCTTCTCCAGGCTGAACAATCTCAAGTGTCTCAGCCCTTCCTCATAGCAGAGGTGCTCCAGCCCTCGGATCATGTCCGTGGCCTCCTCTAGACCCATTCCAACAGTTCCATATCCTTCTTATTTTGAGGACTCCAGACCTGGACACAGGGCTCCAGGTGGGATCTCACCAGAGCGGAGCAGGGTGGAAGAATCCCATCCCTGACCCTGCAGGTCCCTCTGCTCTGGATGCAGCTCAGGCCACAGGTGGTTTCTGGGCTGGGAGTGCACATTGCCAGCTCATGTGGTGCTTCTCCTCCCTCAGAACCCCAAGTCCTTCTCCTCACAGTTGCTCCCAATCATATCACCCCTCAGCCTGGATTGAAACCACAGATTGCCCCAATAAACCACAGATTGCCCCCACCAGAGCCATGGTGTTCAGCCCTGCTCTCTTCTGCCATGGATATGTCAGTGGCAAATCAATCCCAGACTAGAGCTGGGATGCTGGATGAGTTTGAAGCCTTATGGAGCAAACCCTGTCCCTGTCCTTGTCCCCATCCCCATCAGCCTGGGGGCTCTGTTCCACAACCACTGGGCTGCTCGTCACCTCCCAGACCAAGCCAAACCCACAGGTCTGGAATAAAAGAGCTTTTAATCTCCCAGTTCCAGACGATAAATTATGGAGATGTGGGTCTGCAGGGGATGGAGCAACCAAGCAAGACCAAGGCTGGGGGAACTGGAAAGGGAATGGGAAAGGACAGGAGAAGGGGAGTGGGAAAGGGACAAGGAAGGATGGGAGAAGAGGACAGGGAAGGATGGGAGAAGGGGACTGGGAGAGATGGGAGAAAGGGATGGGGAAAGATGGGAGAAGGGGACTGGGAAGGATGGAAGAGGGGACTGGGAAGGATGGAAAAGGGGACTGGGAAGGATGGAAAAGGGGACTGGGAAGGATGGAAGATGGGAACTTGGAAGGGGACAAGGAAGGACAGGAGAAGGGAACTGGGAAGGGGACAAGGAAGGACAGCAGAAGGGAACTGGGAAGGGGACTGGAAAGAGGACAGGGAAGGACAGGAGAAAGGCTGGAGCAGAGCAGCCAGTGGGACCCCCATCCCTGCAGCTGCAATCCCAGGGGGGCTGCACATTCCCAGCCCCCAGCGAGGGCTCGGATGGGGCTGCGCAGGCGCTGACACAAAGCAAAGACCAGGACATGTGTCAGGACATCGTTCTCTTTTCCTGGACAAGAGAAGGAGCCAGAAGCCTGGAGCCAGATGGAGAAATGACCCACCCCCCCCCCCCCCGCAGCTCCAGCTGCTTTTTTAGGTGGAACCTGGGCGCAGGCAAAGAGCAGAGCAAGGGCTAAAAATATCAGCACGACTGGACTCAGTTCAGCGCGTTCCTGGCTTCAAACACCACAAAAGCCGCTCTCCAAACACACAGATCAGGCCAGGCATCCCTCGGGAGGCACAGTGGGAACACAGATTCCTGTTCCATGGGGTGAAGCTCTCCAATGAGGAGCCAGGATGCAGCCCAACCCAGCCACCCAGGACCAAAACGCCACAATCGGTGGCATCAGGACTTGATCCCAAAGTCCCATGGGATGGGGACAGCTCAATCCGCCTGTCAGCGTGCTCCCAGGAGGATGAGGCTCTGGATTTGGGAAGCCCTTTGGAGGACACTCATCCAGGAGCGAGCAGAGCAGCTGCCACGGGGATGAAGCAAGGACCTTACCTTCGGGCAGGGCGGTGATGCCAATGACACGGAGGTTGGGGTTGGGAAGGGGAACAGCGCAGATGTCCTTCCCCAGCCTCGGCACTGGTGGCAGCTGGAAGGTGATCTCGTATTTGTGGAGGATCTTCAGGAATCCCACCTGGAAGAGAGGGGAAACGGCAGGAGTCACAGAATGTCTCTGGCAAGTGGTAGGTGGTCCCACATTGCCACCATCCCATTCCATTCTACCTTGGGGATAGGCGTTGAGCTCCCATGCTGCCATTATCCCATCCCACCCCACCTTTGGGACAAGCATCAAGCTTCCACGTTGCCATCATCCCATCCCATCCCACCTTGGAGACAAGCATCAGTCTCTCATACTGCCATCATCTCATCCCATTCCATTCCATCTTGGCGACAGCCATCGGGCACTCAGCCTGCCATCACCCCATCACATCCCACCTCTGGAGCAGGCTTTGTCTTCATCCCATTCCGAAAAAGCCACTTTAGGAAGGGAGCAGTGGGTTCCCCACTTGCTGGATGCACCTACAAAGCCACTCTGCAGTACAGCCCAGAGCACAGCCAGGATCCAAGAGTACCTGGTGCTCGCAGATCCCTCTGCAGACCCTTCCTGCCCTCCAGCCCATGGATCCAGCCTGGCCAGGTCCCACTGCAGACCCTTCCTGCCCTCCAGCCCACAGATCCCACTCTTCCCTCTGGGCTGGCAGGAGGCAGCTGCCCCCTTTTCCCAGGAGAAGCACGTGCGGTGCCGGAGCGCTCGCTGCACCGGTGGGAAAAATAATAACAACCGCCCACGGCACAGGAATTGCTCAGCAATTCGGTGCCGTTTTTAGGGCGCTCACCCATCATCCGCCCGGCACAAAGAACTGACTCAGAACCGCAAGGGAATTGCAAAGCACTCATCCGCACGCGACACCGGAGCAGCCCTGATGCTCTCTGAGGGGACTATTCCTTGGGAAAGGGTCTCCCAAGGAGAGGTTGGGATGGACAGGAGGCTTCATGCTGGGTGAAGTGGCCACAACAAAGCAGATCCAGGCAGAGGATGGGTGACCTCTGTCTCCAAGTCACTGCCAGGCACTCATCTCACATCCAGACCATGCTCCGGCACCAAAATCGGAGCATCCAGCCCAGCCCAGCCCCGGCCCTGAACAAGAAGCTGAGGGACAGGGCAAGGATCTGCAAATCCATTGGGAAGAAATTAAAGACACCTCACTGTCCTCACTGCCATCCCTGGCTCTCAGCACTGTCTGGGAGCCACCATCAAACCTGAACCCACCAGCTCTGTGCTTGTGGCTCCTTCCAGATCCAGATTTCCTGCATCCCAGTTTCCAGAGGGACCCTGTATCCCAATTTTCCAGAGGGACCCTGCATCCCCACCCCAGCCTGTCCAACACTGCCCTGACGAGGCAGCAGCAACACGGGGCCCCCCAGTTGGCTTCAAGCCCACCCCATCGCCAGCAGCTGCAGGAATTGGATGCTAAATGGGTGAATCCGGAGCAAAGCATTTGTGTTTATATCTGTGTCCTCAGAAGCATCACAGCTGCCTCCAGGGAAGGTTCTTGGGACGCTCCCAGCCCCTCCAGATATGCCAGGGAGAGAGAAAACACCCCCAAATCCAAGAATTGTAACAGAGAAGAAGCGATGCCCACAGGGGCAGGGATGGAGAACACCCCAGAGCTGACAGAGCCACGGGAGAAGGAACCTCACTGCTCAGGGGGCTCCAACTGGGGATCCCCTGCCCCCCAGCACCACCAGAATGGACCCAGCCCCACTGTTGGGTGCAGGGACAGGATGGCACCGGCCCCTGCGTCTCTTCCACCAGGTCCCACCTTGACGAGGAAGCTGCCATCCTTCTCCTGTGTCACCATCACCGCCGAGTCGTGGAGCTTCTCGTCGAAGTGGACATGGCCATGGGCTCCCTCAGGGGGGTGGCTGGGGGCGAAGCGCACGGACCCCCCCTTCGTCTTGCTGCCTGCACAGGGAGGAGAGCACAGAGCCAGCGTCACTCCCTGCCTGCTCCAGAGGTATCTCCAGCTCCACGTCCTCGGACACATCCCCAACTCCTCATCCTCAGCTCCATGTCCCCAGGTCCAAGTCCTCAGCTCCGCGTCCCCAGCTCCACATCCTCGAATCCCCCCCAGCTCCATGGTCCCAGCTCCACATCCTCGGACACGTTCTCAGCTCCACATCCCCAGCTCCACATCCTCAGACACATCCCCAGCTCCAGGTCCCAGTTCAGCATCCTTGGACCCAACCCCAGCTCCAGGTCCTCCTGCAGCCCCCAGGGACAAGCCAAGGCCAGACCATCATCAGACACAGCAGAGCTTCCCCAGTTCCCCCCTCTCATTTCGGAATTGCCACGGGCTGGGGAGGGGACACCTGGTTGCCAGTGACCAGCGACCACAGGAAGCTCCCCCTCCAAGCCCGGAGATGCCACCAGCAGATGCCCAGAGGCCAAAGATCCCACCCATTCCCTAAGCTCAGCAGCATTTGCTTGCTCCCATGGTCTTCTCAGGATGAGCGGAGCCAGGGCTGTGCCAGGAAGGGGGTACGGCGTGGGACAAGGACAGCTTCCCTAGGGAAGGGCTCCATCCATCCCCAGGGTGCTGAGCAGGACTCTCCAGGGTGCAAAGCCAGCCAGAACCTTGAGGAGCAAACCCTGCAGCACCCCAGGAACCCCAAAATCCAACGGCTGACCCCCACGCCAGCACAAACCCTGCACACCCTACCACCTGTACCTTTGCAATCCATTCCCTGCGAGCTTCCCAGCAAAACCAGCCTCTCCTCAGCCTCTTCATCCTCCTCATCCTCCCTGGAACGCCCCCAGAAACCCCGGCTCCAGCCGCCACTCGCATCCATCTGGCAGCAAGGCGGGAGCAGATTGCAGCCTCCTTAAAGAAAAGGCTCTTTGTGCTTCGGGAGGCTGGAAACGGGCGGCGATTTTAATAACTCGGCATTGTTGAGCCGCAACAGCGCGGCAGAAATCCCTTCCCCGCACGCAGGGGGAAAACAAGAGGCTCGGCCACTTGCCCAGCGCCGCGGCTGCACGTGGAGGCGATGGGGATGCTGGGGGGGGGGGGAATCATCACCATGGCAACAGAAGCAGCCCCCAGCCCCCAGGATGGGATGCAGTCACCCCATGCCCCCTAGGATGAGGCAACGCTACCGCCTGTCCCTCAGGATGGGGCACAGCCACCCCATGGGGCACTGGGATCTGCACGGATCCCACTCACTGGCCAGGAGCTGCGGTGATGGGCACAGTCCCAGGCCAGGGCGTCCTGATGCCAGAGATGGTTGGCATGGGAAAACAGGCATCCTCCAGCCCCCAGGATGGGGCAAAGCCGCTCTGTGCCCCATGGAGCACAGGGATCTGTACAGGTCCCATTCACCGGTCAGAAGCTGTGGTGATGGGTACAGTCCAGCTCATGGTTGCCACCAGGCATCCCGATGCCGGAGCTGACTGGCATGGAAACACAAGCAGCTCCCAGGCCCCCAGGATGGGACACAGTCACCCCCTGCCCCATGGAGCACTGGGATCTGTACAGATCCTACTCACTGGCCAGAAGTTGCAGTGATGGGTGCGGTCCAGCCCATGGCTGTCAACAGGCATCCCAATGCCAGGACCAGTTCAGAGGAGTCGAGTGCCAGGCAGGAAAACCCCCAAATATGCCAAGGGTGGGGCACAGCCACCCCCTGTCCCATGGAACCCTGACAAGACAGGATGAACCCAGAGATCCACATGGATTCCACTCACTGGCCAGAAGCTGTGGTGATGGGCAAGGTCCAGCCCATGATTGCCACCGGGTATCCTGATGCCAGTGCTGGCTGGCATGGAAACACAAGCATCCTCCAGCCCCCTGGGATGGGGCACGGCCACTCCCTGCACCACAGAGTCCAGGGATCTGCACAGATCCCACTTGTTAGCCAGAAGCTGCAGTGATGGGCACGGTCCAGCCTGTGGTTGCCACCAAGCATCCCGATGCCAGATCTGTCTGGCATGGAAGCACAAGCATCTTCCAGCCTCCTGGAATTGGGAAAAGCCACCCCCAGACCCACAGGAGGGGGTACAGCCACCCCCTGCCCCACAGAGCCCAGGGTGATCCGCACAGATCCCACTCACTGGCCAGAAGCTGCGGTGATGGGCACAGTCACAGCTTGTGGTTGCCACCAGGCCATCCCAATGCCAGGACCAACTTGGAGAAGCCAAGTTTTGATGCCTGCCAGGCAGGGAGAATCCCAAACATGCATCTCTGTCACATGGTGCTGGGAGGCAGCGCAGCCGACGCTGGGCACGGAGCCCGGGGATGAGCAGCTCCGGATGGCAGCAGGCACTGCTTGACCACCTCCAGCATGGTGTGCCCCAAAACCCTCTGGGGAGATAGAGGGAGGAGGGGGGAGAAGGTGGCAGCTGGACACCAGTGGCACCTCCGGGACCCCAGGCAGGGTGGAAAGGGCAGGGGCACCCATCCAGGCTGGATGTGCCAGAATCAGCCAGCACGGAAACCTCATTGGGGCAAAACGTACCCACACGCCCCTGGTAACGAGGGGAGGGATGGGCAGAGGCGTCAGCAGGGTAGAAAATCACCCAAAGCTGCTGTGTTTCATCTCAAATCATGGCAGGAGCATCACTGGGATCAGCCGCAGTCGGAATCCCGGCAGCCAGTCTGGTGCCGCTCTCCCGCAGTAGCCGGAGAGCGGGGATGCTCAAGGATGCTCAGGCTCCAGCATCCCAGGAAAGTCCAGAAAGGGAAGTCAGGGCTTTCCCAGGGTGCTGCTCCCGCAAGAAACCTGCCTGTCTTTTTGTATCACCACCCTCATCCCATCGGGGAGCTGAAGAAATCCATCTGGGATGGAGCTGCCCCGCAGTCCCGCTCACCGGCAGCAGGGAAGGAGCCATGGAAGCCAGAGCAAAGGAGCCCAACTCACGCCCAGCAGCCACACAAAGAGCCTCTCCGCTCTTTGTCTCAGTGCAGCAGAGAGTCGGGCGCTGCCAGCACAGCCTTTTGAGGTCCAAAGCACCCGGGGTGCCCAAGCCTGGCACTGTCAGAGCCTTTTGGGGAGACAGCCAGGATCCAGGAGAGGCTGGGAGCACCCCAGGAGCACGCCCAGCAGCATCCATCGTCTCCCACTGCAGCCTGGCCTGGGCCAATCTCCGGAGCGGGGACCGCGGCGGAGCTGTGCCGGCAGCACCAAACTGGGACCCCCGAGAAGGATGTGGACCCCCGGGAAGGGATGCAGGCAGGAGACTCCCAAGAGGCATGGGGACTCCCGGGAAGGATGCAAGCAGGGGACCCCCAGGAAGGATGTGGACTCCGGGGAAGGGATGCGGGCAAGGGACCCCCAGGAAGGGACTCAGATACCCAGAAGTGATGCAGGCAGGGGATCCCCGGGAAGTGATGCAGAGCCCCGGGAAGGGATGCGAGCAGAGGTCCCTGGGAAGGATGCAGGCAGGGGATCCCCAGAGAGAAATTCGGACCCCTAGAAGGGATGCAGGCAGGGAACCTCCAGGAAGGATGCAGACCTCCAGGAAGGGATGCAAGCAGGAGACCCCCAGGAAGGGATACAGGCGGGGGAATCCTGGGAAGGGATGCAGGCAGGGGAACCCCGGGAAGGGATGCAGGCACCCAGGAAGGATGCAGACCCCCGGGAAGGGATGCATACCCCTGGAAAGTGATGCAAGCAGGTAGAGGCAGGTGGAAGGGGAAGGTGCCGGCAGCAGGGGGGGGACTCTGGGGACTCACCCTTGCCAGCCTTGCCAGCCGTATCCATGTGTTCCCACAGCAGCTGCTGTCCTTGCTTGGAAGTTCAAAGGCACGGGCAGGAGGCCATCCTGCAGGCTCTGCAGAGCTGGGGACGGAATGGGCAGGGTTAGGGGGGGCCAGGGATGGCAGCTGGGTGCCAGGGCCAGCAGTGGAGGTATCCGCACGGCTGCCACTCCGATCCCAGAACTGCCTGGGCACAGGGAGGAGTCTGGTGGGCATCGCGGCAGTGGGCATCACGCCAGGGGCTGTGCCCAGCGGCTGGCCGGGAGCCCCTCTGCCCGCTCCATCACGACCCAGCTTGGGAAAGGGAGGATTCACATCCCAGCGCCGCAGCCAGGGAACAACCATCCCGTTTCCCAGCTGCCAGTGCTCAGCAGAGTGCATCCCATGCCTCAGTTTCCCCACTCCCTCCCCACGAAGGCTCTGGCAGCCGCCATGCCGAGTCCCGAGCTGTCGGTAATGGTGTGGATCTCCCACCCAGACCCCCCTCCAAACCCCTTCCCATAGGCCTGCCAGCACAATTCCCATGGGAAAAGTCACTCTCTCCAGCCTGGCTGCCCACAGGATAACAGCGGGCACCCCACCAGCAACCCCAGCCCCAGGGGGAGCTCTGTCCCAGCATGAGGAGATACCAGAGCCAGGCTGGGGATAACTGGGCTCATCCTACCCCTCCATCCCTGGGGGTTTGGGATCCAACACCCCAGAGACAACTTCCATGGAAGATGGGACTCAAAATTCCCATCACGGTGGGGGTTAAACAGCCCCATTGGGAGGACGTGGAGCCCAAACACGGGGTGGTCCCATCACCAGCAACCGATCCCACCACTGAGTACCCATCTGGTCCCACCACCAGGCACCCAAGGAACCCAGCATCCAAGGAACCCAGCATCCCAGGCACGTACCCAAAACAGCTCCTTCAGGAGGATGTGGGAGCGCAAACATGGGGTGGTCCCATCACCCGCACCTGATCCCCGCACCCAATCCCATTGCCAGGCACCCAAGGAATGCAGCTTCTTGGGTAGGTGCCCAAAACAGTCCTATTGGAAGGATGTGGAGCCCAAACATGGGGTGGTTCCACCACCAGCATCTGATCCACTACTGAGCACCCAAGGAATAATCCATTATCCCAGCAGGTGCCTGAAACAGCTCCATCAGGAAGACGTGGAGACCAAACATAGGGTGATACCACCACCAGCACCTGACTCCATCAACGGGCACCCAATCCCACAACCAGGCACCTGATTCCACCACTGACACACGATCCCATCACCAGTACCCAATCCCATCACTGGGCACCCAAGGAATCCAGTAGCCAAGGCAGATGCCCAAAACAGCTCTGTCAGAAGGATGCAGAGCCCAAACATAGGGTGATTCCACCACCAGGCACCCAAGGAACCCAGCATCCCAGGCAGGTGCCCAAAACAGCCCTGTGAACATCCCACCCTGACAAGCACTGGGAATTTCATGGAAAAAGCACCCACAGCATCAGCTTTTGGAGTAAACACGAGCAAAAAGCAGAGTTGAAGGATGGGGAACCCCTCTGGGGGGTGGCAGACCCTCACCATTGCCCCCACATCCCAAGGTGCTGCTGCATGGATAATGATGATCCAGCCTGGAAAACTGTCAGAAGGGAAGAGGCCAGCATTTCGGGGTGCCTGGAGAAATGGGGGCAGACAAACGTGTCCATGGGAAACCCCAGAGAGGGGCACTTGGGGACCCCAGGGTGGGGTGAACATGGGGCTCCTGGTGCCCTTGGTGGGGTGGGTACCCCACGGACCCCCCAGGGTGCCCTGAGGCCGGGATGAGGGGCTGCAAGGAGATGGATGGCACAGCTGAACGGCTCCCGTGCCAGATGACCCCAATCTGCCTCCGCCATCACCCACGGGTCCCGTCACTGGTGGGGGTGGGGAACCCCCCCATTCCCCTGGGATTTCAATCCGGGCCGGCTCAGCTGGAAGATGTAAGGGGGATTTGAGGGCACCCCCCAAGCAACAGCATAACAGCTGGGACCGAAAGAGCATCCTGCCACCAGGACCAGGACTGGGACCAGGACCGGGACCAGGACAGGACCAGGACTGGGTGAGCATCCTGCCCAAGTCCACCAGGACCAGGACTGGGATCTGGGAACTGGAACCAAGACCAAGACCCGAGACTGGGTGAGCATCCTGCCCAGTGCACTGAGACTGGGAGCTGGGATCTGGGACCCAGGACCAAGACCGAGACCCAGGACTGGGTGAGCATCCTGCCCCAGGCCACCAGGACCAAGACCAAGACCTGGGACCTGGAACCAAGACCAAGACCTGGCAAACAACCTGCTCCAGCCCACCAAGACCTGGCACCCCAAACAAGGACTGGGACCAGGAATCAGCACCCAGGATGAGGATCAGGAATCAGGCACCTGGGATGAGGAACTGGGGACCTGCCACCCAGGAACAAGGAACTGGGAACCAGCATAAGGAACCACAACCCAGCACAAGGACCGGGTACCAGGACCAAGACCAGATGAGCATCCTGTCCCAGCCCACTGGCACCAAGGACCAGGAATCAGGACTTGGCACCCGGGACCAGGAATCAAAGCCAGGACAAAGACCTGGAACTGTGAACCAGCACCCAAGACTGTGCGAGCATCTTGTCCCAGCCCAGGGACAAGAAACAGGGGACAAGGGCCAGGAATAGGGATCCAGGGCAAAGATCGGGACGAGGAACCAAAACCGGGACAAGGACCGGGACCAGGAACCGGGTGAGCATCTGCTCCAGCCTACTGAGACCAGGAACAGGGACCAGGAATCAAAACGGGGACCAGGACCGGGACCAAGAACTTGGACCGCGTGAGCATCCTGTCCCAGCTCATCTGGACTGAGAGCCAGGACAAGGACCGGGACAAGGACCGGGACCCACGGACCAGGACTCGGGGACCAGGACAAGGATTGGGAACCAGGACAACGACCAGGACCCGGGAACCGGGCAAGCATCCTTCCCCAGACTACCGGGACCCAGGAACCGGGACAAGGACTGGGAGCAGGAACTGGGAACGAACCGGACCCGGGAATCAGGCAGGCATCTTGCTTCAGACCACTGGGACCGGGACAAAGACTGAGACCTAGGAACCGAAACCGGGACCCAGGAACTGAAACTCGGACAAGGAGCAGGAACCGAAACCGGGACAAGCACTGGGACCCAGGAATCGGGACAAGGACCGGGAAAATGACCGGGACCCAGGAACTGGGATAAGGACTGGGATCCAGGGACTGGGACCCCGGAACCAGGACAAGGAACCGGGACAACGACTGGGACAAGGACCGGGAACAGGGAATCAGGTGAGCATCCTGCCCCAGCCGACCGGGATCCAGGATCCAGGACCAGGAAACCGGGACAAGGAACTGGGACCCAGGAAACGGGACACGGACCTGAACCAGAACACCGAGAGACAATGCCGGGAGAGGGGGGGATCCGTGGGACCCCTCCTCACCCCCGCTGCTCCCATCCCCGTCCCCCCGCTCCACCCCCTACTCACCGCAGCCGCCGCGTCCCAGCCACCGCCGCACTCTCCGCGCTTCCCCTGCCTGGCCCCGCCCCCTCCCCTCCCATTGGTCCGGGCCCGTCCTGCTCCGCTCCCATTGGCCAACCCTCTAGGAGGCCACGCCTCCAGTCACGCTTACTAGCTACGGCCTCCCCAGAGGCCCGGGGCTGTCTCCAAGGGGCGGGGCTGTCGCGAGAGGGCGGGGCAAAGGGCTGGGGCAGCCAATCAGAGGCGGGGCCAAGGGCCGGAGGAGCCACTAGGAGACAGGGCCAAGGGCCGGGGCCGCCGGCAGGGGGCGGGGACAAAGGGCGGGACAACCAATCAGAGCCGACGCCAAGGGCTGCGGATGCAAATAGAGGGCGGGGTCAAGGGCTGCGGGCGCCAAGTGCAGGGTTGGGGGGGGGCACCTGCCCGGTACCCCGTATCCCTGGGCGGCGCGATTTCCATAGCACCTTGTCAATGGCTGACCCCCAGCGCGACGAGAACGGTGGGGGTGGGATTTTTTGGGATAAACTTCTCATTTTTAGGTAATTTACGGATAAAACCATAGAACAGAACCCATGGCATCCCACACATCCCATTCGATCCATCCCATGCCACCCCATTTCATCAAGATCGTCCCAACCATCCCACCGCATCCCATTTCCATCCCATACATCCTGTCCCATTCCATCCATTCCACTCATCCAGTCTCATTCTATCCCACCCTCATCCCATCTCAACCATCCAATACCATTCCGTTCCATCCTACCGCATCCATTCCATTGCCTCCCATTCCACCCCATCCTATTCCATTCCATCCATTCTGTCCCACTCCATCCCATCCATCCCACCAAACATTCCCATCCCTTCTATCCGTTCCCATTCATCCAACCCCATCCTATCCATCCCATCCATCCAATGCCACTCCACCCCATCCCATCCCATGACAACCATCCCATCCCATCCCATCCCATCCCATCCCATCCCATCCCATCCCATCCCATCCCATCCCATCCCATCCCATCCCATCCCATCCCATCCCATCCCATCTCTTGTATTCCCATGCCATCTCATCTCATGCCATGCCAACCCATTTCATCCTATCCCATTCCATTGCATTCCATCCTATCCCACCTCCCCCCATCCCACCCTCTCCCATCCCATCCCATCCCATCCCATCCCATCCCATCTCCTGGAGACAACTCTGAGGCTCCAGACAGACAGATCCCATCACGCCTGGCCTGGCTCAGCTCCCAGGCTCTGACCCTGCACACCCCTATGTCGGTGGGAAGGAGCACACAGAAGGTCCATGTCTTCATGAAGGGACAGAAAGGAACCAGCAGGGACGGAGAGAGCTGGTCACCAAGGGCATTGTGGGTGAGAAAAGCAGCTGGGACATGTTCCTGATGGGAAAATCCCACAGGTTCCTTCCAAAGAGCACGTCCCTCTGCCTGGGAATGACCCATGAGAGACATCTCCTGGCACAGAGAGCAGGAAGGGATGGCTCCTACAGGCAAGGATGGATCCTACAGGCAGAGATGGATCCCACGGGGACACTGGATTCGGCACAGCTGACCCCTCCAGTTCCATTCCCAGGGAGCCACTGGAGCCCTGGCTGTGTCCTCACCTCCAGCACACGTGACACTGCACGTGGCTTGGTCCCTTGGGAAGGGGTGGACACACCACATGTTGGAGAAAACAACCGGATTTTACCCCAAAACGGCCACAGGTGACCCCAGAGCAGCACCCAGAGCCACCTCCCAGCATCCTCCCATTGCTGGAAACATCATGAGGGGTGCAGTGGGAGCACTGGGTACCCACTCTCGGCTGCCCACGCCATCAGTGAGCTTGTCAGCAGCTCCACGCATCCGGATTTCCTCTCGGATTACAGAACCAACCAGCTTTGGAGAAGGGATTAAATCCCAGCCTCCAGCAGCGCGCTTCCAGGTCCGAGCAGTCAAGTGGCACCAGAGAATCATTGAATCGCTTGTGTGGAAAGTCCAGCCATCACTGTCCATCCCTGAGCACCTCATCCGCCAGGCTTTTAAACCCCTCCAGGGATGGGGTCTCCACCACTTCCCTGGGAGTCTCTGCCAGGGCCTCACCACTCTTTACATGAAGGAATTGTTCCCAATATCCAGTCTAAACCTCCCCTGGCACAACATGAGGCTGTTTCCTCTCATCCTCTCCCTTGTTCCTTGAGGGAAGAGCATCCACTTCACCACAACCTTTCCCAGAGCTGCAGAGAGCGATGAGGTCCTCCCCTCAGCCTCCTCTTCTCCAGGCTAAACAGCCCCTCAGCTGCTCCCAGAACCCCTGTTCTCCAGCCCCTTCCCCAGTTTCGTTCCCTTCTCCAGATGCGCTCCAGCCCCTCAAAGTCTTTGTTGGAGTGAGGGGCCCAGAACTGAACCCAGGATTCGAGGTGCTGAGTGCAGGGGGACGATCCCTTCCCTGCTCCTGCTGGACACACCATGGCTGATCCAAGCCAGGATGCTGGTGGCCTTCTTGGCCACCTGGGCCACTGCTGGCTCATGTTTGGCCACTGTTGACCAACACTCCCAGGTCACTCTCTGCGAGCGTCCCCACGCTGCCACCGCCACCTGACGCCGCGTCAGGGTGGATCAAGCGACTCAGCCTTGCAGGGAGTTCTCAAAACTTTTTAATTACCTGTTTTTTTAATTAAGGCAAAGGAAAGAGGGATGAGTGGAGCCCGTGCCTTAGTGATGCCGATGCTGCGCTGCCTGTCGGTAGGCACAGAGAGGTCCCCAGAGGTGGGAAAGGAGAGGTCCAAGAGGTGTGCAAGAAGGCGTCCAAGAGTTGGGAAGAAAGGGATTCCAGAGGTGGGAAGAAAGGGATCCCAGAGGTGGGAAGAGAGGGATCCCAGGGGTGGGAAGAGAGGAGTCTCAAAGGTGGAAACAAAGCGGTCCCAAAAGTGGGAAGAGAGGAGTCCCAAAAGTGGGAAGAAAGGCGTCCAAGAGATGGGAAAAGAGGGGGCCAAAGGTGTCTTGGAAGTGGGAACAGGGTCCTTGCTTCTGCCTTTTCCACCTCTGGCTTTTGTCATTGAGAGTCCGCCCTGGGACAACTGGGAGGCAGCGGGACAGCTCTTCCAGCTCAGCAGGAGCTCCCAAGGGTGGGAGAGATGGTGGGAGCAGCCCTGGGTGACGGTCCACTCAGTGCTGTTGGCTCTGGGCTTCCTGCAGGCGCCGGCTGAGGTCATCAATCCGCACGTTCTTGAGCTGCAGCAGCTTCTCCAGCCTCTTCACGTGAAGCTGCAGGATCTGGGGAGAGACCCCGGCACCCCCTCAGCTTGGATTCAGGGGGGGATGGGGTCTACCTGGCAATCATCAGTGAGGATGGAGGGGCACAAGGAGGGGGGACAGGTGGATGCAGCTGCTGGAGGCACAGAGCATCAGCAGCCACCTTTGCCTGTGGGAGAAACTGAGGCAGGAGAGCTCTGGTGTTGGATTTGGGGTCCCAATTCCTGCTCCCATGGGGTCAAGTTAAGGTGCAGCCTAAACACTGCCCAGGAGCCAGGACCTGGTGACAGCCCTTCCTATCCCAGAGTCCTCTCAGATTCCCAGGTATCACTTCCCCTCTTCCAAAATTCCACATCTTAGGGGTTGTTTTCTGCCAGAAAAGCTCCTTTTTTAGGCCAAACAAAGCCATTGCTCCAGCTCAGAGTGGGATGAGGGTGTTTCCAACACCATCCTCTGCCTGAATAATCCCGGGATGTCACCCCAGGATGATCCAGACCCACATGCAGAGGGGCTGTGATGCCCCTTCATCATCACCCTCATCACTGGGGGCTGCAGGACCAACCCGAAAGGATGAGGATAGGGAAGGTTTGGGAATCAGGGAATGATTTGAGGCTTTGGTTGCCCCCTCCCTGGAAGTGTTCAAGGCCAGGTTGGATGAGACCTTGAGCAGCCTGGGTATGCGTCACAGCGATGGAGAGCAGGACCCAAGGAGAAAGATGTTCCACTCAGGGGGAATCTGTGGGTTGAGGTGCTACAGGGCTCTCACCTGGAGAACATTGGCACAGCCTGAGGTTTCAATCCAGGCTGGGAGACAACATGTTTTGGAGCACCCTGAAGAGAAGGACTTGGGGTGCTGAGGGAGGAGAAGCTCCACATGAGCAGGCAATGTGCGCTCACAGCCCAGAAACCACCCGTATCCTGGGCTGCACCCAGAGCAGTGGGACCAGCAGGTCCAGGGAGGGGATTCTGCCCCTCTGCTCCGCTCTGGTGAGACGCCACCTGGAGTCCCGTGTCCAGTTCTGGAGTCCCCAACATAAGAAGGAGATGGAAATGTATGAATGAGTCCAGAGGAGGCCACAGAAATGATCCAAGTGCTGGAGCACCTCCTGTATGAGGACAGGCTGAGAGAGTTGGGGTTGTTCAGCTTCGAGAAGGACCTGGGGAGACTTTAGAGCAGCCTCCTAGTACTGAAAGGGGCTCCAGGAAAGCTGGGGAAGGGTTTTTTCCAAGTGACAGGATGAAGGGGAATGACTTTAAGTTGGAAGGGGGAAGATTTAGGTTGGACATTGGGAAGAAATCCTTCAGGATGAGGGTGGGGAGGCCCTGGCACAGTTTGCCCAGAGAAGTGGTGGCTGCCCCATCCCTGGAGGTGTTCAAGGCCAGGCTGGATAGGGCTTGGGGCCCCCTTGATCCAGTGGGAGGTGTCTCTGCCCATGGCAGAGGGGTGGAACTGGATGAGCTTTGAGGTCCCTTCCAACCCAAACCATTCCATGACTCGATGAAAACTGCTTCATGGAAGGAGCTAGGTGTTGCTCGTTCCCAGGGTGCCACCAGAGCGGGATACAGGGATGGGAGCAGCTCTGGAGGTTGACAGCACCAAGTAAGGACCTTGCTTGGGCATTGACCACCATGCAGGATGGCTGGGGAGGCAAAGGGAGTCCATTCCTGCTGGGAGACGGATGCTGGGCTCACCTGGATGGTCTCCTGTGCCAGTATCAGCGCCTGCTCCTTCTCCACCAGCTGCAGGCGGATGGCAGCATCCTCCGGAGGAGCTTGGGTGCAGCCGTGGTGGCTTCTCATCACCCTGGAGCAGGAATGGGAAGGTCAGGATGAGCACTGAGACCTCCTGGAAATGCCCAGGTCCTGGGATCACGCACATCCCAGCTTCTCCCCATCCTGCCCCACACATCGCTCCCCATGGACTAGATGATGTCAGAGGTCTTTTCCAACCAGGTGATTCTATGAGGACCCCCACAGCCCCGTCCCTTGGGAAGCACCCAGAAAGGGGACATCACCAGTGCCCAGCCCTTACCCAGGGGACTCCTGGATGCATCCTCCTCCCGCGCCGTTCTTCGCCTTGGAGCAACCTGGGGAAAACGGTGATCGGTGCATGAGCTCCCCAATCAGTGCTGCCCCCTCTTCACACGGGGTCAACCCCCTCCCAGCAGCATCTCTGACCCCTCCAGAGCTGGTCAGGCTCACTACTGGGGTGCCCAGCACAGGGAGGGCTGTGTGTGACCCAAAAAAGGGCCATAAAGGTCTCAGTTTGGGGTTTCATACAAGGGATTGGCTTGGAAGGGAACTCAAAGCCCATCCAGTTCCATGGGCAGGGACACCTCCCACTGGATCAAGGGGCTCCAAGCCTCATCCAGCCTGGCCTTCAGCACCTCCAGGGATGGGGCAGCCATTCTCTGGGCAACCTGGGCCAGGGCTTCCCCACCCTCACAGGAAAACATTTCTCCCCAAGATCTCATCTCAGTCTCCTCTCTTTCAGCTCAAAACCTTTCCCCCTTGTCCTACCCCTGCGCTCCCTGATCAAGAGCCCCTCCCCAGCTTTCCTGGAGCCCTTTTTAGTACTGGGAGGCTGCTCTAAGTTCTCCCTGGAGCTTTCTCTTCTCCACGCTGAACAACCCCAACTCTTCCAGGCTGTTTGAATGCCATAGCAAGGCCAGGATGGGACCCACGCCCCCATCCTACCTGTCTCCAGGTAGCTGATCTCTTCCACCGCTGCTCGGACACCCGGCTGCTGCAAGGAGAGGAGGGAAAAGACCCATCAGGCCTGGCCAGGATCCATAGGTAACCATGGGATGACCCACAAACGGCCCCAGGGTAAGGAGAAGGGGGTGCAGGGTATCCCATCTGGGTATCCCAGACCAAAGCTGGGGTCCGTGTGCTTGGATTTCACCCACAGCCCTTCCCATAGGGAATTCTGTAAACCAAACACTGCCAGCTCCAGTACTGAGCCACATCCACATGGCTTTGAGATCCTCCCAGGGATGGGGACCCCACCATCTCCCTGGAAGCCTCTGACAGTGCTGACAACCCTTCCCATGAAGGAATTGTTCTCAATATCCAATCTAAACCTCCTCTGGTGCAACTTGAGGATGTTTCCTCTCATCCCACCAGTTGTTCTTGACCCCCCCAGCTCCAGCCTCCCTTCCAGGAGCTGCAGAGAGTGATGAGATCTCCCCTCATCTTCCTCTTCTCCAGACCAAACAGCCCCAACTGCTCCCAGAACCCCTGTTCTCCAGCCCCTTCTCCAGCTCCGTTCCCTTCTCCAGATGTGCTCCAGCCCCTCAAGGTCTTTCTTGGAGTGAGGGGCCCGAAACTGAACCCAGGGTTCAATGTGACCCAAGTTGTTGTGGCCCAAGTGCAGGACCTAAGTGCTCAACCCATGGATCCAGCCTGGCCAAGTCCCTCTGCAGAACTTCCCTGCCCTCCAGCCCATGGAGTGGATCCAGCCTGGCCAGGTCCACTCAGCTCCGTTCCCATTCTCCGATCCCTCCATTGCCCGCTGACCTGCCCTGGCCCAGCCACCCCCTTGCTCCGCTTCTCCTTCTGCTTCTCCTCGATCTTCTGTCGCAGCAGGAGCAGCACCTCCTCCACCGCGCCCGGCCGGCACTGCACAACCTGCTGGATCACCTCATCAGGGATGGAGAAGTTCAGCTTAGAGAGCACTTTCCTAAAGAGAGGAGAAAGACCCAGTGGAGGTCCTGAGCAATGGGGGGCCCAGGGTGGCCACTGGCTGCATAACCAGTCAAGGTAGCCCCATACCGGTCGAGGTGGCCCAGTACCAGTTGAGGTGGCACCATATTGGTTGAGGTGCTCCGATACTGGTTGAGGTGGCCCCATAGTAGTTGAGAGGGCCTCATACTGGTGGAGATGGCCTCATACCAGTCGAGGAGGCCCCAGTACCAGTCAAGGTGAGCCAGTACCAGTTGAAGTCGACTTGCACTGGTCACGGTGGCCCAATACTGGTTGAGGTGGCCCTGTACCTGTTGAGGTGGCCCCAGTTGGCAAGCTTCTGGGCGGTGGAGCTGGTGGGCACAAAGCTGTGCAGCTGTACAAGCGCCGGGAGGTGGAACTTCACCACCTCGGCTGCCAACACTGCAAGGGGGACAGAGGGGTTGGGGGGCACTCCAGGACCCCCACCCCAGGACTTCTCTCACCCCTGAACCCTCCCCATCCAGTAATCACCTCACAGCCTGGGACCCCCGCCTCAGGATTCCCCTATACCGGGACTGTCCCACATCCTAGGACTCCTACCCCAGGACGCCCCTTGCACCAAGAACCTACACCCCAAGACCCCACACCTCCCCCCATCACCACGACTGGAACACCTGCCTCAGGGCCCCTCGGCACTGGGACCCCCCCACCCCAGGATCACACTCACTCCAGGACCCTCCCTCACCCCAGGACCCTCCTCACACTGGGACCCCCCTGCATCCCAAGACCCCACCCGCACCAGGATCTCCTTCACAAGGACACCCTCCCTCGAGCCCCCCCCACCCTGGGACCCCCTTCACTGGGATCCCCCCTCAGGAATCCCTCACCGTAGGAAGCCCCTCACCCAGTATCTCCCTACCCCAGGCCTGCCCCCTCCCCCATCCCTGGTTTACCCCTACCCTGGGATGCTCCCCCTCATCGAGGATCCCCTATCAACCCTCGGGAAGCCCCTCCCGGACCCCCCCTCAGCACCCCCACCTACCCCTTTCCCCCCCTCCAGGGCCCCCTCTCAACCCGGGACACCCCCCCAACCCAAGCCTCCCCTCCTATCGAGACCACCCTCCCACCAGACCCCTCCTTCAGGACCCCCCTCTCAGCACCCCCCCCATACCCCGTTAGCCCCCCCAACCCCGGTAACCCTCACTTCGTGCCCCCCCCCCCGTTACCCCCTCCCTGCATCTCCCCACCCCGTGCCCCCCCCGCCCACCGCCATCGCTGAAGTCACGGGCGAGGTTCCTGCGAGGCCGGGACAGCGGGACCCGGTCGAGCCACCGGTAAAGCCCCCCCAGCTCCGCCATCAGGCTGAGACACCCCCGCCCCCGCACAGCGTCCCCCCCGCCATGGCAACGGCGCGGGGCAGCATGGGAAGGGGGTTGGGGGGTAAACGGGGGGGGCGGGGGGGAATGAGGGTTGATGGGGCAGGGGCAATGAGGGGGCTGATGGGGGTGATGGGGGCAGGGGGGCAATGGGGGAGCTGATTGGGGTGATGAAGACAGGGGGGCAATGGGGGAGCTGATGGGGGTGATGGAGGCGGCAATGAGGGGGCTGATGGGCAGGGGGTGCAATGGGGGGGCTGATGGGGCGGGGAGGCAATGAGGGGGCTGATGTGAGTGATGGAGGCGGAGGGGCAATGGGGGTCTGATGGGGTGATAGAGGAGGGGGGGCAATGGGGGAATTGATGGGGGCAATTGGGGGGCAATGGGAAGGAGGGAGTGATGAGGGGATGTTGAGGGCAATGGGGGGTGATGGGGGCAATGGGGAGAGGGGTTGATGGGAACAATGAGGGGAAATGGGGGGTGAGAGGGGGGCAATGGGGAAGGGGGACAATGGGAGGCAATGAGGAGGAGGGGGCAATGGGGAGGGGGGGTGATGGGGGTCGATGGGGGGGTAAATGGCAGTGGGAGGAGTCTGAACGATGGGTTGCAGCCGCGCAGCCCCATGGTGCAGTTGCTCACAGACCCCCAGGACTCCCCATTCCCTCCCTCCCCCCCCCCCCCCCGAGATCTCAGCGAAAGCTCAGGGACCATCCCCACCCCCACCCCTATGAACCTCCTGACCCCCAGACCTGCTTGGCAAGGCTGGAAGTGATTAAAGCCCTCGGTGGACACACAGAACATTCCAGGAGGGCCCAGGAGGGCTGAGGGGGGCAGGGACACACACACACACACACACACACACACACACACACCCCCAGGGACTGCCCCCCACCTGGGGACCCACTGCACAGCAGTTCCGATCCCCAGCCCTGCTGCACTGGGATATGCTGGAATGCACTGGGATGTGCCCAGCATCCCTTGTCGGCTACAGGACGCCCCACCCCATATCAGCCCCATTCCTGCTGCACCAGGATGCACTGGGGTGTGAAGGGATATGTCCAGCATACGCGGGGGGGGACAGGACCCCCACCCCACAACAACCACGATCCCCATTCCCGCTGCACTGGATGTACTGGGATGTGCCCAGCATCCCTGGATGGGGGGTCTCCACCCCCCATTCTTTCCCCTCTGAAAGGGCAGGGTGGGGTGGACAATGGCTGTGGGGCCACCCAGGCCACCGCTGCCACATTCCAGCCTGGATTGCCATGGAAAAGACACCCCCACCCCCCAGCTGGAGTACCCGTGTCTGGACAGATGGACAGACAGATGCACAGATGGGGGACAGGGCAAGGGGGCTGGAGTCCTGGCAGGCACAAGTGGTGGCACATGGCTTCGGTGGGTGTTTGGGGTGGGGGAGGACCCCCAGGGGACCTTGGGGTGGAGGGCACCTGGCTGGGATCCTGGGGTGACATTGGGGTGGGAGGCACCCAGATAAGACCCCAGAGTGAGTGGCGCTTGGGGGGGCGCTCAGTTGGGACCCCAGGGGGACATTGGGGTGGGGGACATCTGGATGGGACCCCAGAGTGAGTGGCACTTGAGGGGCACTCCAGGAGGACTTTATGGTGGGAGATGTCCTGGTCCCTGCAGCCAGGGGGCTTTCCAGTTCTTTCTGTGGGACTGGAGACACAGTGACACCCCCCCCAACACTACCCTGTGTCTCCAAGCCCTGTCCCTCTCTTTGTCCCCCGCCAGGCATGCCCCCCCGTTCCATGCCTTGTCCTAGCCACGGCCCCTCTTTGTCCCCCCCAGCCATGCCCCCCAGTGCCCCCCAGGCACTCCACACGCCCCCAGTACCCCTCCAGCTGTACCTCCCTATGGCATCCCGTACCCCCCTGTACCCCCCATGCCCCTCACACACCCCCAAAGCTACCCCCCACGTCCCCTCCGTACCCTCCATACCCCCCAAGCCTCCCTATGTCCCCCCCAGCAGCACCCCCATGCCCTTCCAGTAACCCCCATGTACCCCATACCCCCCATGCACCCCATATCCCCCATAATACTCCCAGCCGTATGCCCATACCCGTACCCCGTAGCCCCCAATGCCCCCCAATACCCCCCACTCCATCCCGTACCCCCAGCGCCCCCGTCCTGGCCCCGCCTCTTCCCGCCACCCATTGGCTGTCTCAGAGACGGCCCCGCCTTCATCTGCTGCCCATTGGCTGAGTCTGCGCTGGCCCTGTCCCCTCCCTGCTTCCATTGGCCACCTCCGCGCTGGACCTCCACCGCCCTTCCATTGGCCGTCTCCAGTCGAGATGCCACCACCCATTGGCTGTGCACTGCGCTTGGCCCTGCCCCGCCTGTCCCCATTGGATACCGCGGCGCTGTCCCCACCCCCGCGTTCATTGGCCGCCGCCGTTCTCCTCCCCGCTCCCATTGGTCGAGGCGGTGCTATA
>JAUMJL010000480.1:0-101269 GCA_033558185.1 Dromococcyx pavoninus | reverse complement strand
CCCTGTGTCTCGGTGCCTTCTGGGACTTGTAGTCCTTCCTCCGTGTCGGGAGCAAATGTGGCGCTGGGCGAGGACTCCATTTCCCGGCGTTCCCTGCGGCGGGCGGGAGTCGGTACCCGGCGCGCAGAGATGGCGGCGGGCACAGGGCTGATGGACGTTGACCTGTACGGGCTGTTGGGCATCAGCGAGAAGGCGACGGAGAAGGAGGTGAGGGCTGCCGAGAGGTCAGAGCGGGGTCCCGGGCTGGCGCCCCCTCTGGGCTGCGGCTGTGTTGCTGCTTCGCAGCATCGAGCTGAGCGAGCGCTGCTCCCCGCAGGCCGGAGCAGTGGCGGGGAAGGCCCTGACTGAACGCCAGGCAGCAGTGCCCCGGTGGGCAAGGAGACCAACGGCATCCTGACTTGGATCAGCCGTGCTGTGGCCGGGGGCTGGGACGGAACGAGGGAGAAGGCTTTGAGCTGAAAGGGGGAGTCTGAGATGAGATCCTGGGGAGAAATGTTCTTCTGTGAGGGTGGGGAGGCCCTGGTCCAGGTTGCCCAGAGAAGCTGTGGCTGCCCCATCCCTGGAGGTGTTCAAGGCCAGGCTGGATGGGGCTTCGAGCCCCCTGATCCAGTGGGAGTTGTCCCTTCCCATGGCAGGGGGTGGGACTGGATAGGCTTTGATGTCCCTCCCAACCCAACCCATTCCATTATTCTATTAAGGTGAATTAACCTCACTGTTTAGAGAAGCCTCACCTGAACTTACCACAAAGAACAATTGTTGTAAGAGCTGTGACTGATGCACGGGAAAGAGATTTTTGGCTCTCCAGCTGGAATCTTAGGGAGGAGATAGGATCAGCTGGCAAAGCTTTAGCTGCACATTTCCTTTCAGAGAACTTTGTCCACGGGGTGGTGCTAGGCCACGACTAATTCTGCTTCTTCCAGTAGGGAACTACTTACAGTAGAACAGAGCAGCTTTTCTTCCTTTCCTTTCTTGCACACAGATGTGTTGTTGCCAAAGGGAACTCAGGCTGTTGAAAGTGACTTAGCTTGGAAAGCTGTCACTTGTTTTTGAAGTGCTGAAGGGAGTCAACAGTCCTTAGTCAAAAATTCTTCACCTTCCCAAGCTGCAACAGGGTACGGGGCTTTCTCTGTCCCAAAGTTCCTGCTGCAAGGAACACGGTATCCTCCTGGCTGGAAAACTGCCTCCCTGATCCAGCCCTGGCTTTGACCATTGTGAGGTTTTCCCGCTGTAACACAACAAGCCCAGAAGGAAAACTTCTATCTTTGTAAAGCTCAGACTCATCCAAAATGTGGCTGCGCGGTGTCCTGGGCTCAGATGATTTGTCCTTGCAGTACAGAGTGATTAGAAAGGACAGGTCACTGTGTGGAGGTGGGAAACAGAGCTTCTCAGAGATCTCTTGCTTCACCTTTCAGTGTCATAGAATCATTTAGTTGGAAAAGGCCTCTGAGATCATCTAGTCCAACTGTCCCCTCACTAAACCATGTCCCTCAGAAGCAATTCTGCTCGGCTTTTAAACACCTCCAGGTGTATGAGGTAATGAGCACTTCAAAATGGTCTTTATTTTCTGTCAGACCTACAGAACATCTCGTCACAAAATGAACTCTGGTCCAACCACAGCCTTCTGCTTACGACAGGGAGGTGTGCTTTAAGTTAAGCAAAACCGACAGCAAAATAAACTCTCCGAACAGTATTTTTTTTTGTTTCTGCAGTGTTTTTTTTTTCCTCAAGTTGCTTTTCTCAGCATGGACTAAACAGCACAAACCAGTGAACCTCAGTTCTGGCTCTTGCAGGTGAAGACAGCGTTCCGGCAGAAGGCTCTAACTTGCCACCCGGATAAGAACCCAGACAATCCCAGAGCAGGTACAGTGGGACTGTGCAAGTGCAGACAACTCTGTGTTTGTTTCCACTTCTGGAAGTGGCTCTGCTTATCTCTGGGTCTGCCTTTCCTTGAAATAAAGGAACACTTGAGTGGTTGCCATGGGAAGTGTGTGTGTGCAGGACTAAGAGCTGAACTTGTACATATTGCATTTAGAAACATCAGTGTTAATGCTAAAATTAGATTTGCACCTCTCTAAATTAGGTATTAGGTTAGATATTAGGAAGAGGTTCTTCCCCCAGGGGGTGGTGGAGCACTGGAACAGCTCCCCAGGGAAGCAGTCACAGCCTGAGAATATTCCAGAAGCATTTGGCCCTCAGCCACACGGGGTGAATGTTGAGGTTGTCCTGTGCAGGGACAGGAGTTGGACTCGATGGTCCTTGTGGGTCTCTTCCAACTCAGGGCATTCCATGAGTCTGTGATTCAAAATCTTCCCCACGTGGTTCTTGAATCCCTGACCTCTGGCCATGTTGTCCCCAGTGTCTCCTGCCTGCTCACTGTTTTAATTCATACATCTCAGAGTTGAAACATCAACAGCAAGCTTATAAATCACGTTATCTATGGGCAGTGTCTGGTTTTGTCCATTAGAGACAAGACTCTGACTCTCTGGAACTGAGTGAGCAAGGTGTGGCTTCCACAGCTTCTCTGTTTTGAGTCCCGTTGCTGCAGGCAGCGGTAACTTGGGAGGGTGCTGCTCATCAGGGCACCTCAACTTGAGCATCGTTCTGGGTCTTCCCTTTTCCACTTTGATAGGCTACGGTCCTATAGACTGGAAATTTATAACTGTAGTACAGAGAGAACATTTCCACCAGAAAACCCCAAGATTTTGGTAGCAATCAGAGGGAAGTTAAGGGTTTCGATATCTGCAGAGGGTTGAGAAGGGATTTGAAGTAGGTGTGTCTGGCTTGTACACATAAAATTCTAGAAGAAGGGTCAGAAATATTGATGTGGAACACAAAGTTTGAACCTGAGGCTGGAAAGCTGTTGGTATGAGAGGAAGGATTTGTTTGTGGGCGTGTATTTCAGGCTGAGGGCAGGCTGAGTGATGCATTCCTGTTCTGCTGAGTTCATGTTTTCAAGGTTTCTGTTGAAATGAAATGGTCTCAGGTTTTGTTTCTTACTTTACGCTGAATTTATGTAACGAGTGTTGTCCCATGAGGTGAGGTGACCCTGGCTGTAGGTTGGCTTGCAAACGCTTTGGAAAGATGATCGTTCCTTCTGATGTCCTGCAGGTCTCTTCCATAAGGGATTGTCTTTACTGGTTCGTCTCCAGGCTGCTGGCGTGGTTTTCCGCATCTTACCCTTTTCTCTTCTAATTCCCAGCGGAAATCTTCCACCAGCTGTCTCAGGCTTTGGCCGTGCTGACAGATGGAGCAGCGAGGGTAAGGATCCGCGCCCCTCGGTGATGGGATTGGATGCTGTTGCTCTTCTGGTTGGAGAAGTGCTGGCAGCTCTTCCTTGTCTGTCCCGTGTTCTTCTCCAGTGGCGGAGTGCAAGTCTCGTCTGTTATTGCTTGTAGTTCTCCATGAGATCAAACTGTAGGTGCCAAACAAGAAGTTGGACAGATGTTTTCTCTCTGATTTGGTGTGCTGAGAGTGGCTCTGTCCAGTTACTGCTACGGTGAGATGCTGGGGCAAATCCCTTTTAAAAAAACAAAGGATAACCACTAAGATTTGGGACGTGTTAAATCCCTGTGACAACAGAATGCATTTTCCATCCCCCTGAACTCAAGGTCTGTCAAATAAATAATATCTAGATATGATTGCTAGGTCTCAAAGCTTTTGTTTCCGTGGGGTAATAGGGCTTGTAACCAGAAAAGCTGAATCACAGTCACAATCTCTGTCCTGCAGGAGCATCTCTGTTGGTGCAGGAGCTTTGCGGGCTGCCAGAGATGGCCTGGGCTCCATTCCTGCTGTGAGGAAATGATCTGGACATGGGAGGGAAAGAAGGAAAACAAAATAAGACTGAGCAAGCAGCTCTATCCAGATAAACAAAGGAGAGAAGGCATGTTACAATTTCAGCTGATAAGGTTTCAAAACATGCAGTAACTCTCCTCTTTTCAAACATTGGCAGTTTATAATCTCCCCTCCAAGAGGAAATTAAGCTTTTTGGCATCCAAGAACTTGTTGGCTTCTACATTTTAAGAAGGAAGACGTGTTTGGCAAACCCTTCCCTTGCAGGAGGATAAAATGTCAGCTTTTCTGGTTTATAAAACAAGAGCAGTTCTTTCCTGTGCCACTGCTGTACACATAATATGGGAGGATCTGAGCTGAGCTACGCTTTACCCCCTACAGAAAAGTTCTGGGTCGGTGGGTGAAGAGATTGGAGGTGTTCAAGGCCGGGTTGGATGGGGCTTTGAGCACTCTGATCCAGTGAGAGGTGTCCCTGCCCATGCAGGGGGGTTGGGACTGGATGATCCCTTCCAACCCAAACCATTCCATGATTCTCTGGTTACCAACTGATTTAAATGGGTGCCAGTGACAATGCCAGTTTAGCCCAATTAAGTCTCTATAGCACTAAATGAATGGTGCTGTGTGAGTGCTGCTGGAGAGTTCTGGTGTTCTTTGCTCTCATACGTTCATGTGAGTGAAAGTTCTGTCCTGTTAGGAAATCTTTAATATAAAACAGAACTTTTTCATTGTAAAACTTTGCTCTAAATCAAACCTGATCTGTTATCGGTGACCCCTAAGCTACTTTTGGCACGTTCAGGAAACCAAAGTATTCTTCCCACCTCTGAAGATGGGTCAGACTTGCTCTCAGTACCCTTTGCAGTGGATATTTCTGGACTTCCTCACCCTTTAAGGCCCCATCCTTGGGCCTCTTCTCATGTTTTCCGAATGTTTGTGTTAACTTCCAACACTTTTAGGAGGAAAGCTAGCAAGAGGCAGAAAATGCCTCACCTCTGCTGACAGTGCTTTAATATCTGATCTTGCCTTTAGTCACCACTTCTGCTTTTATCTCCTCTCATTTCTGTGTTTTGCCACTGTTGTGTTGGCTCCTGGCAGGCGGCGTATGACAGAGTGCGGAAGGCGAAGAAGCAGGCGGCAGAAAGGACGCAGAAACTTGATGAGAAGCGGAAGAAAGTCAAGCTCGGTAAGAAAATGAGAACCTCATTTTCTCTTGGCTTGAAGTCTCCTTTAGCTGGGTGTTTGCATTTCTCCTACCACTGGAATTCACCACTGATTTATCCGCTCTTTGTGCGTGGTGGCTGCAGGTTTTTTATGCCCTGTACAAGACCATAGCCATCTGAAACCTCCTCCGACAGTGACAACTGGGATGGTCCTGCTCGGGGAGAGAGTTTGGGGTTTGGTGACTGTTAAGGCTGCTGATGCGTTAATGTGCCTGGACAGAGCTGTGAGGACTCCGCTTCGAAACTGGTGCAGGAGTAGCCAAGTTTGTGACCTCTCCATCCACCTCTGTGGTGGTGAAAATTCACCTTGGATTGTTTTGGGTTTGTTCCTTTCTCTGCAGATCTTGAAGCCAGAGAACGAGAGGCCCAGGCCCATGAGAGCGAAGAGGAGGAGGTCGGGATAACGAGATCATTGGAACAAGAAGTAATAATGACTTCTTAGATTTCTCTGCTATTTTTGAGAAGAATTGCTGAAAGTCTTTAAAATTATGATGAAAACCATGTGATGGGATGCAGGGAATGCGTAGAGAAGTCCTTCATCCTCGGGGATTTATGGACTCTGAAAGAGAAGCGCACGGAAGGGGTCTTGTAGCAGTCTGGCAAATGTGTTGATCTTGGGATTTGATGTTTTCTCTGCCCTTTTCCATTGCAGAGCAGACAGTAACAACAGCCGGTCGGTTTTGTGCTGGGTGGTGGGAACTTGTGACTCTAGGAACGCGAGGGGTCCAGTTTTAGGAGCGCTGCCAGAGGGGAACCAGCAGGAGAGTTGCCCCAGGGCACAGGACAAAAGGTCTCCTTGGCAGACTTTAGCTGGCATGCGCCAGCCATGGAACTGTGCCCTCAGGTATCCATGCTCTTACCTCTGCCACAGATAATTCGCCTGCGTGAGGAAGGCTCCCGCCAGCTGGAGGAGCAGCAGAGGCTGATCCGAGAGCAGATCCGGCTTGAAAGAGAGCAGCACATCCAAGGTGAGAACAGATGAGACCGGAACCCTCAGCCAGACCAGGTGGGGCTCAGTTCTTCTGTAGGCAGAGCTCATGTACAGGTGCAGCCTTCTGGCTCGGTCACATCGCCATGGATGGGATCCTGCTTAGGGATCAGTCAGGGATGAGTTAGAAGACTGGTGTTTCTGTGGAGCTGCTCAGTCTGAGATGTGGAGTGTGGCTCTTTAACACCTCTCTGCCACTCCTTTTCAATAAACATCCTAAAGCATTGGGTGAAGGTCATGGAATCATGGAATGGTTTGGGTTGGAAGTGACCTCAAAGCCTATCCAGTTCCACCCCCTGCCATGGGCAGGGACACCTTCCCACTGGATCAGGGGGCTCCAAGCCCCATCCAACCTGGCCTCGAACACCTCCAGGGATGGGGCAGCCACCACTGCTCTGGGCAACCTGGGCCAGGGCCTCCCCACCCTCACAGGAGAACGTTTCTCCCTAAGATCTCATCTCCATGTCCCCTCTCTCAGCTTAAACTTTAGAGGTGGTCTGACGAGGAGCCCCACGGTTGTGCTGTAGGGAGCCTGATGTCCTGCTCGTCTGTCGCAGCTAAATCTCTCAGTGTTGCAGCCTCAAACCAGGGAGTGGTTCAAGTTTACAAAGAATAATAGTGGTCACTGGGTTACTGCTTCTCTGTCCCCTTGAAAGTTCTCATTGCCAGTCACCCCAAAGAGACTCAGTGTGGAGAATAAAGTCTTATTTAGGCTGTGAGTTCTGAAGTTTTATCTTGTGGAACTCGATTCTCCTGTTCCTTGGGCATAGACGGCCTTCATCCCAGGTTTGTACAAAGACCAACAACAAAATTGTCAGGAAACAAGCACACACTGAACTGGAAAACATCTGCATTCTGTGCTGCCCTACAGGCAGTTGCCACCTTTGAAGTTGTCTCTCTCATTCTCCTGGGCTGTTCTGTAGCTGTCGGTCTCCTGCGTACAGGAGGGGATGAGGTTTTCCTTGAATCCCAGAACCTTTGGTAATCTTGAACCTCACTCTCTTCCACACATTTCTATAGTGAATGCCTTTTCTAATATTCTGTGTCTGGGTGGGCTTAAAATACAGTTCTGTGTTTCAGAAAGTTCTGTTCTTTTCAGAACTAACGAGTGCTGTTCAGGTTTTCAGTTCAATAGGAAGATTTATCATGTCTCGCTTCCTACCCCTTTCATTCTAGCTGAGGTTTAAGGGAAAATATTGATCTAATGAGTTAAATAACACCAGAGATCCAGATGCAGAAACCCTTTCTGGGGCCAGCAGGGTTTTCCTGTCCTTCAGCCCACCCCAGCCTTTCTCAATTTCACTTATCAGGAACTGGGGAGGATGCTGAGCATTTATTATTGTGAAACGCTTTGAGATCGTCACAACGAGAGCACATCATTGTAAGGTGTTTAATTGCAGGGCCATGCTATCCCTTTTTTTTTTGTCTACTCTTCATTTATCCACACTTGTTCCCACCAGCACAACCCTCTGACAGGGAACAACGTCCCAAACTCTTAACAAGTCTCCTGCCTGTGTTTTTACTTCACTGTTCGTAGCCTTGATCGCGGCGAGTCTGGGCATCACAGGAGGGAGCAATGCTGGCATCCGGTGTTCAGCAGTTCCTGATGGTTGTGTTGCACAAGATTTTGGGGTTGAAATGATCTCATGGAAATCCAGATGTGTTCTCTGTTGCCGTGTGCACGTTCTCAGGCTGAATTTTGTGCTAAATTCTCTTTAGTCGTGGAGTTTTCACCCATGTTCTTTTCATCTTTCTCCTTTCCCACTTTAGGCAAGCAAGAAAGAAATGGAGCAGAAGGCAAAGTAACTCCCAAACTGAAAGTAAGAATTCCTTATAAAGCTGGGGTTTGGTGATGACTGATAGAACATTGTGTGGCTTTGGAAAACAGGAGGGACACTTGGCTTTGCCAGTCCCTTTGCACAGCAGAGGTGAAGTTCCTCTGTCAGATGTGTTTCCTGCATGTAAACAGCTCCTGTCAATGCCTTTAAATACCCTTCCTCCCTCACCCTCCTCTCTGCTGTCTGGATTGGATTTTTGAGCCTGGAATTGAGTTGTCCCTGCTTTAGGCACGGGGAAACATCTGCATATTACCCTGATAGAACCATTAGTGTGCTTTCAAATGTTACCTTCTTTTATCTCAGTGAGCAGTGTTTCTCCCCATTCCCCAAGTAATTCCTTCCCTTTGCACGGTCTGAAGTTACAATCCCTGTCTTGGCAATTCTGGGAGTAGAGAGCAAACTTGGTTGTTGTGCAGGTGACAGGAGCTGCGCTGAGCGTGGCAGCGTGGGCAAATGGACAAAATTAACTTGCCTTTATTTTCCAGCTGAAATGGAAATGTGGGAAAGAAGATGAGACAAGAGGGGGATACTCTGAAGACATTCTGCTGCGGATCCTGCAGAAGGTCCTGTCCGACTCCTTTCCCTCTTCTTGATCTTCCCCTGCTCTCGGTGGTGTAAGGAAGGGTGGTGAATTCTGGGAAGCTGCCTATAAACCAGAGTGGTTCTTTTCTTTTTCTCTGTTGCGCAGCTTTCTCATTCATGCCACTTTCAGAGGTCCTTTAGCTGTGAGCTGTTCCCTAGCCAGCAGCTCTTGTCTCATTCCCAGCAGGAGCTCCTGTTCCAACAGAGCAACCGCAGGCACTTCCCGCACAGTAGTTCATGCCCTGTAAAAACTTTGCTGGCTGTGTGGTTCTGGTGCACTTGTAAAGCCCGTTAGCTGCTGGGGGAGTTCAGAGACAGGAACAGAGAAGCCTCTGATCTGATTAATCCCAGCGTGTGGTCTTTATTTCCCCTTCGTCGAAGTATCTCCCGTAGCTCTGAGCTGCGCAGCCCTCAAGTTTGGGGCTTGCTGGAAGCAACCTGTCACTCCGTACCTCCCCAGATTTGTTTCCTGGAGGGACAGAAATCATGACTGGGATCAGTGGAAGCTTCAGACGAGACAAAGTGTGGCGGCTCAAGCCTGGTGTCTGTGAAAACACATTTTCTCCACGTTGGTTCCATAGAGGAACTCGGCTTCTCCTCGGGTCTGTAATTAACGTTTCTTTCTGCCTTTGCCCTCCCAGTACGGGGATGTGCTCAATCTGGTCATCTCGAGTAGGAGGAGCGGGAGTGCAGTGGTGGAATTCGCTACGGTTAAGGCTGCCGTAAGTCCAGTGCAGACCCTTGACGAGGGCAATGGGCAAGGAGGGGGCTTGGGGAAGGGAAGGGTGAGCAGCCTGACGGCCTCGAGACGCTGCCCTGTCCTTAAGGCGGTGGCGAAGGGTAATGAGAGTCTCGGTGCATGAAGGGAGTGGCCGAGCTGGAGCTACAAGCCCAGAGCAGATCAGGCACATGAACTGTGCAGGTAAAAGGCTGAGGAAAGAGGCACTGCTTTAAAGAGCAGGTGCTGAGCTGTTTAATCAGCTCTCACTGAGGGTGAATTACCCATTGTGGAGGTGGGCTTAATGAGCCTGAGGAGCTTTAGAGAGGGTATAGCAGGCATTTGCAATTTAAAAAAAGTTAAAATGTCCTGACTCACTGTGAGTTATAATAATTCATGTGGCTGTGGAAACAAATTATCAGTTACCCTTCATGGTGGTGGTTCCATCAAGCTGAACTCAAGTTGTGCAAGAGTCTCTATTCCTTGTCACCTGATCTTTCACTCCTATATCCAATAATCAAATAACTCCCAGAACTGTCTTTGACCTGCTTATCCAAAGCACTGGCAGGGATCTTCTGCCTCTGATTCAAACCAGGACTTTAGAGAGTGCTTCTCATGTGGGACAGCACTGAAATCCTCGTTGTTTGTGCCCTGCTTGGCCTCGGCACCAGGCTGAGATAAGAAACCTCTATAGAATCATAAAATCATGGAATGGCTTGAGGTGGAAGGGCCTTAAAGCCCATCCAGTTCCAACCCCTCTGCCATGAGCAGGGACACCTCCCACTGGATCAGGAGGCTCCAAGCCCCATCCAACCTGGCCTTGAACACCTCCAGGGATGGAACAGCCACAGCTTCTCTGGGCAACCTGGGCCAGGGCCTCCCCACCCTCAGTGTGAAGAATTTCTTTCTAATGTCCAATCTAAATCTTCCCCCGTTCCAATTGAAAGCCGTCCCCCCTCGTCCTATCATTCCAGGCCCTTGGGAAAAGCTCCTCCCCAGCTTTCCTGGAGCCTCTTTCAGTCCTGGGAGGCTGCTCTGAAGTCCCCTTGGAGTCTTCTCTTCTCCAGGCCGAACAACCCCAACTCTCTCGACCTGTCCTCATAGGGAGGTGCTTCAGCCCTTGGATCATCTCCATGGCCTCCTCTGGACCTGCTCCAACAGATTCCAGAATGATTGCTGGTGACCTGTGAGGGAGCGTGGTCTGACTTTCAGCTGGTGATGGATGAATATTTTTGTTGGCAGGAGATGGCTGTGAAGAATGAAGTTGGCCTGACGGATAATCCCCTGAAGATCTCCTGGCTGGAGGGCCAGCCCTGGAACCATCCCAGCACTGACAGCACCCCTCGGCCCAGGACTTCACAGGTAAGGAGACACAGGCTACTGTGGTTTAAATCTTCTTCTATGGCAACATAAATTTACTCAGCAGGGCTGGGTTGGTGGTTGAACTTGGTCTTAAAGGTGTTTTCCAACCAAAGGCATTCTGTGGTTCTGTGTTTGTTGTTTTCTGGCTGCTCCCTGTTTGTTTCACCAGCAAATCCATGCGAAGCTGTCGCTCTTGACTATCCGATATGTTCCACTCACAAAGCACGTGGAAGGCTGTAACCTCTGGGGGTTAAAGCATAGGAACCAACCTGAGGCTGTGCTGCAGTGAACCCTTGGCTCTGTTACCCCTCACTCCTGCTGGGCCTCCGGAGCTGGAGGTGTGACCGCTCCTTCTGAACATCTGACCTTACACTTTGCTCTACAGCACAGAATTCACCCTCTGCTCCGCGTGCCTTCCAGTCTTTTAGTAATTCCTTGGTTGTGAAGGGACCTGAGATCCTTGGCTGGTTGTTTGAGTTCCAGTTCAAGCTCCATCTGACACTTACTCCTCTCTCTTTCTTCCCTGGGGTGTAGAGATCAAAAGGATCTAATTGCTGAGAGGACTCCTACCTCGCTTTACAGGCGCCCTTGGTCTGTGTCTCTGTCTCCACCAGCCCAGTGTCTGTGTTTGCTGCCTGAATGTTTCAGCAGCTTGGGAGGTTGTTCTATACATTTGCTCTCCTGACTTTTTTGAAGTACCTCACTTACAATAGATGCATTTACACATCAGGCTGCTTTCTTGCTACCCTGGTTTTGTTCAGGGTTCTACATTTTCACTAGGGATGTGTGTTCTTTGTCCAAACAGCCTGGCCCAAGCAGTGTAGCTTCCTGAGATCTGATTGGAGAGCCCAAGACTTGGGCAGATCTCTGTGTGCAATGGAGAACCAGTGAGAGTCCTTCAGACCCAAATTCACAGAGATGCCAGGGTGTTAGAAGGCAAATTGGGGAAAAAAAGTAGAATCCAGTCCATTTATTTGAGTATTCACAGTTGGAATTGATGATCTTGGGGGTCTTTTTCAACCTCTGTGATTCAGTGATCTCTCGCTAGCAGAGAATGAGAGCTGCTTCTAAAGGGCTCCCTCATAGCTTCGGGGGTTGCTGGTGCAATGGGAGCTTGGTGGTAGATTCTTGTCTTTGTGGGTTCAAAAACCCTGGCTTCTGAGTTTGTCTTGGCTTGTTTCCTTGGCCAGCGCTCACCAAGGTGGACCTGCGGCCTCTGTGGAGGAGTAGCTTGGTGGAGCAGCAGGGGGTGTTGGTGCCGTGGGGAGGGGGTGACTCCCTTCTGTCCAGCACAGCCTCGCCAGTCCCAATCAGCTCTCCCAAAGTCAGGAGTTATGGCCAGTGACTGGTGCCCATCTGTCCTTTGGTTACTTGGCAGCCTTGCTGTCCAGGCTAAGATCTCCAAGCTGCTCTGGATCCCACTTTTCCTAGTTCCTGCTCCAGACTCTTCCCAAATCCTGCTGCTGCTTCCGCTAGGATGCATCCAAAACCTGTACTGCGGTAACAGCTTCTCTTGGCTGTGCTGCTTCCTGTTGGCTTATTATAGAATCATGGAGGGTGGAAAAGCCCTCTCAGCTCATCCAATCCAACCATCAGCCCAACCCCCTGTGCCTGCTAAACCGTGCCCCAAAGTGCCACATCCACACATTTTTTGAACCCTTCCATGGATGGAGATTCCACCATTCCCTGGCAGCCTATGACAGTGCTTCACCATCTGTCAGTGAAGGAATTGTTCCCAATATCCAATCTGAACCTCCACGGTGCAACTTTTTCCTTTCATCCTATTGCTTGTTCCTTGGCAGAAAGGAGCAGCACCCACCTCACCGCAGCCTTCCTTCAGGGAGCTGCAGAGGGTGATATTCCTTGTCCTCAGCTCCTCAGCTCGAGACTGTGCAAAATGAGCTCTTTCAGATATCTTTACTGCCACCTCAGCCTGCTCCCTGCCTCACCCTTTCATACCCAGTCTGGCTTCCCAGCCATCAGGACACATGTTCTTGGTTTCACACTGTGCTGATCTCACTCTGATTTCAACTGCCCTCATTTCCCATTTGCTGCTCTCTCCGAGTCGCTCCTATTTTTGTCTGAATCTGCCCCCACGTTTGCTCCTTCTCTGTGCAAATGCAGCTCCTTCCCTGCTCTCCCTCAGGAAGCAGCCCAAGCCCTGCAGCGTTCTCATGGCAACGCACTCACTACTCATCTGCTTCGGAGCGGTGTCTGCTCCCTGCCTGGGGTGGTCAGCCAGGAGCTGGGCACCAAAGCCTTCAGGGAAACAACAGCCACACACTAATTCGACCAGGGGTGCTTTGGAAGCAGTTCCTGGGTGAAAGAAAGGCTCATTATGGAAAACTCATGTGTGAGGAGGCAGTAAGTTGCAGAATACTTGCCTTTGCAGTCCTGGTTGCCTAGTTTTCTTCTCCAGCAGTGGGTCCTGGAGAGCTGCTGGAGCCCAGCAGGCAAGTTTTGCTTGATTTACAGAAGCTGTGGACCTGCCAGTGTCACTCTGGGCTATCTGAGAGCAGTGACTCTGGCTGCTGCAGCTCTGGATGGTTCAGAGCACTCAACAGCTGAACAGTGCTGGGAAGAGCATGTTTTACCACCACGACAGCATGAAGCACTCGCTCTGGGAAGGTCTTTGTTGCACCTTGAGTGGTGGCATCTCCCCCAGTGCTCCTCAGTCACCTGGGGCCATTAACTGAGCCATACTAAAGCGCTGAGAAAAGCTGCCTGTCTGGCCCTCATGCATCTTTTCTAAGCTCCTTTGAGGTTTCATAGAGTCTTTTTCATATTATCTGACTTTACAGCCTGACATGAATCCAGCAGGTCTGAGCTGTCTGTGCCTTCTCTGAGACATCTCCGTGCTCTTTGCTGTAGCCAACATCCACAGCTTATAATTATCTGGGTGCACGGAGGCTTTATTTGTTTAATTTTTATGAAGAGCCCCAGTATCTAATCTGGCTGTGAAAAAGCAAAGAACTGGTGACCTCGTGGTTACTGCAGTGTCCTGTTCACAGCTGGCCCCGATGTGGCCCATTCTCAGCCTGGCAGAGCCCTTCCCAGTGTCCAGCTCCTGCGCTGGAGAGCTGTTCACTTCCACACTGGCTGCTGAGCTGTGCATACTCTCCTCGGGCTGAGATCCGGTCCCAGCACTTCCTGCCTTCCCCCAGCCCAGAAAATCAGAGCTTCCCACCCTTAGAGAAAACCCCAAATGTCAGAGAGGATGGTTCTTGGTCGCTACAGACCTGTGCTCTTGGCTCCTGGGCTCTTTCTGGCTTGCTACCAATGAAATGAGGCAACAAGACGCTTCCAGTCACAGAGACATTTATTCTTCCATATCTGTACAGCTGATAGATCAGTGCATGCCTCACGCAGCAGCATCCAGAGAAACTCCTTCTCCTCCAAGTAGGACAAATAAACTGGTGGTGCTGCATTGCAAGCCTACTTGGACGCTTACCTGTTTCCAGGTTGCCAGTGCCACCTGCACTTGATTAGGGGGAGGAAAAACCCACAAGGACATAAAAAGGAGGAACAGCTTTGATTTTTCACATCCAAACAGGGTGAGAGAAGAAACAAACACCAGTTCCTGGCTCTTGACCCTTGCTGTGGCTATGGCTTTGAGGTGTGATGCTGCTGTCTCCTTGCATGCCGTGTCCCTCTCTGTCCATGTTCCGCGGTGTCACCACCACATCCCCAAAACAACAAGTCTTTAGCCAAACGATGACATTCTTCCATGAGGAGGAGATGCACAGTCAAGAGTGGGAAATTCCCAGTGTGGAGAACGGGAGCTTGCCCACAAGGTTTCAGCAGACAGTGCTGTCATCTGAGCGCGGAGCTCTGCTCCAAAGGACTCCTTGGCAAGGACAAGGACAGTCTGGGATGAGTGGGGTGAGAACAACAAAACAGACCACACACAACGGGAATGCTGCAGCGTCCATTCTCCCTCTAGGAACAGAGAAACTGGCAGCAGCAGTGAGTGAATGTGATGTTTTAAATGAGAAATACCTTCAAATGGTGTAATCTCTGGGGTTCTGTTTCCTGAGGGTCTGCAGAACATCCTCGAGAAGCGATAGCCCCAAATCCACTTTGAAGGACAGGAAAGGATCAGAGAGGTCAGAGCCATTCTGGGAGCCCAGCTCTGAGGTCCCACAGTCTGTAGCCTGGTCCTTGTGGAACTGGGTTTGGGTGGCTTTGTGGTATTGATGAGAAGCACCAGAAAAGGAGATATCAGAGTGGGAATCTGTGCGATCAATGATGTTGGGGCAGCTGGAACTGTCCAGGTACAGCCGGGGAGGCTTGGGAGGTGCCTGTGCTTTGGCCAGGTTCTGCTCGCTCTGACAGGACAGGTAATCAGACTTGTCCTTCAGATCCCTCAGGCCTTCCCTCTTCTGGCACTGTCCATCACTGTCCAGAGTGCGGCTGTTCTGGTTCAAGATGATGACTTGGTTGCCCAGCTTTTTGTGTCTCCTGAGTGAGAAACGTCTGAAGAACGTTGTGGACTTGATGGACCCCCTCCGCCAGGTATCCATGCTGATGGACGGCAGCGAGAGGATGGAAACTGCTGACTCTTCACAGTCAGGCGCTGGGCTTAAGTCGCGGGATGAGCAGCAAAGCCACACAACAGGAACAACCTCTTCCTTCCCCGTTCCCGTGTCTGGAAGGCAAAGAGAGAGGCTGGTATTGCAGGAAATGCAAACTTCACGCTACGTCCCGGTGTTACGGCCTGGCTTAGATGGCAAGGAGACTCTGTCTCTCGTGGAGAAGGAATGGCGGTGTCTGAGCTTATTAAATCTGTGCTGCTGAAACAAGCTGGTGAGGAACAGGAGAGGCACACAGTCACCATGAGAACAGACTTAATCCAGCATCTAGAACAGAAGGGCACTGTGGTGCCATGGTAACCAGCCACCTTCATGGTGAGGGGCATGGTATAAAAATCTCAGTGGGCGGCTGGGAAGGGAGACGGTGACTCAGTCGCACTGAGGGAAAGCAAGGAAACGCAGTCAAATGGAATTAAAAAAGCAACAAAATGCAGATGTAGAAGGTAAATGATAGGAAAATGGGATGCAAAATAGACTTACGTCGTGTCAGGGCAGCACCTGGGTCCAGCGGGCAGCAAGGAGAACCTGTGGAAGAACTCGGAGGCAGAACTGTGAGCACCACGTTCGCTGAGACCTCAGAAGAAGCAGATCCAGGGATGGTTCAGCCAGGTGGGACCCAGAACACTAAAAGTCCCCAGTGCCTCGTTCTCCTCGTGAGCCTCCTGCCGCTGCTTGCCAGGCTGCAGATCCCTGTGCGTGTGCGTTTGTTGTGAGCCAAGCCCTTGCTGAGTCAGCCACGTCAGGAACTGGGTTTGACACTATTGGTAATTGCCTGGATCGCAGGAAGTAGGTGTGGAGAGCGGCAAAGCATCAGCCCACACTCAGCCTGGGGAGCCAGAGAGCTCCCTGGAGGCGCCCGGATCACCTGGGAACCGGCAACGCGGGTGTCGACTTCAGCCCGCCTTGAATCGGGTGGTTCTTCACTTGTGGTCCACCTTGACCCAGACCATTTCTTCTCTTGGTGCTTGCCCTTCTGCCACTTCTGATGGCTTGTTTGCCCAGCACAGCTCCCAAACGAGGCTGGGAATCACCTCTTGTCTGTTTTACATGTAAATCCAGAACGCGAGGCAGTGATTCCGGTTTGTTTGGGTGACTCATTGTGTGAGGCTGCTCTGTTCAGCCAGGCGAACGGCCGCGAGCCTGTGCTTGGTGCACAGGAGCTTTGTGAAGCCTCCCTCTGCCACTGATATGATCTGGTACTTTCTCAGGCACTGTGAAAATCCATGCTGTGCAGCACTGAAAGGTTATTTCATCCGTCCAGGTGCCAAATAGGGCGTATTAGTCTCTTAATTGCCCTCTCTAGGTTTCTCATCTTGTGGGCTGCTGTCTTGTCCTCACGGCAGCTGGAGGAACTGCTTCACTGGCACATGACAAGCTGGAGAAATGGACCTGTGGGAACCTCATGAGGTTCAATAAGGCCGAGTGCAAGGTCCTGCACCTGGGTTGGGCAACCCATGGTTTCAGTACAGGCTGGGGGACAATGTGATGGAGAAGCAGCCCTGAGGAGAAGGACTTGGGGTGCTGGTGGGTGAGAAGCTCAACGTGAGCCAGGAACGTGCCCTCCCAGCCCAGAAACCCTCCGTGTCCTGGGCTGCATCCAAAGAGTGGGACCAGAAGGGAGGTAGGGGATTCTGCCTCTCTGCTCTGCTCTGGGGAGACCCCACCTGGAGCCCTGGGGCCAGTTCTGGAATCTCCAACATAAGAAGGACATGGAGCTGTTGGAGCAAGTCCAGAGGAGGCCATGGAGATGATCCAAGGGCTGGAGAACCTTTGCTCTGAGGACAGGCTGGGAGAGTTGAGGTTGTTCAGCCTGGAGAGGAGAAGGCTCCGGGGAGACCTTAGGGCAGCTTCTGGTGCTGAAAGGGCTCCAGGAAAGCTGGGAGGAACTTTTTCCAAGGGTCTGGAGAGATGGGACGAGGGGGAATGGCTTTAAATTGGAAGCGGGGAGATTTAGATTAGATATTAGGAAGGAGTTCTTCACACTGAAGGTGGGGAGGCCCTGGCAAAGATTGCTGAGAAAAGTGGTGGCTGCCCCATCCCTGGAGGTGTTCAAGGCCAGGTTGGATGGGGCTTGGAGCCCCCTGATCCAGTGGGAGGTGTCTCTGCCTATGGCCGGGGCTGGAAATGGATGGACTTTGAGGTTTCTTCCAACACAAAGCATTCCATGATTCTATGTTAAAAAATCCACCGCTGCCCTTTTTCCTGCAGAATCTTCCCTGGCCGCTCTGTCACCTTCTCATCCCTTCTGATTTCAGAGATCCTTCAGTCACCACTACCTCTTAATTCCTAGAAAACCGAGCATGAGATTTTCCCATTCACCTTCCCTCAAGCTGTTTTTATTTCTACCTGAACTGCCACGCAGACGAGCTGGATATTTCCAAGCACTGCAGAGCTTCGAACACGTCTGAAATGCAAGGCCACCTGCTGAGGCTTTGGAAGCCGAGCGCCAGAACCGCCGCGTTCCCCTGTGACAGCAGCTCTTGGCGCTGCCCACGGCTCTGGGGTAGAGGCTGCAGCCACCACCTGACGGTTGTCACCACGCGCAGCAGAATTGCTCCCAGAGCCTTTGAGAGCTGAAACGCTCTTGGGTCAGGTTTGGGAATGCACCTGGGGTTTTATCTGCAGCCGCTTCCGTGACTAAACCACAGAAGGGTTTGATTGAGGGTTTTTTATGGCATTTATAACGGATGAGGAGTAGGCTGGACTTTGTGTTGTGCTTGCAGAGCAAGCTTGTCATCCCAAATAAGCAACAAGTCCTGGTTCTCATCAGCCCTCCTTTGAGCAGGGAATAGCAGCAGCAGCAAGAGGGGAATTCCAGCTCCCTGTCCATCCCACTCTCTCTCGTTAGCAATGTCGCTATGAGCAGACTCTGCAGCCCAGGCACCTTTCACACCTCCTTTCCCCAGGGTTGTGCTGCTGTGAGCCACCTTCCCAACTTCAACGTGCCCCTGCTCGGGGAGTTGTGTGGAGGCTTTATTCTTCCTTTGTTTTCTCCTCACAGGCGTCGGTGGTATCGGAGCGGGATTTCGAGAGCCTGGTGATGATGCGGATGCGCCAAGCGGCAGAGAGGCAGCAGCTCATCGAGCAGCTCAAGAGGGAAGAGGATGAAGAGTCTCACACCTAGCATGAGCGAGTATGGATCCTCCCCACCTCATCGCTCTGCATTTCCAAAGCTGTTTCTTAAATTAAGTCAATAAACTGTTTTTTTAGAACAGTTGTAGGAATAGAAACTCAGTGAGTGCAGCTCTTATCCCTTTCCAGAGCTGGGGTGGGAAAGGCTGCATCAGCTTTAGAGGAAGGGCATCAGCCTCAGCCTGTGTCCTCAGAGCAGTTGCTGAGGACTGGGGCTGAGAGATGTTATCAGAACACCCAGCCTGGGAGCTGCTGTTGATTCCTGACAGCTTGTTCAGGCGGTGGGGATGCAGAAGGCTTTAAAAGAGCTCACAGGAAGACATGGGTCTCTTCAGAGAGATGTTTTATTGGTGTCACCCCCACGACAGGATTGATGCCCAGTCCCAGACACCCCAGTATTGCAATCACTGCTGCTCAGGTGACAGAGCCTGTGCCTGGAATGTTCACAAGATCTTTCTGTGCTGCTCCAAGGAGCAGTGTGTTACGTGGAATGGCTCGGGCCTTAGGGTGCTGACCACAATCCTATGATCTCAAAGATCTTTTCCAACCAGATGGTTCTGTGATTCCATTTGGGAAAGGAACCGGCCTTGCTGCCCAGTGACTGTTTCTGAGAGAGCTCTGTGTAGGTTTAGCAGCTCGGGCCCCTAAGCCTGCAGCGCAGGAGCAGGCACAGCCAAGGAGAAGGCACGCCCTGAGCTCTCAGCGTGTGCCTCCCCAGGGCAGCCCCGAGGAACCCACAGACAGGTTTTGTTTGACCTTCCTCAACGCAGTGAAGTAGGAGATTATTGAAATGTAAAGAGATGGTGTTTGCCAGGCTGCCACTCTGGGGAAGGCAGGGATAGAGCCACCTGTGCTGGATTTCAGCTAGACTGGGCAAACCCTCCTCTTCCCGGGCTTGTGGAACAGTAGGGAGGGCTGGAAGTTTACATTGGGTCAGGTTTTCCCTCTACACTGCTCCCGTGCCCGAGCGCCTGGAGTTGGGACAGAAAGGGATTAAAGGGAAGGATTTGCTGTCAGTCCTGTGTGATTTGATTCCCACCAGGATCTTCTCCAGGAGGAGTGCAGAAGCCTTCCTCCCTATTCCTTGTGGAGGCACCACACCAGCGTCTGCCCCACGCCGGTCATGCTCACCACCCGGTAGCCGCAGCTCTCCAGCTTGTTCAGGACAACCCGCGGGGCATCGTTCACGTAGTACTCCCAGCTGCAAGCAGGGAAGAGGAGAAATTAAATGAGGTGGAGAAGGAAGAGACAAGAATTCCCTTGTGGAAGTGACTGCCTCACTCCTAACCCTGCGTAGGACACAGCAGTGACCACGTCTGGCGTGCTGGCTGTGCGAGGTGAGGTCTTGATTAACCAGATGGGGAAAGCCAAAGCCAACAGCTCCCACAACAAGGAGCCTGTCTGAAAATGAACGGTTGTGTTCAGTTGAAATGTGTTTTGGGGACTGGTTGTTAAAGGCACGTGCTGAACCTGGGCTGACACTGCGGCAGGGAGGGTTCATGCTGTTCCCAGATGGGAATTCATGGAGAAGGAGGACAATCTCTGCAAAGCAGGGGAGAATCGTAGAATAGAATCGAATCATGGAATGGTTTCCCCATCCCTGGAGGTGTTGAAGGCCAGGTTGGATGGGGCTTGAGACACCCTGATCTGGTGGGAAGTGTCCCTGCCCATGGCAGGGGGTGGAACTGGATGAGTTTGAGGTCCCTTCCAACCCAAACCGTTCCATGATTGTATGAAAATAGACGGTGGTGGAAGAGTGGCGTCGTGCTGGCACGAAAGGACTGACTGAGGTGGGGATGAGGCAGTGGCACCCTGGTGGATTGGGCTGCCCTTCTGTTCCTGTAGCCCAGTGCTTTGGGGTGCCAGGTTCACTTGGGCAGGTGGGATGAGCTGTTCTAGTTCAGCCCTTGGGTGACTCACAGGGCCAGATAAGCTGGTAATGATGGGCTACAACATCCCTGGTGATCCCGTTTGGGCACCTTAGAAAAGACTGCCCTGATTTTCATAATAATCACAATAAAAAAGGACCCAAAAGCGTTTCCAAAGCTGCTCTTGCTAAGATTGCAAGACATTAATGGAGAGGTGAGTGCTTTTAAATCACAGAATAACACCAAGATATGAGGCTTTTTTCCTGTTTCCCAAGCCAGGCTGTGCTTTGCTGTAATTACAGCTGTGGTGGCAAAGTAATGTGTGTTATTATAAGTGTCTTTGAACTACATGATTTCTCCAGGAGGCTTAGCCCATGCCCTTCAGATGCACATGTTGGAGCTGGTAAATATTATTCCTATTATGCAGAGGAAGCAGCTGAAGCAGGGATTGCTGGTAGGAACCTAAAACTCAGTGGCTGAACTAAAAGCAGAAGGAAAACCAAGTTGCCCAGGGCTTTAAACAAAGCTCTGCATTGAGTGAAACAAAAGGTTGTGCACCGTGTGGATGAGATATGATGCCATCTGTGTGTGAAACCAGTCTGAATGGGGATGGACTGGCTGGGGACACTGGCAAAGCCTTCCTTCCCAGCCAGACGCCGGCAGGGAACTGGAAAGGCACCGAGGTTGGGGAGGGCTCTGTGCTCAGAAAACGTTACATCCCTGACCCTGGCCAACCTGCTTCCCAGGTGTGCCAAAACCAGAACTGTTGGATCAGGTCCAGAGGAGGCCACAGAGATCATCTGAGAGCTGGAGCCTCTCTGCTGTGAGGACACGGTGGGAGTGTTGGGGTTGTTCAGCCTGGAGAAGAGAAGGCTCTGTGGAGACCTTAGAGCAGCCTCCCAGGACTGAAAGGGGCTCCAGGAAAGCTGGGGAAGGACTTTTTTTTCCAAGGGCCTGGAGTGACAGGATGAGGGGAAGATTTAGGTTGGACATTAGGAAGAAATGGGTGGGGAGGCCCTGGCCCAGGTTGCCCAGAGAAGCTGTGGCTGCCCCATCCCTGGAGGTGTTGAAGGCCAGGTTGGATGGGGCTTGGAGCCCCCTGATCCAGTGGGAGGTGTCCCTGCCCATGGCAGGGGGTGCAGCTGGATGGGCTTTGGGGTCACTTCTAACCCAAACCAATCCAGGATTCTATGTGTGTGTGTGTGGGGATGGTGTTGAGCTGGGGGGGAGTGTCTTCCCCACGGAGCTATTATTGATGGAGCAGAACCTCCTGGTGACACCTGGCTGTCCCTTTACCACGTGCTTTGGCTGTGCCCTGCGGAACAGCTCAATTACAGCATCAGCCGGTGCCTGGGAGCTCAGCTCCCCAAATTTGAGAGCAGGGCATCACTTTTCATTTCAGACCACGCAGTGCCCATAGCCTTTATAATTACAGGAGATGCTGGGACTGTGCACTCATCCACATCCACCTGGTGGACCAGCAGAATCCCTTTCTCTGCAGCAGCCAAGGGCCAGGGTGTTGTTTTTTGGAATCCAAAAGGCACAGGCCGGGGCAGAGCCCTGCTGTCCCCTTTCCAAAGCCCAGATGCCCTCAGGGTTCTCCCTCTGCACATCCCATGGGGATGGGATGCCGGGGCATTGGCAGGAGCTGCACAACAGGATCTGTGCTCTCCAATTAGAGGCAATTAAGTACCTCACCTGTATATTACAGCGCCCCAGCAGCTCCACATAGCTTAGACCTTTATTTTCAGGCTCCTTCCAAAGGTTTTGGGGCCCTTGGTTCTATGGGAAGAGTAAGATTGGCAGCGTCCCAGAGCTGAGCTTCCTGCTAGTGACACCGGCCAGGTGGGCGATGGAAAACCCTGCTCGGCCGTGGTGCAAATCCAGGAGCTCCCGTGCCAGGCTGGGGCTTTTGGCTGGGTGTGCTGGCATCCTGCCCTGGCTCGCGGGGTGTCAGCAGCCGCGTTCCAGCCCGGTTGTTTTCTCCACTCCCTGTTGCTCAAGTGCAAGCAGGGAGGGAGCTGCCTGGGGTGCCACAGAGGAGGTGGGGCAAGAGGGAGCCCAAAATGCTCCCAGCCACAGGGAGGGAAGGAAGGTGGTGGGAGGTGTCCCTTCTCATGGCAGGTGGTTGGAATTGGATGATGTTTAAGGTCCCTTCCAACCCAAACCATTCTATGACTCTATGAATCCACCAGGAGATCCCATAGACAGCTCAGATCCCTTCTCCCTGACAAGGAAAATGTGGCACTTGGGTTGCTTATAAAGCAGCATCTCCTCCCTGGCTGCAGGACAGGTGCCAAGGAGGTGTTTGATCTTTCTTTGCTTTTCTTTTCCACTCAAATCTTGGGAATAACAGAGTGGTTTGGGTTGGAAGGGATCTCAAAGCCCATCCAGCTCCAACCCCCTGCCATGGGCATGGACACCTCCCACTGGATCAGGGGGCTCCAAGCCCCATCCAACCTGGCCTTGAACACCTCCAGGGACGGGGCAGCCACCACTGCTCTGGGCAACCTGGGCCAGGGCCTCCCCACCCTCACAGGAGACAATTTCTCCCTAAGATCTCATATCAATCTCCCCCCTTTCAGCTGAAAACCCTTCCCTCTCGTCCTCTCCCTGCACCCCCTGATCCAGAGCCCCTCCCCAGCTTTCCTGGAGCCCCTTTCAGTCCTGGGAGTCTGCTCTAAGGTCTCCCCAGAGCCTTCTCTTCTCCAGACCAAACAACCCCAACTCTCTCAGCCTCTCCTCATAGCAGAAGGGCTCCAGCCCTCAGATCATCATCAAATACCCAGCAGCATTTCCTTGGGTGAGCATGAACAGCACGGGCAAGGACAATCACGTGTCCTTTCACCATCACACTTGTCCCAGGATTTACTGCAGCTGGAAGGTCCCGTGGGGAACAAGAGGAGTGAGAATCTTCCACATTTTCTTGTGAAAATAAGGAGAAGGAAGAGTCTGAAACATTGCAGAGGAGGACTTACAAGTGGTTCCCCAGCATGTTCCTCTTCGTGGCCCCCAGGAAGCTCATCAGGCCGGGATCCGAATGCTCATCTCCCACCATGGTGGGACCGACCTCCTGCAGGGAAGGGCAGCAGAGCGGTGAGTGATGTGTGGCAGCAGGGCCACCCTCTCCCCGCTCCCCAGCACTCTGGAAAGAGCTTTACTGGGAAGGGAATCCTGAGAGGACCTTGTTGGCTTCACTCCTGGAGGGCCACCTGCTGGCTGAGCCCACGGTGGCTCCAGGATCCACCAGGGGGAAGCCTGTGGGACAGCAGTGAGGAGCCTCTGACAGCCTCCCCCGGCCAAACAGTACATTCGTGTGGTTCTCCAAGGGATGAGCTAACTTAGGCTGGACAGGGACCAGTAGAAAAGCTGGTAGAAAAGCTGTGGGAATGTCTGCTCTAACTGGGAAGGGGGAGAAGATCATAGAATCCCAGGATGGTTTGGGTTGGAAGGGACCTCAAAGCCCATCCAGTTCCCACCCACTGGCTCCTGCAGCCCCCCTTTCCATGAACCCCGTGGAGACGTGTGATGGGGTCACTCTTCCCTGTCCCGGCTGCTGCCAGGACAAAGCAGCAAAGTCCATCCCTGCCACGAGGTCAGGACGGGCTGTTTGCAGCCACAGCTCAATACCAGATTTCAGGTTGGAAATGTTTGCTTGCCCAGAGTGCAGAGTTCCCAAAGCCTCCAGAGGATAAACCTGCTGAGCTGAGAGAATCATGGCATCATGGAAAGGTTTGGGTTGGAAAGGACCTCAAAGCCCATCCAGTTCCAACCCCAGGGACACCTCCCACTGGATTGGGGGCTCCAAGCCCCATCCAGCCTGGCCTTGTACACCTGCAGGGATGGGGCAGCCACCACTGCTCTGGACAACCTGGGCCAGGGCCTCCCCACCCTCATTGTGAAGAATTTCTTGCCAAGATCTCATCTCAATCTCCCCTCTTTCAGCTGAAAACCATCCCCCCTTGTTGTATCTCTTCACTCTCTGATCAAGAGCCCCTCCCCAGCTTTCCTGGAGCCCCTTTCAGTCCTGGAGGCTGCTTTAAGGTCTCCCCAGAGCCTTCTCCTCTCCAGGCTGAACAACCCCAACTCTCTCAGCCTGTCCTCACAGCAGAGATGCTCCAGCCCTCGGATCATCTTCATGGCCCTCATACTGCTGCCTCTCCCTAAAGCACTTCAAACCCCAACCACGTGGCTCTTTCTGCATCCCCAGCCATCACCTTAATCAACTTGCACGATGCCCAACACCACTGCAGGCAGATGCTCCAGTGCTGCAGCCCCACACGTCCTCCTCGGTTCCCTTCTCGCTTGGTTTGAGATGTGTGTGGAACAGGACATCCTCAATGGCAGCAGCACCTTCCACCAGCTTCTTGATCTGCTTTTGTCACTGTTACCCCCTTCCTATCATAAAACCACATCCTAATTTGCCCTTCCGATGTGCGGTTCCCCTTGGTGCTGGGTGAAGGAAAAGAACCCAGGCAGATCCGTGTCCATCTGCTCCCCCAGGAGCTCAGCAGAGCTGCTCCGGGAGCTGCAATCATTAGGAAGCAACGTTTCCTTTATGTCATCATATCAGTCCCAGTCTCGGACAGAGGTCCCTGCTGCTGCACAACCGCCCAGCAGTGCCCTTCCCTACGGCTGCCTGTTCCACCATGGAACAGCTCTTCGGGGAAGAGGGGAGAACCTGTAGTGAGGTCAACCCAGAAATGAGTTTCTTTGATGTCCATGGGTTCCTACAGCAAGTTTCCCTGGGTTTGTTCCTTGCTGTTCGGGAGGGGAGGGTTTTAAGCACAGAATTGTTTGGTTCAAAAAGACCTTTGAGACGATCGAGTCCATCCATACCTGTCCATTACTGAACCAGATCCCTGAGCACCTCATCTACTTGTCTTTTAAACACCTCCAGGGATGGAGACTCCACCAGTCCCACCACTTCAGGGGGAAGGATACGGGGTATGGACACCCCAGGGCTCTCCTGCATCCACAGGATGGGGTGGTGGGATGGGTGAGGAAAACATTTCTCCCTAAGATTCTATCTCAGTCTCCCCTCTTTCAGCTGAAAACCCATCCCCCTTGTCCTGTCTCTGCATTCCCTGATCCAGAGCCCCTCCCCAGCTTTCCTGGAGCCCCTTTCAGTCCTGGGAGGCTGCTTTTAAGTCTCCCCAGAGCCTTCTCCTCTCCAGACTGAACAACCCCAACTCTCCCAGCCTGTCCTCACAGCAGAGGTGCTCCAGCCCTTGGATCATCTCCGTGGCCTCCTCTGGACTCGCTCCAACAGTTCCATCTCCTTCTTATGTTGGGGATTCCAGAACTGGACACTGAGGTCCAGGTGGGGTCTCACCAGAGCAGAGCAGAGGGGCAGAATTCCCTCTGGTCCCGCTTTGGGTGCAGCGCAGGACTCGGGTGGTTTCTGGGCTGCCAGTGCTCATTGCTGGCTCCCCCTGGCATCACCCCCAGACCCGGTGCTCCCCCAGCAGCAGGTCCAGCCGGTGCCATCGGTGCCTCCCGTGTCCCCCACCTCTCCAGCAAGGACTCACCATGCGGATCTGGGTGCTGATGAGCAGGTACGGCATCTCCTGCAGCTCCTGCTGCTCCCCAGGCTCGGACCCGCCCCCCGCAGCCCCCGCCCCCCGTCCCGCCCCTCCTGGGGATGAGGGGGGAGAGCGGGGGGGGGGACGGGGACTGCTCCCCTGGAGAGGGGGCGGGGTGGGCAGGGAGAGAAAGGGCAGGAGGTGTTGGAGAGGAAGGAGAGGGAGCAGGAGATGATGGAGAGGGAGCAGGAGATGATGGAGAGAGAAGCAAGGGACCAGGTGGTGATGGAGAGGGAGCAGGAGATGATGGAAAGAGCGGTGATGGACCAGGAGGTGATGGAGAGAGAGGCAAGGGACTAGGAGATGACGCGCTGGGAGAGAAAGGGCAGAAGGTGATAGAGAGGGAGGAGAGGGAGCAGGAGATGGTGGAGAGGGAGGCAAGGTGCCAGGAGATAATGGAGAGGAAGGTGATGGACCAGGAGATGATGAACAGGGAGACAAGGAACCAGGAGATGACAGAGAGAGAGATGAAGGACCAGGAGATGATGAAAATGAACAACAGGGAGGTAAAGGACTGGGAATGATGGACAGAGAAATGAGGACTGGGCGGTGATGGCGCAGGAGCCAGGCAGGTGGGGAGCCCTGGACCCTGCAGACCCTGCAGGTACCACCCTGGGGCCCTTCCCAAACATCCCCGTGGTGCCAGGGGTTTGGAATAACCAGCATACTGGGAAAGAAAAAATCCTTTTTCCATGGGGGATGAGCTTTTATCTGGAAACGGGTTCAATTCCCTTCAAAACCTAAGGAGAAGCTCATGCCCTGGGATCAGGACAGACCAAGGTGCTTCCTCTACAGGTGCTGCTGTAGAGTTTCCCTCCCAGCACTTTGAAAACTCTGTCTAAAGCAACTAGTATTTCCATAAGTAGCAAATAATAGTTATCCAGTCTGAAAACTTGAACAGAAACCCCTCGGTGCAGCTCACCAGGAACTATTAATGACCCATGATTAGTTCCTAATTTTCTAATGACCTTGAGAAATGAATGACTGTGGGAGGAAGCAGAGGGAGGATCCCAAGCTGATGGTCCCAGGCTATGCCATGTCCTTCCTACATGACCTGGGGCCATTCCCCAGTGCTGCCCCAGTTACTGATGAACCCCAACGGGGAGCAAGAGAGAACTTTTCTGCTCACTGGGCTGAAGGGAACGCTTTGACAAAGCCCAAACCTTGCAAACTGTTCTTATTAACGTGGTCGTTATCAGTAACGTGTTTGTTGGGTTTGGGGAAAGAAAACAACCAATGGTGGTTGACACTCACAGCTCAAAACCCCCCGTGTCTCTGGGGAGACCCCACCTGGAGCCCTGGGTCCAGTTCTGGAGTCCTGAGCACAGGAGGGACCTGGAGCTGTTGGAGAGAGTCCAGAGGAGGCCACGGAGATGATGTGGGGGCTGGAGAAACTGCTGTGAGGACAGGCTGGGGGAGTTGGGGTTGTTCAGCCTGGAGAAGAGAAGGCTCTGGGGAGACCTTAGAGCAGACTCCCAGGACTGAAAGGGGCTCCAGGAAAGCTGGGGAGGGGCTCTTGATCAGGGAGTGCAGGGATAGGATGAGGGGGAAGGGGTTTGAGCTGAAAGGGGGAGGTTGAGATGAGATCTTGGGGAGAAATGTTCTCCTGTGAGGGTGGGGAGACCCTGGCCCAGGTTGCCCAGAGAAGTGGTGGCTGTCCTCTCACCTCCTCTTCTCCAGGATAAACAGCCCCAGGTCCCTCAGTCGCTCTTCATGACACTCATAACTCCTCTCCCTTCACCCCTTTGAACCTTGGTAGGGTGAGCATGGTCTGGTGGCAACCATCCCGCTAGCAAATAACACAGATATGAAACCCAGAGCCTTTGATCCATACAAGAATTAAAGGAAAAACCAGGCAGGGTCTCGCATGCACTGGTCACTCTGTCTCTTTCTTGCGGGAGGGGGAATAATAAGAGAGGAAAATGAGAGCAGAGCCTGCACGTGATATTTCAATATTGAATTTCCTGATGAGATCTGGAAACCTGGGAGCCAGTCTGGCAATGGCAGCTGTAAAACACAGCGTGAGATATATCAGCGGTGCCGTTCATCATCCCAAAGTGACCGGATGCCCCCTGGCCCTGGCTCCAAGCAGTCCTCTGGCCCCCCACGTCAGCCACAGAGAGGAACCAGGGCCAGGGAAGCTCCTGGCTCTGAATCTCCCCCAGGAACTCAGATAAATCATTGAATCATGGAATGGGTTGGGTTGGAAGGGAACTCAAAGCCCATCCAGTTCCAACTCCAGGGACACCTCCCACTGGATCAGGGGGCTCAAAGCCCCATCCAACCTGGCCTTGAACACCTCCAGGGCAGGGGGTGTCACCGCGTTGCCCGGCTGCAATCCCAGCTGTTCTTGCACAACAGTTTAATGATGATAACGGGAACGCCGGCATGATCGGGGTCTTCCTTTGTGGGGCAAAAAGAACATCTGTTGGGGATTCCAGCCCCACGTAGCCACCAGCGCGAGGTTCTCTTCTGCTGGTCTAAAGGGGTTAAAGGGAAAGGACAAAGCATCGTGTCTGCCCAGAAATTACTTCTTTCCAGAAGCTGGGTTTTATCACTTTCATTAAAGGGTTTTATTACTTTCATTAAAGCTCAGCAGGAAGAACAACTCTGAGGCAGGGACGTGAGGGCCCAGATACCATCTTTAATATCCGCGGGAGCCGGAGCTCGCGCTGCCGGCACGGCAGGGCTGTACGGCAGCACCATGTGAAGAGCTTCAGCTGCTCCTTCCCAGCAGGAAGGGTTTGTCACCACGGCCACTGTCCTGGAGCAGTCACTCACCTGATGGAGAGGACAGGGACACATCGTAGGGTGAGCAGGTTCAGGTGTAGGAGTAAGTGCAGATGTAGGTGTAGGGTCAGGTACAGGTGTTGGTGTATGTTCAGGTGTAGGGCGAATCATAGAATCATGGAATGGTTTGGGTTGGAAGGGACCTCAAAGCCCATCCAGTTCCACCCCCTGCCATGGGCAGGGACACCTCCCACTGGATCAGGGGGCTCCAAGCCCCATCCAACCTGGCCTTCAACACCTCCAGGGATGGGGCAGCCACCACTGCTCTGGGAAACCTGGGCCAGGGCCTCCCCACCCTCACAGGACAACATTTCTTCCTAACAGCTCCACAGGGTCGTTGCACCCCTGGGCCACTGCTGGCTCATGTTCAGCTGCTGTCAGCCAGCACCCCCAGGTCCTTCTCCTCTAGACAGATTTCCAGCTGCTCCTTCCCAAGCCTGGAGCTGCACAGGGTTGTTGTTACCCAAGAGCAGGACCTGACACTTGGCCTTCTTGAGCCTCATGCAATCTGCCTTGGCCCCTGGATCCAGCCTGTCCAGATCCCTCTGCAGAGCCTTGGCCCGTGGATCCAGCCTGTCCAGATCCCTCTGCAGAGCCTTGGCCCCTGGATCCAGCCTGTCCAGATCCCTCTGCAGAGCCTTGGCGCATGGATCCAGCCTGCCCAGATCTCTCTGCAGAGCTTTGGCCCATGGATCCAGCCTGCCCAGATCCCTCTGCAGAGCCAAGATGCCATCGGCCTTCTTGCCCCCCTGGGCCACTGCTGGCTCACGTTCAGCCGCTGTTGCCCAGCACCCCCAGGTCCTTCTCCTCCAGATCCCTTTCCAGCTGCCCCTCCCCGAGGCTGGAGAGTTGGATGGGGTTGCTGTGACTCAAGTGCGGGATGTGGGGTGCAGGTACCGACAGAGGAGTGGGGGTCAGTGCCCGCACAGGTGTTGGTGTTGGTACAGGTGGGGGTGTTGCTGTCAATATGGACAGGCACAGGCGCCGTCGCACGCTCTCTCTGTTCGGGCCCCGCTCTCCCTGCAGGTGCCGCCCCCTCCCGGCCCCATCACTCCGGATCCGCCTCCCGGTCCCGCCCCGTCGCGCGCTGATCTCGTGCCCGGTCGCTCCCCGCGCGTCACCGCCCGGTGCTCCCGGTGCCCCCCCCCCTCCCCCCCCCCGCCCCGGTGCTCCCGGTGCCCCCGCCATGGCCCGGGCCGGGCCGGGCCGGTGGGGTCTGGCGGTGGCGCTGGGGACGGCGGGGCTGGGGCTGGGGCTGGGGCTGCTCTGGGCGCTGCGGCGGCAGCGGGGGAGGAACCGGCGGGCGAGGAGCGGTGAGAGGGGGAAACGGGGGTGGAGAGGCTGGGGGGAAATGGGGGGAAACGGGGATGAGGGAGTGGGGGGAGAGGTTGGGGAGGAGATGGAGAGGAACAGGGATGGGGGAATGGGAATGGTGATGGGGGAATGAGGGGAGAAGCTGGGGAGGAGATGGAGAGGAATGGGGGGAGAGGTTGGGGGGGAAGTGGGGTTGAGGGGGAAAGGGGGTGGGCATGGGGAAAATGGGGATAGCAGGGACTGGAAGGTGGGATGGGGTTGAGAGGAGCTGGGGGAAGCAGGGGACAGCAGGCCCCTCTTCTTTGCCAGTGTGGGTTTTTTATGCCTTAAATAAGAACAGAAGGGGGTTTGTGTTTGGTTTTCTGGTGTGTTTTTTGTTTGTTTGTTTGGTTGTTTTTTTTTTTAAAGAATAGGCCTTGATTGCCCAGAATTGTCTTCCATTGTCCTTGTTTCTCATCACGTGTTGTCTTCTAAACCTGTTCCTTTCCTTTCTGGTGCTCCCCTCCCCGACTTGGGTGCAGTCTGAGTCAAAAGCAGAGCTGTAATTTTTCTGTGTGATGTAGAATAAGAATTAAATTAATTTGCAGTAAGGACTTCAAAAAAGCAGCAGCTTCCTTCTCTGTAGTTGTCCCTGTGATATTCAGGATGGATTTTGTTCTTTTTGAAGGAAATTTAGAAGGGATTTCTATGGACGTGTAGTTAAAGGAGCTCTGTTTGCCCCAAATTGCTATTGCCGGTCTGTGCCGATGTCAGCGAAGGAGCTGGAAACTGGAGAACCCAGAACCTCATGCTAGGGCAGGCAGCAGCACTTGAAACCAAGCCTCATCTTCTCCATTTTCTGAAATCAAAGCTGGATGGACATTTTCCATGGGAAACCCTTTGCCATTTGACTTTTTGGAGAAATGGCCTCAAGTTGCACCAGGGCAGGTTCAGATTGGACATCAGAAAACATTTCTTCACAGAAGGGGTTCCCAGGCCCTGGCAGAGGCTGCCAGGGAGGGGGTGGAGTCCCCATCCCTGGAGGGCTTTAAGAGATGGGTAGATGGAATGCTCTGGGGTGGCTCAGTAAGTGGACAGGGATGACTGGACTTCACAATCTCAAAGGTGTTTTGCAGCCGAGGAATTCTGTGATTCTGTTCTACGATTCTATGATTTTTTTCTCTCCTTGTTTTTCCGAAGGAGTACCCCAAGTGCCAGTCCCCATGAAGATGGGTGATGGGGCTGTGTCCGTGCCTCTCCTGCCACCCCAGGAGCAACTGGCCGTGCTGGAGCGCCTGGACTTCGTGTTGAGGAACATTGCGGAGCTTAGGAAGGAGGTGGAGGAGCTACGGAACAGCCTGCAGCACTTGGCCACGGAGATCGTCAGCGAAGTCAGGTACCAACCCTGCCCCTTCCTGCCTTTTTCTGCTGCTGCACCATAGTGTGCTGGAACAGCCATGTTTATGTGACATTTCAAACCCAGATGTGGAGAAAATGTGTGTTTCTGGTTCCCACTGCTGTTATGGCTTGACCAGCAGTGGGATTAGTGCTAAAAATTATGTGTTTCATAGAAACATGGAATGGTTTGGGTTGGAAGGGACCTCAAAGTCCATCTAGTTCCATGGGCAGGGACACCTCCCACTGGATCAGGGGGGCTCCAAGCCCCATCCAACCTGGCCTTGAGCACCCCCAGGGATGGGGCAGCCACAACGGCTCTGGACAACCTGGGCCAGTGTTTGAGTTGTTGTGTTCTTACGCACTATTAAGTAGTGACGCCTGTTTCATAGTCTATCACCATTCTCTTGCTGTTGTTTCCTCTCCAGTTGCTGCCAACTGTAGGTAACTTTTGCTAGAGTAGAAGATGCTGCATCCAGGGAAGTGTTTCAGGATCCCTTTGCCTTTGCTTATTGAGGAAATTAGAGGAATGCGTGTGAGGTGGTGGAGTCCTCATCCCTGGAGGGGTTTAAAAGGCTGGCAGATGAGGTGCTCAGGGATCTAGTTGAGTAGTGGACAGGTATGGTTGGACTACATGATGGCAGGAAGGTGTGCCAGGGGAGGTTTAGATTGGATATTAGGAAGAGGTTCTTCCACCAGGGGGTGGTGGAGCCCTGGAACAGCTCCCCAGGGAAGCAGTCACAGCCTGAGAATATTCCAGAAGCGTTTGGCCAAGACCCTCAGCCCCACAGGGTGAATGTTGGAGTTGTCCTGTGCAGGGACAGGAGTGGGACTGGATGGGCCTGGTGGGTCCCTTCCAGCTCAGGTAATTCTGTGATCTCAAAGGTCTTTTCCAACCACGCGAATCTATGATTCTATGATGCAATCAGTCTTTGTGTACGGATCACACATTGGGGTCATTTCTGGACCAAGCCTGGGTCAGGCTCACTTTAACCACAGGACGTGCTGTTTATGGTACAAGATGTTTGTGTAAGCAGGAGGTCACCCTGTCAGTTCTTTGGACATAAAGCAAATTGGATAGGATGCACTGGAGAGGAGAAAGGAATTGAAAAGGCAGATATTTCGCTGTCAAATGTTTATTTGTTTCCCTTTTTCCCTTCCTCAAAGGTCCCATCTGGAGGAAACCCAGAGAGCGACTCGCCGGCGGCGGTTCCCGTTTCCCAGGGAAAGGAGCGATTCCACAGGCTCCAGTTCCATTTATTTCACAGCCAGCTCGGGAGCTGCCAACACGGATGATGGGGAGAGCGAAGGAGGGTGAGCAGAGCTCCAGGGCAGAAGCAGCCTTTGTGGGCACCCAATAATTTAGGTCTGAGCGGATTGTACATAAAGGAAGGGAGGTTTTTCCCTGCCAGCTGTCTGGTATTATTTGCTTTTCTTACAGTCAGTTGTCTCCTGCCAGGGCCAGGTTGAGAGAAATAGAGAAATGAAAACATTGTGACTTTCAAAGTAAGAATAAATTAAAAAAAAAAGTAATTTTTGAGGGTTTTCTAAGCAATAATTTGAGTTGGGAACCTGGCAGGTAGAAGGGAAGCAGCATTCCAGCCTGGGACTTGAGGGAGAGTTTGTAAATAAAATTACTGTGCAATAATATGTTTTAGAATGTCTGGAAACGTGAGAAAGTTAGGAATACATCTCAGTTAGCTGAAATGCCTTTGACTGGGGTGTTTCTTACTGGGTTTTACTCATTGTTTCCAACTGATTGGTTGTGTTGCTTAAGTTGTGTATGTATCGTAGAATCATACTGTATATATAAACACACTATATATAAGGAGCTCCAGGAAGGCAGAGGAGGGGCTCTTGATCAGGGAGTGGAGGAACAGGATGAGGGGCAAGGGGTTTGAGCTGAAAGAGGGGAGATTGAGATGAGATCTTGGGGTGAAATGTTCTCCTGTGAGGGGGGGAGGCCCTGGCCTGGGTTGCCCAGGGAAGCTGTGGCTGCCCCATCCCTGGAGGTGTTGAAGGCCAGGTTGGATGGGGCTTGCAGCCCCCTGATCCAGTGGGAGGGGTCCCTGCCCATGGCAGGGGGTGGAACTGGATGGGCCTTGAGGTCTCTTCCATCCCAAACCATTACAGGATAGTTTCTCACTCTGTTATTTGTCCTGTACAACAGGTGTAATATTGATCTCTTCTGGACCAGCTGCCTTTATAACACAATATGGTCTTGTCCAGGTTTAAATACTAGCATATTCTAGTAGAAAATGTCAATTTTGGAAAGGACCATTCCATCTTTCTAGCAGCCACTGGGAGGAAGAATGAGACCACTCTCACAGATACATTTCAGCCCTGCGCTCATGTCTGGCAGTTGTGTTCTTTTAATGAGTCTCAGAAAGAAGAATTTGCATTTCAGCTTCATTTTGCAAACCTCATGGCCATAATTATCTTCTCTGGTTTCACAGACGATTCACAAAGATCATCAGGAGCTTTCAGGAGCCCAGAGCTCCTGGGCTGCTTAATGTCTCTATATTTCTTGGCACGGTGTTGGTCTTCTGGGCTGCTTTGCCTCCTCTTGCCAGGGGCTTTGTTGTTCCAGAGAGTCTGTTTTCAGTTTTGTTGGATGTGTGCGAGCCAGAACCTCAACACACTTGGAGCATTTAAGAACTTTCCATCAGCGTAACTGGAGAAAACAGGCTGATAGCATCTAAATCCTTTAATCTTTATGAAAATGCTGAGTCTATGAAGTTATATGTGGTAGTATTTGTCTATTTAAACTGGCAGCAGCTTGTCTGAGCTGTCTTAGAGAGAAACCATTTTTGTGGTGGAGAATTATAGAATGGTTTTTGTTGGAAAGGACCTTAAAGATCATCCAGTTCCGACACCTCCCACTAGGAGAAGCTGTGTAGGACCCCCTATTGCCACCTGGGTTTGAAGACCATGGTGTGTTTAAGGAGCTGTCGGTGTGGGAAGTGTTTTCCAGCTGAAGTGCTGAAGAGGTGCAGCTGCAGTGAGGTGTGGTGAGACTGTGGTGCAGCCGTGGAGCCCTCAGCTCTGCTGCACTGCAGGTTAGGGTGGGACATCTAGATCTGTCTACAGCTGCCTGAAAGGAGGCTGTGGTGAGGTGGGTGCTGGGCTCTGCTCCCAAGTAGCAACTGATAGGATGAGAGGAAATGGCCTCAAGTTGCACCAGGGGAGGTTCAGATTGGACATCAGGAGACATTTCTTCACTTAGAGGGTTCTCAGGCCCTGGCAGAGGCTGCCCAGGGAGGGGGTGGAGTCCTCATCCCTGGAAGGAATTACAAGATGGGCAGAGGAGGTGCTCAGGAATCTGGTTTAGTAGTGGACAGGGACAGTTGGACTCGATCTCAAAGGTGTTTTGCAAACAAACGATTCCGTGATTCCGTGAAATTGCAGGATTTGAGAAGTTTGTGTGCAAGTTCTGGCAATGACCTCATCTAGAGAATTAATAATATCATTAATCTTAAGGGAATATCAAGAAATGAAGCTTTTAAGCTGAAGCGGAGCTGTGCCAGTGTCACCTCCCACTGTGTTGCTACGTTATCCATTAGTTTAGTGCTGCCTGTGTAGCCTCCAGCGTGTCGACTCCTGGTGTTGGCCTTCCCAGCTTGGCAGTGATAGGAATAACTCCTGTTTCCTTGTCTTGAAATGTTTCAGTGCAGAATGGAGCGTTTTTGGGTCGATGGGTGAGGTTGTGGGGCCGTGGTAGGCGTGGGTGGGTGTTTGTGCCTGTGCATTACTGATGGTGCTCGGGAAAGGGCGGCGTTGATAGCCACCTGTGTCTCATTATCTACACGTGGCCACCTTGCTGTGATGGCTTTCTTCAGATAGGGGCTGTGGTCCTGTATCTTGGTCTCCAGACAAAAGCAGGGTCACCCACAGAGCAGGGGAGAAGCTCAGCCAGAACAAAGGGAGCTCAGCAGTGGTTATCGACTGCCCCAGCCTGCAGAGCCTCTTGGTTCCAGCAGAACTTGTGGAGTTCAGTGCATGGCTCCGGGGAGACCTCTTAGAGGCCTTCCACTACCTGAAGGGGACCTACAAGAAAACTGGGGAGGGACTTTTTCTAAGGGCCTGGAGTGATAGGGCGAGGGGGAACAGCTTTAAATTGGAAGGGGGAGATTTAGATTGGACATTGGGAAGAAATTCTTCACGCTGAGGGTGGGGAGACCCTGGCCCAGGTTGCCCAGAGCAGTGGTGGCTGCCCCATCCCTGGAGGTGTTCAAGACCAGGTTGGATGGGGCTTGGAGTCCCCTGATCCAGTGGGAGGTGTCCCTGCCTATGGCAGGGAGTTGGAAGTGGGTGGGTTTTGAGGTCCCTTCCAACCCAAACCGTTCTATGATTCCATGATAGAAGTGCACATTCTTCAATTCCCGGCTGACTCGCGCTTCTCCCTCGGTTCAGAGCTCGTAGACAACTGTGAGGGGACAAAAAGAGAGTAATTTAAAAAGCAGTTAATCCTGTAAGTAGATGCCCCACTGCAGTGGCACCGGTCAATAGATCATGGTAACTGTACCGTCTGGCTTTGGTGCCTGCATGTGATTTGGGGAAGGTTTAATTTTAGCCATTTTCATAAGCTTTGGTCTGAGCTTTATCCCGGTTCATTTGACTAATTGAGCAGCTAATTATTGCCTGGGTTTTATACACGAGCTGTCTTGCTGTGGCTTGTTTGCTGTCTCCTCACTGGACTTGTGTGAAGTAGCTTTGATGGCTCTTATGCTGGTTTGCACCTTTTCAGATGTGGGTGTGAACAAGCTGGTTCGTGTTTAGCGCTCGGACGAGATGCTGGAGGTTCTGGATGTTGCCAGAACAGATGTTGCTTCTGATATTTCCTACAACAGCCTGAAAACCTCAACTTATATTTTCCACATGGTTGAGCATGTCAGATCTTCTGTTGAGATCCTGTTTCAGAATCCATACGGTTCACTGAGTCGTCCTGGCTCTGCTCTACGTTGTTTTGATGTTAAAGGCCCAAGAGAAGCTGTTGGGGGTGTGAGTGAGGCGTGGACACTCGTGGCTGGCTTCTGCTGGATTTTGGGGCCCTTCATTCTTCAGCTCTTTGAGGTTGTCCATGTTATGTGAGAAATGACAGGAGTGTTCATAGAATCACAGAATGGTTTGGGTTGGAAGAGACCTCAAAGCCCATCCAGCTCCAACCTCCTGCCACGGGCATGGACACCTCCCACTGGATCAGGGTGCTCTAAGCCCCATCCAACCTGGCCTTGAACACCTCCAGGGATGGGGCAGCCACAGCTTCTCTGGGCAACCTGTGCCAGGGCCTCCCCACCCTCACTGTGTTACTTGGGATGCTGGGATTGTGCTGTGTTTTCCAGGATAAACTGTGATCCCTCTTCTTCTGTTGGGCAAAGCTGGTTTCTCTGTGCAGGATAAAACTTCCCAAGGCTTCACGGTGTCTCCTCTGACGTTGTGCTGTGGGTTTCTTTTCTGGAAGGTACACGACCGCCAACGCCGAATCTGACTACGACCGGGAGTCCGAGCGAGAGAGCGAGGAAGAGGAAGATGAAGTGAGCTGTGAGACAGTGAGGAGCGCCCGGAGGGATTCCCTGGATCTCGTCAATGAGGGGGAAATGCATTTACTCCTCGATTCCTCGCTGGAGGAAGGACTGGCACAGCTCCTGCAGCAGGCTGACCACCTGCACAGCGGGGATGAGCAGGACAAGAGAGAGGGGTTCCAGCTGCTGCTCAACAACAAACTGGCGGTAAAGGTCACCTTTTTCTGTTTTCCAGTGATTTGTGTTTCCAGCTGAAGAGCTGGGAAGGAGGAAATTGCAGGTCTTAGCGGAGTCCAGGTCCTACACAATAACCGGGCCGGCTGCCAGCAGCTTCCCCATCACAGGGGCTGCTTGGGATGGGCTGAAGGGCAAAACTGTTTGAGCAGTTGCCAGTCGAGCTCTGTCTTGGAATTGTGTGTCCCTTCCTGTCATTGCTTTCCCTGAGTGAATGCACTGCCCATCTGTGAAGTAACAGCCCTGTGTGCAGGCAATAAACTCGGCAGACGGTTTGGGAAGGTTTGCCTGGCTGTGTATGGGGTGGCTTGGTCTGTATTGGGGAAGCTTAGAATCATAGAATTGTTTGGATTGGGAGGCACCTCAGAGTCCATCCAGTTCCACGGACAGAAACACCTCCCACTGGATCAGGGGGCTCCAAGCCCCATCCAACCTGGCCTGGAACACCTCCAGGGATGGGGCAACCACCACTGCTCTGGGCAACCTGGTCCAGGACCTCCCCACCCTCAGAGGAGAACATTTCTCCCCAAGATCTCATCTCAACCTCCCCCTTTCAGCTCAAAACCCTTCCCCCTCATCCTATCCCTGCACTCCCTGATCCAGAGCCCCACCCTAGCTTTCCTGGAGCCCCTTTCAGTCCTGGGATGCTGCTTTAAGGTCTGCCGGAAGCCTTCTCCTCTCCAGGCTGAACAACCCCAACTCTCCCAGCCTGTCCTCACAGCAGAGGTTTTCCAGCCCTTGGATCATCTCTGTGGCGTTCTTGAGAACCGTTCTGACAGTTCCATGTCCTTCTTATCTTGGGGACTCCAGAACTGGACCCAGGGCTCCAGGTGGGGTCTCCCAGGAGCGGAGCAGAGGGGCAGAACCCCCTCCCTCACCCTGCTGGCCACACTTTTTTGGATGCAGCCCAGGACACGGAGGGTTTCTGGGCTGGGAGCGCTCGTTGCCGGCTCCTACCGAGTTTTCTCGTCAATCCACATGCTTGAATGTGCTGGGGTTTCCCTCCCCCTGCTCTCTGTCGCTGGCAGAAGGGGTCTCACTGTGTAATGCCCGTGTTTTCCCACAGTACTCGGAGCAGAGAGACTTCGCGTGGCGCCTGGCCCGAGCGCACAGTGACATGAGCGACCTCGCGGCCGAGGCCGAGCAGAGGCGATCGTACGCGTGCGACGGTGAGGAGTGGGGTGGGGCGAAGGGAGGGGGCGTTCCGAGCGGCCCTTACACTTGAGAGCTGCAACCCCTGCCCTGCAACCCCTGCCCTGCAACCCCTGCCCTTGCCACGGTGTGATGGGTTTTCCCTTTTTTGCCTACACTGGGGTGTGTTTCAAATCTTTGCTTTCTGAAAGCTTTTATGAGCAGATCAAGGGCTGGGTGGAGGGGTAACAGTTTGTTTCTCAAACCTCTCACCCATGTCCTGTGTGATACAGAATCATGGAATGGTTTGAGTTGGAAGGAACCTCAAAGCCCATCCAGTTCCAACCCCCTGCCATGGGCAGGGACACCTCCCACTGGATCAGGGGGCTCCAAGCCCCATCCAACCTGGCCTTCAACACCTCCAGGGATGGGGCAGCCACCACTGCTCTGGGCAACCTGGGCCAGGGCCTCCCCACGCTCATCATGTAGAATTTCTTCCTAATGTCCAGTCTAAATCTTTCATCTTCCAATTTAAAGCTGTTCCCCTTTGTCCTATCACCACAGGCCCTTGGAAAGAGCCCCTCCCCAGCTTTTCTGGAGCCCCTTTCAGTCCTGGGAGGCTGCTCTAAGGTCTGCCCAGAGCCTTCTCCTCTCCAGTCTGAACAACCCCAACTCTCCCACCCTGTGCTCATAGCAGAGGGGCTCCAGCCCTCAGTCTGTCTCCATGGCCTCCTCTGGACCCGCTCCAACAGTTCCATCTCATTCTTAGGTTGGGGTTTCCAGAACAGTACACAGAACTCCAGGTGGAGTCTCAAAAGAGCTATAACTTTGCTTCCAAATGGGTTGAAACCACGTTGACAGCTCCACACAATTTATTGCTGTACTGAAAGTGTGTGTGATCTCTGAGTGGTTGATGTGTTCCACATCCTTGCAAGAGTGTGAAATCTTTCACGGGATGTTTTCCAGCAAAATATATTGTAGAATTAACAACTCTGACTTTGGTGCTGCTCTGTTCCTGTGCTCTCCCAGCCTCGGAGAAAGAGGTTAAGAGAGAACATAACTGGATTTCTTACCTCTGACCACTGATTTGCAGGGAAAGAAGAGCTGGAAATGGCCTTACTGAAATGGGACCAAAGTGCTGAGTGCCACCAGTGGTATGTAGCCCTTTATTCTTGCTTTTAAGAAGCGTGGGAAAAGGACTTGGTGACCATTGTGAGCTGAGCTGCACTGAAACACTTAAAAAAAGCTTATTTGTCCTTTCTTTGTACACTACATTGATGTTATTGTCCGTAAAAAGCCATTTTTAACAGCTTTGGTGGAAGTCTTGGCTTCACAGGTGGTAGATTTGGTTGTAATTATGGTAGTGACTTTGCTTTGCTTATGCTGGTTTAATTACAAATGTCTCTGAGATGACTTGGCCAGAGGGGTTCTTGGTCTAAGCTCCCAGACAGAATAATGAGCTTTGGCCACCAAGAACAGGTCATATCAAGGCTTTTGTGCATCTGCACCTGATGAATTGATCACCTCTGGGTGGAGGTAGTGAAGGGTGAGACTCCAGATGAGGCTTGGAGAAAGAAGCTATTGACAAGATGAGTTTGGGGTTAGTAAATACCATGAGCTTCAGTTGGTGTGCACGGGGCTGAGTTGAGAGTTTCCCTTGAGCTGCTCGTGGCTGAAACGCAGGTATTTTGAAACGGGGAAGGGCAGGAAGGTTTGTGTAGCAACTTTCCTGGGAATCGTGTGATTTCCCTTCTGGGGTGTGCTGGGCAGGATGCTGCGCGTGTCTCGGCACAGCAAGGGGATGAACTCCATCAGCAAAGCTTTTGATTGTGTGGACCTGGGGAAAATGCATGTGGAGCACCTTGGTCTGGGTGTAAGAGTTCACTGTGGAGCACAGTGGGTTGTGTCATCCTCATAGAATGATCCTTTCATTCTCCCTTCCATGTGCTGCAGTCATGGAATCATAGAATGGTTTGGGTTGAAAGGGACCTCAAAGCCCATCGAGTTCCAGCCCCTGCCATGGGCAGGGACACCTCCCACTGGATCAGGGGGCTTCAAGGCCCATCCAACCTGGCCTTGAACACCTCCAGGGATGGGGCAGCCATCACTGCTCTGGGCAACCTGGGCCAGGGCCTCCCCACCCTCACAGGAGAAAATTTCTTGCCAAGATCTCATCTCAATCTCCCCTCTTGCAGCTCAAAACCCTTCCCCTTCATCCTCTCCCTGCATTCCCTGACCAAGAGCCCCTCCCCAGCTTTCCTGGAGCCCTTTTCAGTCCTGGAAGGCTGCTCTAAGGTCTCCCCAGAGCCTTCTCTTCTCCAGGCTGAACAACCCCAACTCTCCCAGCCTGTCCTCACAGCAGAGGTTCTCCAGCCCTCGGATCATCTCTGTGGCCTCTGGACCCGTTCCAACAGTTCCATCTCCTTCTTTTGTCACCATTGTCTCTCTCCTTTCCACAACTGGATGGGCATTTGGGTAGAACCATTCCCAGTGATTTGACCACACCCTCTGTGCAATACAGGCTGTGTGAAGCCCCTGACTCTGTGATATCAGGGCTGCCTTTTCTCCCTGTGTCTTTGACCGTAATTTTCTGTGTTATCCATTGCCACTTAATGCTCATGGATCACTTAAGATGTGTTTGTCCTGGGTTTTTGTGCTCATTTCTTCTTCTCTGTGCTCTGTTATGGCAGCTGTAAATAAGCACAAGGTCCCTCCATAGGAGTTGTGGATTCTGCACAATAAATGCCATTGTGTCTCCAGGCTTCCTGGGGATGGGTTTGTTCTGTTCTACGAGGAGAGCACGTGCAGTCCATTCCTGCCACCTCCTGGGGCAGATAAAGCCAACACAGAGATTGAACAAAACCGAAGGCATGTTTTGAGTCCCGGTTGAGGGAGCTGATGAAGTTTACAACTTTTTTTAGGATCCAGGGAAGACGAATTGTGGGGGAGGCAGGGAAGGGGAGGTTTCAGCCTTTGTTTTCTGTGGCAGTCGTTTGGATTTTGACTGAAGCCCCTAACGAACATTGATTTTGGGGTTACCCGTGTGCCTGAGCAAACTCCTACTGGCTGACACCTAACAAAGCTTGCCAGGTCTGCTTGGAACTGGAGGGTGTTTGTAGGAATGGGAATTAAGCAGGAAATGGAGCGCTGATCCAGAACAGCGTTTGGATTCTAGAGCACATGGCTGGGAGGGACCTCCAGAAAGTCCTCTCACTCATCATATAATTACGGAATGGTTTGGATTGGAAGGGACCTCAAAGCCCATCCAGTTTGAAACCCCCTGCCATAGACAGGGACACCTCCCACTGGATCAGGGGGCTCCAAGCCCCATCCAACCTGGCCTTGAACACCTCCAGGGATGGGGCAGCCACCACTTCCCTGGGAAAACTGAGGTGGAAAATATTTCTCCCCAAGATCTCATCTCAATCTCCTGTCTTTCAACTTCAAACTGTTCCCCACTGTCCTTTTTCGGATGTTCTGCTGCAGAACGGAGCTCAGCTCACGAGTCTTTGAAACAGTTCGAGGAGACGAGAGGACTGTTTGGGTTGGCAGCCCCTGAACCCGGAGCTGGAGGTGCCGGGCTCTGCAGAGCTCTGTGTTTTGTGTGTGGAGGCCAGGAGTCGATGGAGTCAGCCAGAGTGCAGCATCAACAGGAAAGGTTGCTCAGAGCTGCGTGCTCCAAGCTCAGGGATTTAAGCTGGAAGAACAGCCGGCCTTGCTTCTGGCCGTGTCTGCTTTCACAGAGTTTATTTTCTAATCAATGGGGAAATCCATACCGAGCTGAGATTCCTGTGGGAACTTGCATCTTGACCAGCATCGGCAGCTTAATGAGGAGTTCTGGTTAATAATTAGTTGAGTGATACCATAATCGAAGGTTTCAGTAACTGCTGAGACAGGGATGTGGGCAGTGCTTCTGAGGTCATGTGTTGTTTACAGCTGAAAATCTCCACGGGTAGTTTCTGAGCGCTTGATGTGGCTCATGTTGAGCTTCTCCTCCCCCAGCACCCCAAGTCCTTCTCCTCAGGGCTGCTCCCAATCCATCCTCCACCCACTCTGGGATTGTGCTTGGGATTGTCCCGACCCAGGTGCAGGGCCTTGCACTTGGCCTTGTTGGACTTCATGAGGTTTGCATGGAGCCAACTGTCCAGCTTGTCCAGGACCCTCTGGACCCTCTGGATGGCATCCCAGCCCTCCAGCATTCAACCACACTACACAGCTTGGTGTTGCCCACAGACTTGGGGCTCCAGTGAAAACAGCTCTTACCATAGATTATAAATATACGTGGAGATACAGATGTCATTTGTTTCATGACACAAAGACAGGAGCACTGTTTGCTCTGTGCTTTGTGTGACATTTCAGCAGGCTGTTATCAGTTGGCTGGTGTTTATAGTCCTTCCTGGCTGCGTAGTGCCCTGCTTGGTGTTTGTGTGCTGGTTGGCAGAGGGATCACACTGAACCAGTTATGTGTCCCGTTGGATTTATCACTGCTTTGAGGGTCTCCTCAAGCTTTCCCTGGCAGGATGAGGGGCAATTATACAGCAGTTCAGCTTCCATGGTAAACAAGCACGGTGTTGGCATGATTAATTAAACATAAATTGATTATATTTAATGCCTGTCTGTGTATTTGGGTGCCTAAATAATATTATTAAACAGGTACAGTTGGAGTTGATGATCTCAGAGCTCTTCAACCAGACAGTTGTGTGATTCAGTGGCTATGGAGCTACAGTCTGGTGAGGTCCTGTGCATTACAGAGGGCTGCAGGCGACGTGATTTATTGTAGAAGAATGTTTTATCTTGTGATCTTAGCAAATAAGCCTTTTATTGGCTTGTATTTCTACACCCTGGTCATGTTGTGGTTGGGGATACGGGGCCTGGGCTGCTGTTTGTTGTGAAACCAACTGGAGAAGGTCACAAACGCACTTCCTGCGTCCCCCACGGCGACAGATTGCGGCAGCGCAGCCATGAGCTTCTCCAGCTGGGGGAGAGGGTTGGACCCGGATGAGGCATTGGTTTGGTAAGCTTTGTTATCATGAAAAATAAGAATTTTAGAAGCAAACTCTGGTTTGGTTCTATATATAAAATAAAATATCAAAGGAATGAGATTTAATGACAAAATATTCAAGACGCAGCTTCTCAGTGTGGTGACTTCCCTGTGGAAAACTTGTTTCAGGCTGGAGCAGGGAGGGTGAAATGTTTGTGGGTTTTTGCGTGACACTGAAGAAAGTGCACTCGGAGAGTCAGAGGCTGCTGGCAAATTCCTGCACGAACATCTGGTGTGGTTCAGCATCCCCAGGGATGCTCCGGGATAGCGTGCGGCGAGAGGAGGCAGCGTGTTCAGCCACGCTGATGTAGTAAGAGAAGCCTCAAGGGAGCTTTGCTCGCAGCTCACTTCTTTTCAGCTTTATTTTTTGAAAGAATAAGACTTGTGGTTCGTTTGTCCACCCATTTCCCTGATATTATAGAATCGTAGAATTGTTTGGTTGGAAAAGGCCTTTGAGATCATTGAGTCCAGCCCTACCTGTTCACCACTAAACCATCCCTGAGCACCTCATCTGTCCATCCTTTAAACCTCTCCAGGGATGGGAACTCCACCACCTCCCTGGGCAGCCTCTGCCAGGGCCTGACAACCCTTTTGGTGAAGAATTTTTCCCTGATGTCCAATCTGAACCTCCCGTGGCACAACTTGAGGCCATTTCCTCTCATCCTGTCACCTGGGAGAAGAGACCAACCCCTACGTCACCACAGCCTCCTTTCAGGCAGTTGTAGACAGGGATGAGGTTTCCCCTCAACCTCTTCTTCTCCAGGTCACAGATCCCTCAGCTGCTCCCAAAACCCCTGTTCTCCAGCCCCTTCCCAGCTCTGTTCCCTTCTCTGGACGCTCTCCAGCCCCTCAAGGTCCTTCTGGAGTGAGGGGCCCAAAACTGACCCCAGGATTCGAGGTGAGGCCTCACGTGTGCCGGGTCCAGAGGCACAATCCCTGCCCTGCTCCTGCTGCCACACCATGGCTGATCCAAGCCAAGATGCCATTGGCCTTCTTGCCCACCTGGGCCACTGCTGGCTCACATTCAGCCGGCTGCTTTATTTTTTCAGAGGCCACAGGTGTCTGATGTCCCCCAGCTCTCGCCCATTGGGGTGTGGGGGGTCACAGGCCGGATCAGCGTGGCTGAGACCCCAGCCCGTAGGCTCTGTTGACAATGGTGCCCCTGCACACCTCTGCAATGTCTTGTTTCTTGGGAAGCAGCTCAGGGAGGGAGGGGGTTGGAACCACTGTGGCACGTGGAGGTGAGACAGGAGGGTGCAAATCCATGGGTAATTAACCTTCCTTAATTACAGAGCTCATGAAATAACTGATTTTGCCCATTACTGGGCTTCTCAGCACGGGTTTTGAATGGCTTTAAACTAAAAGAGGAGAAGTTTGGACTGGATATTGGGAAGAAATGTTTTGCTGTGAGGGTGGGGAGGCCCTGGCACAGGTTGCCCAGAGGTGTTCAAGGAGGTGTTCAAGGCCTGTTGGATGGGGCTTGGAGCCCCCTGATCCAGTGGGAGGTGTCCCTGCCATAGGACAGAGTTGAAACTGGGTGATCTTCCTGGTCCCTTCCAACCCAAACCATTCCATGATTTCCAGTGGTTTTGCACAGCACTGATCCCGAGGTATTTTGTTCCCCAGCTGGTGGTCGAGCGGGGCTGCAGGATGGAGGTGGGTTTCCAGAATGCCCCCCTTGAAGCAGACAGGGGCTGTGCTGGGGGCCGGGTGCTGCGTGGGGGCGATGGTTGCGCGCCGTAGGTAATCGGAGCTCGCGCCGCGGTAGTGTTTCCTCCTCCTCCTCGCTCTGTGCTGCGACACAGCCTCGTCGCCGAGTGAGGAATTGGGGTGTAGCAGCGCGCTGCTCCTGGTTTGTGTGGAAGGAAGGTGCAGTGAGCCTTCGTGTCCCGTCAGGCTGATCCTGCTGATTTGCCAGCATCCTTCAACCTAATCCCTCCTTCTGCTCTGAATATTTACTGCATATGTCTCTTGCCTGTAAGAGATGTACAGTATTCCTTATTCTCCCCAATAAGTTATAAAGCTTTAATGTCTTCTTCCTGGTGATGTCAGCAGAACCTGAATGTGTTTTGAAGCCTGGTTCCGTGCGAATGTCTCCTCCGCAGGTACGCGATCCTCTGTGGGCAGCTGTCGGAGCACGAGAGCATTCAGAAGCGCATCCAAACCGGCTTTGTTTTTAAGGTGAGTGGAAAGGATGTGCTGGTTTTTATGTAACTATTGCAGAATAGTTATTTTTATGCTAGTAAATTAGGAAAATTGGCTTCAACTTTTATTAGGGAAGCAATAGATCTCAGGGAGATGCTGCGAGTGGGTGGGTTGGGCTGAGGAAGGTGATTCCAGTGAGGGTGGCTGGTCTGGCTCTGCACTTTTGCACTCTGTGATCTCAGGAGAGAAAAGGAGAGAAGTCTGGCCAATGCAGTGTTTGTATATGACGAGACCTAGAACCTGATGCATGGGTTTCCCCTGTGGTGATAACATACAGCCCAGTTCTCCATCAGTAGCTGCTGCGAGCGGGCTCGCACCCTCCCCTAAATGCAGAGCAATTCTTTCTCAAAGAGGTTTAGTCCAGCTCCAATTCCTTTATTTGCTTTTTGCCCACAGCAGGGATGTTACAGGGTGAGAGGATGCACCTGAACTGTTTCCACACCTCGAACTTTTCCTCCATCAGCTGTTGACACGGCTGGTAATTTGGTTGTGTCCACGCTCTGAAAATGTGGTCAAGTAAAATGAAGGCAGCGTCATTATTTTATGTGTAATGATTCTTGTATCTGTGGCTGATAAAATGCTGCTTTTCTGTATTCACTGAAACCATTTTAAGAATGTTTGGAGTCTCTTTGTGGCTGTAATTTGTTTGATTGCTGACGCTTCACTGGTGGGATCCTTCCTTTCCTCTCTCCACATTCGTTCCCCTCCCCGTGGATGTTGTATTTGCTCGTAACGTAAATGTGATTGTTGGGGATGGTTTTCCACAGGAACACATTGACAAAGCCATCGAGCTGAAACCAGAGGACCCAAAGTCTTACTATCTCCTGGGCAGGTGGTGTTACCAGGTAAAACAGCTCATTACTACTTATTGGTGTTTTCTTCCTCCTCAGAATTTAATTCTCTGTTTGAATGAAAGATGGGTGGATCCAAACCCCAGCTGAAAGGACTGGGGATGCTATCTTGAGTTGTTGAACTCAGTTATTGTGTCAGAAAGGGCTGGTATAGAAGTGTCCTTGTTGATGAAGGCACAGTTTAAAAGTTACGCTTGTGTGGGATCTGGAATCTCTTTATTTCCATCCTGAAACAGTGCTGAGAAAAACACTGGCTTAGGAAAACAGTAAATGCACTCAGAAACCTGTTGCAATGTAAAAGCTGGCGTGCTTGTACAGGTAACACCTCAGTGCTGTGATAAAAGCACTATTGGAACGATTTGTCTGCCAGGACACAGCGTCGTTGGGTCTCCCAGTGTCTATGTTCTTATCTTATGGCCATGGAGAAGTCCTAGGCAGTCATCTCCCCGCTTTTAAACCCAAAGTGCCCACCTTCACGTGGTGCCACCACTCGAGGCACTGGGTGCAGGGTTTCAGTGTGAGGTTATGGAGCAGGAGAGGGAGGGAGTACAGGAGCACTGGGCCGGTGACTGGGACAGATGCTGGCTGAGCCCGTTTCCATTGCCCAGCATTCCCCAGCAAAGGCCCAAAGGCAGAGACAGTTCCTGGAACTGAAGGCTCTCTGGTGCTTTGGAAAGCATAAAGAGTGCAGTTTTGTGTTGGCAGCGTTGTTTGCTCCTGCTATTGAAATTCTTCTGTCCCCGAATGAGCCAAAGGCTTTACAAGTACTTGCTGTGCCTCCCTGCAGCAGAAAAAACACTGCTGGGTTCTTTTGCTGTTCCCTTTATTTATTGCCACTATTGTGCTCTTCATTTTTCCCCTTTTTTGCCTCTTTCCCAGAGGGAAGCTCTTTCCTAGAAGTGTTATTTCTGAGCTACTCTGGAGAGTTCAGGGCTCCAGACTTCATTTTTCAGCCACTGCAGGCGGGATGGGAGTCGAAACGGCAAAGAATGGATTAGGAAAAGCACCAACTGCAACCTCACTCGCTGTTCCCTGAGCTTTACTCAGTAAAACCAAACTGCCTTCGATCCTTTAAGCACATGTGGATGCGATCAAGGACGTTTTGGGGCTGGCAAGAGCTGCTGCACACGGTAGAGCTGTGTAATCCCTTGCATGTGTTTCCTCTGCCCTGGCCGCACGAAGCGTTGGAGGTTTTGGAAGCAGCATGGCGGCCGCTTTACGTTTCTCGACAGGGAAAAGCTTGGGGTCAGATCCCATAAATCAGCTTTAGTGCCTATGAAAAGCAGTAAGGGTTTGCAGTAACTTCTCAGTTTATGTGGTTTCAAAGTGCTTTGCTGCTGTCAGAAGTGAAGTCCCCGTGCAGAGTGCGGCTGGGATAATTGGCACAGGTAACTGTGGAGAAGCAACCTAAACCAATGGAAGCTCCTGGCTCTTTATCGTGTAGAACTGTTCTTTCTGCTCAGCTTTACTGTTCTTGGAGCTGCTGAAGTCATGAAACAAAACCAGATGGCTGTAGGAATGTGTTAGTGCTCTGCTCGTCTGCAGTATAAGAGTTCTACAGTATTAAAGAAGATATTATCAGAACTTACAGCCCTGTGTGTTCCTGCCCCTGCTGAAGTGTCAGGGTGTTTTTTATTAGAAGAGAGAAAGTGGGAGCAGGAGGAGATTCCGTGAGATGATTATAATAGGTACCTGGTTCTCCGCATGTGAATATCTGCTGGTGGGAAGACTTTTGTCTCTCCCAGGGAGTCCTTGTGTGGTGAGAACACTTTGTACAAGGTTTAAGCCAGGAGATGAGAGGGCTCTGTGTGTGCCTTTGCTCCGATGCAGAGGTGGGAGCTGCCTGGAGCTGCAGAAAAGTTTGGGAGTTTGGACCACCCTGACTGCCTCGCGGCTGTGAGATCCACTTGTAGGGACAAATCCTCCCTTGAGCCCTGTGCATGTGCTGGCTGATGAATCCAGCTGCGAGAGCTGACCTGGAGTACCAGAGGTTTAATTCTGTGCCCGGGCTTGGGTACTCATCCAGAATCTGGCGACACCACCAGGGGTCCCTGGCTTTCTCCCTGTGCACGAGGAGCTGCAAGGGACTGGGTTGTTCCTTGTCCATGTGCTCCTGCGTGTGCCGTGTCTCCAGGTCTGTGTCTGTCTCTACAGGTTTCCCATCTGGGATGGCTGGAAAAAAAGACTGCTTCTGCTTTGTTTGAAGCTCCCCCCACAGCCACCGTGCAGGACGCGCTGCAGAACTTCTTACGGGTAATGAACTGGGATCAGTGAGGGAACCTCTACACCGAGGGATGGAATCACAGGAGCTGTGCGTAACCTCATCGCTCCCCAGCGCCCGTGACTCCTGTCCATCGACTGGGGCCTGGGGAATGGGAGCTGGTGCAAGCAAAACCTTCTGTTACAGAAAAACCAGGCAGAACGCGATTTTGAGGGCCTCAGGACTAGATCCAAAGCGTTCAGAGTCGTGTTTAAGGGTTTTGGTTTTCCTTTTCGAAGCTGCGTAGTGGAGTGATTCATCACTCGATGCTAAATGCATGTGGTCTGTGCTCTCTCAGGGTCTGAAATCCATCTGAGCTCATCCCAAGGACCTCTGGTGTAGACACTCAAATGTTCTGCTGGTTTAATTTATCTCAGAATGCTTTGTTAAAATATCTGATTAGGTCAAACTTCTCCGATTCAAATCTTTAGAGATAACATCTCTAAGGCTTCAGGGGACATTGCTTACGTATTTCTACAGAGAAATTGTTAGGGGTGTTTGTATGCTGTACAAATCCTGTCCTTTGAATAGCGTTTTTTTGACCTCCTGTTGATGAAAATGAATTTCAGAAATGGCCAGAGTCGAGTTTTTGAGGAAATCTCCCTTGTTGCAAGGGCCTGCGTGAGATGAATAACAGCCCTGTCTCTGGCTGTGCCTGTGGGAACCACTCACTGATGAGGTGTGACAGAAACAAATTGCTCCAGCACTTTATAACTCATAGACAGGGTCAGCAGCTCTGCAGAATGTTGGGGAACAGCAAACTCAGTTCGGTTTCTTAGAGTTTTGCCAAAATGTCACTGTTTGAGAGGGAAGTTGGTGACCGGTGTCTGCCCAAGGGAGTAAAATGATCAGCCAAACGGGTTAAATCATTTCAGAGAGAATTTTAAAGTGAAATGTTTTCTTTCATCCTATACTGAAAGGGGCTCCAGGAAAGTTGGGGAGGGGCTCTTGATCAGGGAGTGCAGGGACAGGATGAGGGGGAAGGGTTTTCAGCTGAAAGAGGGGAGATTGAGATGAGATCTTGGGGAGAAATGTTCTCCTGTGAGGGTGGGGAGGCCCTGGCCCAGGTTGCCCAGAGCAGTAGTGGCTGCCCCATCCCTGGAGGTGTTCCAGGCCAGGTTGGGTGGGCCTTGGAGACCCCTGATCCAGTGGGAGGCCAGTGGGAGGTGTCCCTGCCCATGGCAGGGGGTGGAACTGGATGGACTTCGAGGTCCCTTCCAACAGCTCTGTGTTAGGGACAACGGAATTCAGAGAACATTGTCCATCTTGTGCTCCCGGTGCTTCCTCTGGTGTCTGGGCTCAGGCATCCTGGTGGAGCATGTTGGGGAGTGAGAACGCAGACGGGATACGGGTCCGGCCAAGGGTTTGTGACGGGAATGTTCTGGAACAAAGTGCTGGCAGAGCGATGACTGGAACTGAGATGAGTGGCAGAGGGACGTGAGTAACTGGGAAACTGGAAATTCATAGCTGGGAAGGAGAAGATAAACAACCGGGGGAAGATTCCTGAGGTTTGGTACCAGCATATTCGGAAGAAGCCCAAGTGGATCAGACTGAAGGGGCAAGGAGGTTAAAAATAGGGCACTCGTATGCAGGAGGAGGTCACTAGGCTGGGTCTGAGCTCCCTTGGCTTCTGAGTGCTCGATGACAGCACCTCACCTGTCTTCCACAACACTTGTATTAGGTGAGAGTGTGGATGCTGTTCACTGAGCCACAGCACTTTGTGAGCGTCTGAGAACATCACTGACCCAGCCAGGTGAGCCCGTGATGAGCTCTTACGCTGAACCACGTGGGGTTAAGGTGTCTTTTTGTTTACTTTTCTTTTTTAGGGATCAGTAAGCCTGATGTGACCATTACTGGTGCCCTTTGCACGTCCTCATGGCTGCTCCTCTCTGCCTGTCATGCAGGGTTTGCTGTGTCAGGATCGGTCTCTTACACCTCCCCTCTGTTCTTTGCAGGTTGAGGAACTGAGCCCAGGATTTTCCAAGGCGGGAAGAGTCTACATTGCCAAGGTCAGTGGTCACTCGGTGCTTTCTTTAGATCCACCGTGTGCTCCTGGGAGGAGAAATGCTTGTGTTAACACATGGCCTTGGGCTGTGGAGCCCTGAGTGCCATGTGCTGCCCCGTGCAGGAGCAGCGAGTGTTTCACGATCACCAAAAGGGCTCTCGGGCCCTGGCAGAGGCTGCCCAAGGCAATGGTGGAGTCTCCATCCCTGGAGGGGTCTAAAAGACAGGCAGATGAGGTGCTCGGAGATCTGGTTTACTAATGGATGGGGTCTGGCTGGACTTGATGGTCTCAAAGGTCTTTTCCAACCAAATGATTCTATGATTCCTGAAAAAGGCAAAATCACTTTGTGCAGAGGCATTGAAATGCAAAGGACTTCGCCTTCGTGTCATCCACTGGAGCATCCTCCTTGGTTTTTACAGCTCAAATTCCATACAAAGTGGCATTGGTAACTTGTCAGCCACGGGCTGGAGATTGAATTCCACCACCACCATGGATTTGTGATGATAACAGAAAGAGAATCACAGGCAAAAGCAGAGGAGAAAGCACGTTGCTCTTTTACCAGCACAGATGGGAGTCTTGAGTGATGATTAAATACACCCTGAGTGCCTGGAGCTGGAGCTCCAAACACCTTTTTGTTTGCATTGAGGGAATTATTGGTTTTGAACTCTTAAATGTTAAAATTGCTGCTTAATTCCTACAACCTCCAGCTGCAGTCTAGACCTATTTAAAGCCCAAATTGTTTTGGAAGTATCAGCCGGAGTGGGTGTAGCGAGGAGTAGCTGGAGTCATTCTCTGAAATTCCTGAATTCTCAATGTCCCAATGAATATGAATTTTATCAGGGGAGCGTGCAAGGCGTGGGATCTGCTTGGTCTGGAGCACACTGTGCCTGGAACGTAGGTGTGGGGTTTATTTCACAACAAGCATCTCGTTAAAGGGAAACGAAGGTGACTGCAGAGGAGGAAAACCCAGCAAGAGGTGAGGGAGCTTTCCCACCAGCTGGGCTTTGTCTTTGCTGCATTGCAGCTCATGGTGTATTTAGTCAGGAGTCTGAGAGGTAAAATCAGGGTAGGGCTTCAGAGGTCAGTGTAGGGCTTCAGAAATCAGCCAGCCTCTTGTTTGTGGCTGCTCCTCCACCCTAATGAATGGGCTCCTGATTGCTTCTCTCTGCATGTAAGCACAGCAGCATCTGTAGAAGTTCACAGTCACCCCTAAATGTCTCGTATAGAGTGAAGAGCAGAAACCTTGGAACTTACTTGCAGTGAAGCTGCAGCAGCAAATCCTTGCAAATTTTAGCCTGACCAGATTGTCAGAGCTGATGGAAAGATTTGGGTTTCACTTGGTGAGATCTGGGTGAGCTGATCTGGTTTTTATCTGGAAGATGTGAACGAGCTTCAGAAATACTCTGCACACACAAGATTAGCATTGGAGTTAATAGGACTGCTTGTACCTCTTTGATTTTGGTTTTAGGTGGGGTTTTTTTGCCCAGTCCCAGGCTCTGTCACTTGGGATCGCATCCCTAATTGCAAAATTTAAAGGTATGTAGTTGTTTTGAAGGGGACAGAACTGATGGTTCATAACTCCAAAGAAAGAAAGAGTTGTGTTTTATCCTAGAGTCATAGAATCATGGTCACCTTGTGATGTTTGTGCTTGATAGACAGGGACAGGGGGGTTTAAAGGGGATGTCCATGACACACGTGCAGCCTCCATGCAGTGACATTTCAGAGTCTGCAGTAACAGCCCTGCAGCAGTTAAGCTGCTGTCCTCATCCTCACTGAATTTTGGTTTCTTTCAGCAGTTAAAACAGTGATTAACTGCATTGCTGATGGGTTTTTTAGCAACCATTTCCTTCCACCCTGCTTATTTCTCAGTCCCCAAATGCCTGGGTGACTCCAGGCACCAAACCCTCCCTGGTACATAGAGGGATGAATTCCTCTGCTGCTGGAGAAGGGTTTGTGATGAAGAATATTTCACACCTATTGTGAGGTCTGAGTGACCTGTAAATGTTATTTGTTACAGTGTTTGCAACTGGACCTCATTTTTAACAGGTTGGGGATCGTGAGCTTCCTAAGATGATGTGCTCTTGGCTAGAGGTTTTATGAGGAATAGTGGCTGTGTGAGTGGGAATGGAAATAGAGCTCAGAAAATGGTGAAAATCGGAGGGAAACCTCAAAATTTCCAACCAAAAAACTCGATCTCCATGCCTAAAGCAAAAAACACAAACAAGGAAATCTAATATTCCATAACCTGGTGGTGATTATAGTGCTTTGTGGAGGGAGGATGCTGCAGGCAGCCTGAAACCATGCAGTGCAAGCGGTTAAGAGGCAGAAATAGCTCTTCCCAGGAGCTGCCAGGGCCCATAATTGCTCAGTTTTATTCACTGCCTGTTTTTTCCCATTTAACCCTCCTCATGTTGCTGTTTTTCCTCGGCAGTGCTACAGGGACCTGGGGAACAGCTCCGCAGCCCTTCTCTGGATGAACCTGGCCTCGGAGCTGCCCGCCCGCACCAAAGAGGTAGCGCTGCCTGTGAGCACGCCTCGGTGATTAGCACAGACAGTGGGAACAGAGATAAAGCTCTTTTCTAGAGGATGTTCCAGTGTGTGAGCCCAGGTTTTAAAGGATTTTGTTTCCTAGTATGGGCTCCTTTCTTCTCTCGGGATCCCTTATCCCAGTGCCTGCAGCAATTCAGCAGAATAATAAGGAACATTAAGGAGAGGTCGTGTCCTCCCGGGGTTAGGAAACAGGAGAAAAAAAGCTTCAGGAGGAGAAATGCAAGGCTGGGGGTGCTTAAAGCCCAATATGGGGCTGGAGAAGAAAAGGAGATTCTCTTTTTAATTTTTTCAATTAAGCTGTGTGTTTGTCTCTTCTTTTATTGCATTTCCAGGATGCAGAAAGTGAGAGAGAACTCGAAGAGATGCGATCAGCCTGTCAAGAATAACTGCCTGAAGGCTCATTCCACTGGCTCCTGCACACAGTGACATTCCAGGTCAAGGGGTTTCATGATCCTGACAACTTTTGCACTTTGTGGAGAAGCCACAAGAGTTTACAAGGCAAGGCATGTGGCAGTCTCACCAGCACATCCAGAAGATCTTGTTGGGATTTAGGATCACATTTTGTGTTCTTTTCCTCTTCACTGCACTGAATATGTTTGATTTTAAAATTCCTAAAAGATGTCAGATTCCTAAAAAATGTCAAATTCCTAAAAAGAAATGTGGGGGTGTGTGGGGGGTGTATAGGTAGTTTGTGATATAAAATATTTGTGATCCGTGTCCCGTAGCTACGTGTGAGAGAGAAACTGTGTGATGTGAAAATACATGCACTGATCTGTCCATATTTCTATAACACATCTATATTTTATGTCACAGACTCTCCCTGCCTGACAACCTGACCTCAGGCCTCTCGGCTCATTCCTTGGTGAGGTCTTCAGCCAAGATTCTTTTTGGATGAACCGTTTTCTCTTCTCCTCAGTGATGTGTATGAACTCAATCAGTTGTAATAACTGATCACATGTCTTTTGTAGCTGTTGAGTGGGATCAGATCTCAAGCCCTGGGCTGCTGGTTCGGGGTGGTGGGATGCTCTCCTCAAAGCCCACCCAGTTCCGTGGGCAGGGTCACCTCCCACTGGATCAGGGAGCTCCAAGCCCCATCCAACCTGGCCTTGAACACCTCCAGGGATGGGGCAGCCACCACTTCTCTGGGCCAGAGCCTCCCCACCCTACCGAGATCTGCTTCGGAGAGCAGAGGTCAGGGTTGTGCAGGACGAGACCTGTGGTGCCTGCAGGTCTTTGGCTTTGCCCCAAGTGTGTTGCATCCATGGATCTGGGGATGGATGTGTGGGTACCTCGTCATTTAACATAGTTCTGTGACTCTTGGACCCTCAGAAGTTTCTAATGACTTTTAAAAGTGTCATTTTGCAATATTTGAATGTTGTCTTGGCCATCGGGGGAGCGGTGGCTTAGAGGATGGTTGAGAACTGGGTTTTAAGCAAATTGGGCATCTCAGCAGTGACCCTGTGGCTTGGGACAGGGCAGCCTGTACGAAAAAAGGGATTTAGAAGCAGAGAAAAGCAGTTCTGTCGTTGGTTTCCAACAAGAAGAGCTACCAGAGCTGTGACCACCTCTGCCGTGTGCTGGGAAACCTCTGACTCAGTGTTGGAAGAGGAACGTCCCCACGGCTTCCCCCTGGGCAGGGCCAGTCAGCCTGACTCCCACCCAGGCTTATTTCTGCTACACCCAGCTCTCTCTGGTTCAACGACACTTGGAATTCCTTGGAAATTCCCTGGCAAAACCCGACCCTGTTCAGTTTAAGAGACAATTTGAGGTGCGAGGGCTGCAGGCTTTGCTCCTGGTTTCACAGCAGTTCTCGCTCCCACGTTATGGACCCTCAGGGTTGTGGGAAGAAATAGTTGCTGATTACTGATTTATTTGGATTTATTTGGCATAAGGCCACCTCAAAGCCTCCTGAATATTATCATAAATGAACTGCTGGAATTGCAATTTCCAGAAGTTGACTTGGCTGATGGTTGAGTGTTGTGTGCAAAGCACAGGGTAAAATGGGAGAAGAGGCTGACCTGGGGGCAAAGCTTTCACTGTGGAGGGAAATCGAGGTCGAAAGTTGAGGGAGGAAGAGAGGGAGGAATACGATTGAGCAATTTCTGCTTGCTGTGGACCTGCCACGCTTCTGGTTTGGCATGTGGACAGGCACGGCAGAACCGGGCGTGCAAACACGACCTCAGCAGCTCCGGTAGCCAGAGGCTCGGGCTCCATCCAAAAGTGATTTGAATTTTTGTGTTCTCCAAAATGAATCTGAGAAGGACTCAGGGTGCTGAAGGCAGACAGGGTGTGACAGGGGTGTCCACTGCCTCTCATTATAAATGTATAATGAAAATCAGCTTCTTATGCACTGGCCTGAGGTCAGCCTGACCACGATGTAGAAGGCTTTTGGCTCAGGTTTCAATAATTAATTAAGTCCTTTATGAGCAGAGGAGGCTCAGATCTGCGCGGGCTCCCCGTGCCGGGTGCTCGTGTGCCTGCAGGGAGATGGGTTGAAGGCAAAATTAATGATGGAGCAATTGCTTTTCTCCTTAGCACCAGGGCTCAGCGCTGCAGCCGGGGCTCTCGTGTGTCTTTTGTTGAATAACAGAGCGTGTTCCAGTGTTTTGGTGACTCGGGAGCCGCGGTGGGAGCCACGCGGTACCTGCCGGTGTGCAAAGGTGGTGGCTGAGGACACAGGACTGTAAATACACAGTGTGTTTCCCAGCATATTAAAAAGAAATCGTATTTTCTGGCAGCCCCTGTCCCTGACAAATGAGGTGGTCAAAGTGTTGCAAAGTCAACCAAGTGAGTGCTGGAAGCGGTTTCCTCCCCCGCCGCCCTGCACGGAAGAGCTGTGGTCAGAGAATCGTGGAAGGGTTTGCATCAAAGCCCATCCAGTTCCAAATCCATGGGCAGGGACACCTCCCACTGGATCAGGGGGCTCCAAGCCCCATCCAACCTGGCTTCGAACACCTCCAGGGATGGGACAGCCACGGCTTCTCTGGACAACCTGGGCCTGCTTGCACGGCAGTGCCACGACCTCCTGCGCAGCCGCGTTCCGGTGCCGTGCAAATGCCTACGCTGAGATCTTCACATTCTGGGCTTGAAGAGCCCAACTTGAATTACCTAACAGGTAGGAACTGGAGCCCCATAGGGAAGCCAGCTGGAGAAGCATGGCTTGGGAAGCAGGGTGGGATGGGGTGGTGGAAGTGTGCTTCACGCCAGGCAGGCAGCACCACGGGCTCTGCCGAGAGACTCCGTGCACACTCTTAACATCTTTAGGGTGCCCAGAGGCTTGTACAGGAGAAGGATCTTCCCCTCGGTTACTGCACCCCAAGGCAGGTGTCCCTCCACCTCACACTGCAAGCAACCAGGGGGGCCTGGGGGGATATGGGGTGAGGAAGCCCCTGCCAAAACCTTTCTGAACCTCCTTCCGCGCCCAGACCAGAGCAGAGAGGTTTGCTCGTGGCTTCAGAGTGGTGGGGCCATCCTCCCACCCCTGGGAACTGGTCCTTACACTGTTCTTAAGCTCCATCAACAAGATCCTCCCAGCCTCCCTTGGCTTTCCCTGACTTTGGGAAGCGCATTCCTCCCCCCAGTTTATCCTCCTCCAGCCTTCTGCTGGGATAGATGGAGCAAATTACCCTTTGGTGCACCCTCGGGGTCTGGTCTTTGCAGGGAGGTGGTCTTTTACCCATCTTGGGGATGGAGAGCTTGGGGGGGGGTGCAGGATGGGCACTTGGGGATGAATGATGCTTCCAGCCACCACCTCCCTGGAGAAAACAAGTGGAACCGGGTCCCGTGTCAAAGGCTTTTATTGCTGCAGGGACTCTTCCCTTCCCAAGCAGGGGCGGATCCAGCAAAGCAGTGTCCTTCTCCCTCAGCTCGGCCCTGCCGTCTCCAAACCAAGGGGTGCAGCATGGGTGGGACCCCCCCACCCCACAACAGGCACTCAGGGCTGGATGAGAGCCGGGTGCCGCTGCCGCACGGTGACGGTGAAGGGCCGCGGCTTCAGCGCCAGCCCGTGAACGCAGCCCATGGTGAGTATCTCCCCTGGGTTGGCATGGAAGGAGCACTGGTGGAGGAGGATGGCGGTGAAGAGGAAGAGCTGGAGCTTGGAGAGCTGGTCCCCGATGCAGCGCCGCTGGCCGGTCGAGAAGATCATGACGCTGCCGGCCCGGCCGCGGTCCAGGTGCCGCTCGGCGTCCAGGAAGCGTGAGGGGTCGAAGCGTTGCGGGTCGGGCCATTTGCTACCGTCATGGTTGACTGACCACTGGTTGATGAAGACCACGGTGCCTTTGGGGATGTGGAAGCCCTCGAGCTCCACATCATCCGTGGTGGCGTGCGGGATGGTGATGGGCACGAAGCTGCTGTAGCGCAGTGTCTCGTAGATGAAGGCCTCCAGGAGGGGCAGGTTGGGCCGATCCTCGGCCGTAGGCAACCGGGAGCGTCCCACCGCCCGGTCCAGCTCGGCCTGGATGTCCTGCTGGAGCTGCGGGTGCTTCAGCAGCAGCAACAGGACCCAAGAGAGCGCTGTGGATGTGGTGTCCTGCCCCGCACCGAAGATGTCGGTCATGGCTCCGTCCACGTCCTCGGGACCCAGCCCCGGGGGGGCCTGGTCCCCGTGCTCCACAGCGGCGATCATGGCGTCGCTGACGTCGCGGAGGGCGTGCGGGTCAAAGCTCTGGCGGTGCTGCGCTACCTTGGCGCACACGAAGCCGTGCAGCTCCCGGTTGAGGGCCTGGAAGTCGCGGAAGACGCGGCGCACAGGGTTGGGGAAGTGCAGGAGCCAGGGCAGCACATCCACCATGCTGCCCGCACCCACCGTCTGCCCAAAGCGGTCGTTACGGCCAAGCAGCGCCGTGAACTCGCTGTCGGTGTGGCCGTAGCGGCGGCCGAAGCACAGGGCGCACAGGACGTTGGCGTTGGCCACCACCAAGAGCGGGGAGGGCTCGAAGTAAGCTCCATCCTGGCTGCGCCGCAGGAAGAGCCGGACCAGGTCCCACGCCTCGGCCACCACGTGCCGCTCCACCTCGGCCGCCGTGGAGCGTGCGCGCAGGGTGCTGTGGGCCAGGCGCCGCCGCGCCCTCCACTGGGGCGAGCAGGACCCGAAGGCCACACTGCGCCCTCCGGACACCAGCTCGAAGGACGGGAAGTCGGGGCGGCCGGCGAAGCGGGAGCCCAAACCCACCAGCGCCCGCCGGATGACGGCCTCGCCGTTGAGCACCACCACGCGCCGGCGCCCCAACCGCAGCTGGAAGACGGCGCCGTAGCGACGCGCCAGCCGCCCGAAAGCCAAGTGGGGCAGGCGGCCCAGCTGCAGCGCGTTGCCCACCAGGGGCCAAGAGAAGGGGCCCGGGGGGCTCCGTTTGCCTGAAAACCTTCTCTTTGTCCCGCTGTGGTGTCGGGTCCTGGCCAGGAGCAGGAGGGCGCTGAGTGCCAGCAGCACCACCAGCCCCATGACCGCCCCATCGGGGCTCCCCACCGTGCCCGTGGCCATGGTCCCTCTGCATGAGTTGCTGCTCAGAGCTGCTTTATAACCACCTCCGAGGGGGCTGAGCTTTCCACTCCCCCGGAATGTCCCCAGCCCCCCCCAGCTCCGGAATGGGATGAGCAGAGCCCGCTTGGTGCCACAGATGGGGCGCACGCAGAGCTGGGGGGGAGTGAGAATAGAGGGAGGGATTGTTTGGAAAAGGGGGGGCAGCTGGGCTTGCTGCCTGGAGCGAGCTCTGCTGTGGGAATCTGGAAAGGTAAAGAGCAACCAACATTTATTAAGAAGGGCAGGATTTGTGTAGTGTATAATATTGACCCATTTATCCTCCCAAAACAGAGCTGCCTCCCCTAAACTGGGGCAACAGAGCGAGAGATGCTCAATGTCCCATCTCCCCATCCAGCTCGTTCCTCTCTTTTTCATTTCCCCACCCAGGGCTGCAGAGAGGGCCCCTCAGCACTTGTGGTTTTTGAGAGCCTGGCCCCACGCTGCGGCTTTTCAGTGGAATTTGGGCTCTGGGAGGACTTTTTTGTGAGTCTCGCGCTGGACGTCGGCTGATCCTGACCGGCCTGTGGTCCTGAACATCGCCTCATCCTGAGCATCACCGGGACGTGGGAGTTGGAGGTGAGGCTGTGGGTACCGGCTGGGAAGGGATGCAAGGATGCGTGGCCACGTTCGGGGTTTGCTGCCCTGGTGTGGGTGTCAGAGGTGAGGCTGCAGGAACCGACTGGGACATGGTGCAGGGATGCAGTTCAGGTTTGCTGCGATACCGGATGGGTCAAAATCTCTTGGTCCTCTTTTCTCCTGGCTCCCACCTGTGAGGTTGTCACACCTGCCTGCTGCTGCCAAGCAGCTCGATCCAGGGGCCTGGGAATTACAAAAGGAGTTATTTTTATTGGCATTTTCCTTGTAAGTCCCCCTTTGCATGCACTGTTCAGAGATCTGCCCCGGGATGCTGAAGAAGAAGGTCCTGCTGAGCCAAACAGGGGAGTAAACTGGGTGCTGCAGGGATTTCTCTGTTTGCTGTGACACTGGGAACGTGTCACCTTCCCACCAAGGGACCGTCCCTGCCTCCCACCTCCCAGAGCCACTCTGCCTTCGGCTGGTGTGGGAACAGCATCCGTGGCACAGCTTCTCATTGCTTCTGCATGAAGGATGGGGCGAAACTGGATCCTGGTGACGCTTCCAAAAGGTAAACCAGCTTTCTTCTGAAGAAAGGGACATTGGTGGTGGTGGGAATAGAAAGAGAGCAGAGTGTGTGTGGTCTGGCTGTGGGGTGGGGGGGATATGCCACTTTCCAGCTGAATTAGAGAAAGGGGGGGGGGGGGGGGTGAAAAGGAGCTTTTCCAGGTTTGACGGCAACAGGGATTCCCAGTGGGTGCCGTCACCTTCCGAGTTCCCATGCAATGAATCCTGGGGCAGGTGAGCGCCACGGACCACACGTGGTCCGTCTGGACCTTGACCATGGAGACACAACCCCTGCTGTTATGGACTTATGTTCCCAGAGGTGTCGGGAAGCAAACATTACGATGCTGCAGCAGCGAGTTTGTCGCTCCAGGAGGGACGTTGTAATTTCTGTGCTTTCCTGTGAAAACTGGGATTTCTGTGTGTTGTGTGAGAGCTCAGCGCTGGGGAACAGACCTTGTTCTGGCAAATCCCAAAGGAGCAGCAACACGAACACAAATCCCAGGTGTGTGCAACGCTGAAGGGCTCCAGTGTCGGGGTGAGGGGTGCTGCAGAGAATCTCGAGCGGTTGTGCCGAGGCAGCGCAGTCCAGAGCATCCCAAGCTGGCTCTGGGATGGGGCAAGGAATGGAATGAGCCTCCTCCTTCCCTCCAGCAGCTTTGCTCCAGCCTGGAGCTGTGCGGCTCAGCCGTGGAGCTCATGTGGGGTTTCACACGTAACATTCCTGCATCGTCGTCTCTGCAATAAAGTCTCATTTTTCAGGGCTAAAACCTCTCATTGTAGAGGATTTCTGCTGGGCTGAGGGAGCCCCTGCACCGACTGCGAGGGGAAAAAAAAATCTTCCCATCATTTATTTCCTCATAGAGTGTGCAAAGCAATAATGCTGGATTAGATTAAGCTGCAATTTTTGGGCTCCAACAGCGTGAAACTTTGGTTTCCAGCATTTGGCATTGCATGGGGTTCCGCTGCAATTCCCATGTTGGGATGCAACTCCTTCAATTGCACCTCCTTTAATTTAAAACACACATTCTTAACTTTGCAATCTCCCTGGGGCCCGTGGGTGGCTTTGGGCATGCGGTTTTGCAGCTCTGGGAAGGTGGAAGGGTCCTGGTGTTGCAGAGGCTTCACCTGAAAGGTCGGTTGGTGCCACCAAAGGAGCAAATCCCTTTAGCTTGGGTGAAGGAAAACGAATTGTGCGGGAATAGGAGGAACTGGGAAATTTTTCAGCTGTTTCCCACCCCAAATCTACTGTTCTGGGGCCGCTCGGCGCTCCCACTGGGCTCTACGGGAGCGGCTCCAACCAACGCATTCCTGAAGCCCCTTGTGTGGGAGATTCCTAATGGAATGGGTTGGGTTGGAAGGGACCTGAAGGTTTTTTCGGGTTTATTGCTCTTGGTTTGGGTGGGCAGAGAGGACGGTGGAGGAGGAGATGGGAAATTCCAGCCCAGCAGGATTCCTGGGCTGGATTTAAACTGTTCCAAATGCTGGAGAAATCAATCATTGAGGGTGAAAGCGTTAGGGTTTGGTCCAGCCTTTGCAGCATTGGGAATGCATTGTTAAGCTACTGGAATTAAGCTGTTGATCATTTGATTTTTTATATTTTTTATTTTATTTTTTATATTTTGCATTGTATTTTTTATATTTGGTATTTTTAGTTTTATTTTTATAATTTTTTTAATATTTTTGCTTTTTTTTTTATATTTTATTTTAGTTTTATTTTTATAATTTATTTTTTATATTTGGTATTTTTAGTTTTGGTTTTAGATTTTATTTTTTATATTTTGCATTTTATTTTTTATATTTTGTATTTTTAGTTTTGGTTTTAGATTTTATTTTTTGTATATTGCATTTTATTTTTATATTTTGTATTTTAGTTTAGTTTTTTTATATTTTGCATTTTATCATTTAAATTTTATTTTAGTTTTAGATTTTATTTTTTGTATTTTGCATTTTATTTTTATATTTTGTATTTTAGTTTAGTTTTATTTTATATTTTGCATTTTATTTTAATTTTATTTTGCATTTTATTTTAATATATTTATATTTTATATTTTAATATTTATATTCACAGTGTATATATATTCATATTCTATAGTTAGGTTTTGTATTTTATTTTTAGATTTAATATTTAATTTTATATTTGATTTCATTGTTTATACTTTATTTGATGTTCCCTCCAACCCCAGTCATTCCCTGGCTCTATGGTTCCCACGCTGTGCTGAAGTTCCAGCTGCATCAACCGGGATGTTTTGTGTCTCCTGCATCCAGCAGGGCCAAGCTGACAGCATTCGGACCCGGATTCAGCACTTGCAATCACAGAGCCCTTTGGGTTGGGAAGGTCCTCAAAGCTCCACCCCCACAGAGATTCCCTGATTTATGCACCTTTTCCCTGCCCGCAGGTAAAACCCACCTTGGTCTCAATTAGCACCTGGCTGGACCCCCCAAACCCGTGATGCCAAAGCTATTTTCATGGTCCTTTTTATTAAAAGATTTCCTCAGAGATTTAATGAAATACAAAAGATGCAACTGAAATGTAGAGGAAGGTTCCCCAGAGCCCAGCAGGTGGCAGCGTCCAAACCAAGGTCAGGACCCTCGTGGCGTGGAATCCCACCCTGCTTTGCGTGACAACGAAGGCCGTGGATCCAGGGTCCAGGTCACCACTTGTATAACGGCACAAATCCACCTCAAATCCACCGAGCTGGGAACCATCGCCGCGCACGCTTAGACGGCCGCGCTGCGTTCGCTGGTAGAATCCAGCCAGAGCAACAGCCACGAGGACAACACCAAGGCTACGGCCCTTGGAAAGTCTTCTCAAGAAACCCAACGTGTGACTGAAGGCCAAAAGGATTGAACTCTTCCAAGCAACACCTCGTGAAGAGTCTCAAAGCGCATCCACCCAAGGACGCGTGTGCTGGACACAGCAGAGGCCTCCGCCAGCACCTGAAGAGCAGCTGCGCTGGGAGAGCATCCGGAAGGAGCCTTTGATGGACAGCCCAGCTTTGGGTTAGCTGGGAAACGGAACACAGCCATCAGTCTTTAGCATCTCCCACTCCGTCAGCGTTAATAGCAAACATGGCTTCGGCCTCGGGAAGGCAGGGGGAGTCATAGATCTTACAGATCCTGGTTTCGCCTCGGCCTTTCCGCAGGTACAGCCTAAAGGGGAGAAGGAAACATCACCTGAGGAGGTGCAGCCTCCCTTCAGGAAATCTCACCATAACCATTAAAACATCGCGTTATCACGTGAGCTCAGCACACAGAGGAGCTGGAACCATGACCCAGCATGTCTTGATTTGCAGGAACCTTTGAAAATGTGGCAGCAGGAGCAGGGAAGGGATTGCCCCTTGGACTCGGCCCTGGTGAGGCTGCACCTCGAGTCCTGGGGTCAGTTCTGGGCCCCTCACTCCAAGAAGGCCCTGGAGGGGCTGGAGAGCGTCCAGAGGAGGGAACGGAGCTGGGGAAGAGGCTGGAGAACAGGGGTTGTGGGAGCGGCTGAGGGACCTGGGGCTGTTTAGCCTGGAGAGGAGGAGGCTGAGTGGAGACCTCATCGCTCTCTGCAGCTCCTGGAAAGGAGGCTGTGGTGAGGGGGGTGCTGGGCTCTGCTCCCAAGTAAGAAGTGACAGAACAAGAGGAAATGGCCTCGGGTTGTGCCAGGGGAGGTTTAGATTGGATATCAGGAAAAATTTCCTTACAGAAAGAACAGTGAAGCCCTGTCAGAGGCTCCCAGGGCAGTGGTGGAGTCTCCATCCCTGGAGGGGTTCAAAAAGCGTGTGGACAAGGCACTTGGGGACAGGGTTCAGCAGGCCTGGGGGGGGTGGGCTGAGATCTTTTCTAACCATGATTCTATGATTTTTCTGCAGATTAATGAGTGCTCAGAGTGGCCCTCACTGCTTGGGGAGGACTCTGGCTGACTCTGGTGAAACCCAGAATTGAAAGGTCCTCAGCCACCTCATAAAACCTCCCAAGGGAAGGTGCTGATCCGTTCCCTCACCTTGTGGTGGAAGCGTGTGCTATGATGTTTCCTCCAATGGGTTTTTTGGGATCTGCAGCAAACATGGCTGCTCCATCTACTTGTGCTACCACTTGGTTTGTGATCACAACGGCCACACCAAACTGCAAGGAGAGAAGTAATAAAAGTAACAATCAAAATGCATTTGTTTTCCTCGATGTGAACAAAGCGGGGGTGGATGAACACACCATGCCCTTCTGCGGCCCCCCCGATGCTGTCCATGAGCGCTCTGTCCCGCCCCTCAAAACCAAAGGGGAGCTGAACAGCGAGGAAAAGCCACTTCCACAAAATCACTAAGCTTTACAAGAGAAAGAAAACCATTTGAAGGTCCTTTAGAGAGCAAGCTGCCGGCTCACCTCATCGGCGAGTCGGAGCAGCATGCGCAGGAACCTGGCCAGGTGCATCTGCCTGGCTGCCAGCTCGCCCCTGCCCGAGTAGTCTGTCCGGTAAAGGGCGGTGGCACTGTCCACGATCAGCAGCGCGTACCTGGGGGAGGGAAGGAAGCACAAGGCTCTCAGCAGCATTCCCTGGATGACAAATGCCTCTGTTGGGATGGGATGGTACCCAGCAACCCGATGGCCGCACACAGGCACGGCCGTGAGCTCCTCTCAACCTGCCCGCTCGCAGAAATACGACCAACACTGACTTCACAGGATATGGAATGGGTTGGGTCGGAGGGGACCAAAAAGCCCATACAGTTCCAACCCCCTGCCATGGGCAGGGACACCTCCCCCTGGATCAGGGGGCTCCAAGCCCCATCCAACCGGGCCTTGAACACCTCCAGGGATGGGGCAGCCACCACTGCTCTGGGAAACCTGGGCCAGGGCCTCCCCACCCTCACAGCAAAACATTTCTCCCCAAGATCTCATCTCAATCTCCATTTTTTCATCTTAAAACCCTTCCCTCTTGTCTGGTCCCTGCACTCCCTGACCAAGAGCCCCTCCCCAGCTTTCCTGCAGCCCCTTTCAGTACTGGAATGGTCTTGATCTGTAACATTCAGATTACAATCTATACAATAAGACCCAGTAAACCCAAAGGAAGTTGCTGATGATTAAAAGCTTAGATTTATCGTTCTCTGGTCCAGAATTTTATGTTCTGAAACCACAGATATTCTGTGGATGGGTCCCTATACACCTCATGCCACCACCTCCTTCCCTTTAAATGGGTCCATACATCTTAGTTTCAAACTAAAGCTGCCTGCACACTCTCTTCAGTGCTTGCCGTGCTCTAGGTCAACATTCCTTATTTCTAAATGCAATTAGAAACTGATCTTTGAAACTGTTCCTCAGGTTGGCACTTGCTCTTTGTAAAGTAAAATCAGTTGTTGCAGTTCAAGTCAGTTGGTGTCATCCACCCTTTGACAGCACAAGGGATTAACTTCCAGCTGGCTGCCACAGACCACTCATCATCTGTATATGCCAAAGCATCATCCAGTTTGAGAGTAACAAAACCTGCTCTGATGGAGCAAAGCACTAAAGAAAGCAAGTACTTGCCAAAAGGTTACCTTTGGAAGTGAGTGGGAGGTGTCCCTGCCCATGGCCCATGGCAGGGGGGCTGGAACTGGATGGGCTTGCAGGTCCCTTCCAACCCAAACCGTTCCATGTCTCTACGATTCTATGAAGTAAATAATTACTGACATCTCACAGCTACGTGGCCTGCACTTGCTCCTGGCCTACAAGAAGCTTTACAATATCGATGGGTGTTGGCACAGTAATGACCCCACCTCGAGGGGAGTGGTTACCGTGACTCAGCCATCATGGCAGACGCCTGGTACAGGAGCTGGGTCTGGTGGTCCGTGTTGAAGCCTCGAGCGTAGGCCACGTTGTCCAGGACATCGCTGCCAGACAGGCCATACCTAGGGAAAGCAGTGAATAATGAACACCTGTAAGCGACAACACCAGCAACAGGAGTTGTTTGGGAGGGTTATCTACAGGCCAGAACAAAAATTCATATTCACAGAATCCTTTAGGCTGGAGAAGACCTTTAAGATCATTGAGTCCAACTGTAAACCTGGCAGAGTCTTAGAGATAAACACAGACAACTAAAAAACACAACATGACTTGGTGATAAGAAGGGAACAGAATGACTGGAAAACATTTTTAAAGCATATTTTCCTGCTTAGGTGCAATAGTGAAACCATGGTCAAGGAGAGCTTATCCCATTCTCGAACAGAACATTCAGAAAGCAGGACAGTGCTGATAAAAACCCAACAAACAGCCTCCCACCTGCAATACCTGACAGAGTCTTACCCCAAAATTAAAGGAAAAAAGGTGTTTACATTCAGCACTTTGCATTGAAATGATTCATACAGCACTTTGAGAAATCCCTTGGAATCTGGAGAAGCAGCTGCCAGCCTACAGCACACCCCCCGTACGGACCTTTCAGCCACAGCGAGCAGGCGTTCTGGGCGGAAGGTCCCTTCCGTGTCGATGTACATGGCTTTCCCTTCACCACCTCCTCGGTCAATGGGAAGCTAAAGGGAAAGCAAACAGCTGAACGTGAAATAAAACACCAGCAAATAATCCAATTGTTACTCTATGCCCTCACGTGGCACCAATCAACACAAAACACTCCAAACTGTTGTGACTGAGGTCACTTTTATCTGGGAAAAGCGAGATGAAAGTTTCCCATTTTCAACCTCTGATACCTAAGAGAAGAGGCTGAACTGGGAGCTGGCAAGGTCAGGTGCACAAGGGTCTTAACTAAATGGCCAAATCAAGCCCAAAGCCTCTAATATTTCATAAAATAGCAACCTCTAGAAAGTAATAAACACTATGATTTGTTTGAAGTATGATTAGAAACAATCAGATCTGAACTGATCTGCTCTTGGACAGCGAGAGCCCCCTGAAGGCTTTTACAGAAGTGATGTCAGGGTATGTCAGGAAAAAAAAGCAGCTGGTCAAAGAAAACTGTTGGACTGAACAGTTTCTTCTCTCTTTCCAAAGCTCCTGGTGATAAGAAAGGTTCTCTGCACTCTAAAGCACCGGAAGAGAGATCAAACACTGCGTTGAAGACTCAGAATTACACTACAAGGCTCAAATGCAAGCAAAACCCATCACGGAGTTAATTGCTGCATTAGTGGGAGCATTAGGCATGAACCAAAGGAGCAGAGAAAGCTGCAGGTACAGCCAAGGGTGCTGCAAATGTTTTGAGGACTCTCTGTGAGCAAACAAAATGCTCTTTGCAGCTGTTTGTGCCCTGTTTGTATCGGCTGAGAAATCAGCAAAGACCCAGAAGCCGTGCTGCCCAAACACTTGGTCTTAATAAACAGAGCTACTCACTTGACAGGTTACGGCCAGGGTATGGCACAGCTGTGTTTTTCCAGTACGGAACTCCCCGAATAACTCTGTTATGGACCCTGTTTCTATTCCTCCTGAAGGGAAAATAAGAACAATAACAACAAAATAATTAAAAACAGTCATGTACTTCAAACAAACCCCACGTGTTTAAAGCATTACATACACAGAGCCTCAGTTAAACGCTTCATTGGTTAAAACTTTAAAAACTAATTGAAAAACCTCTTTGTGACACATGGCAGATAAGGAGTTTCAGTAAATACATTTTTGAAGACGTTGAAAAGCTGCAATGACTTGTTTTGATCTTTTGGTTAGATGTAGGAATGGGGAGATTATGATACCTGGTCTTGTCTTCTTGATACAGATCACAGACTGGAATAAATCAGAACCACTCAAACCAAAAGGTTTTACAATTATTTCTGCAGCTTTTCAAGAAAAATCCATTGGGAGACAACAGAGCAGCACTCAGGGAGATTTTCCTTCAACCAGGCCTTGTGTGTCTTTTGTGCAGGGATCACCAAAAAAAAGTGGATAACGAAGAGTAATCAATAAAAAGAAATAAAATTATTACCTTGGAGAAGTTTATCGAGCTCTTTGGACCCAGTGGTGATCTGGATGATCTCTGACCTCCGCTGGTGGAATTCTGTTGCGGTGGTGAAACCCATCGGAACCAGTTTAGCTGCTTCTGCCTAGAGAGCCAAGATAAGCAGTGCAAGGTTCACCCCATTCATTTACCCCCTCTCATAATTTTGTGAGACAGAGAAACCCTTACCTATTTTGATGCACACATTTTACTTTATAGACCATTTATTAGTTGGTACCTCTGAACAGAAACGATTTCTGCTCAGAGAAAAAGCTTCAACCCCTATTTTGTGTATTTCATGGAAATCCTTCCCCCACTTTTTGTTCAGTTCTGCCCCTGTGAAAGGTGGAACACTTGGGGTGGGCAAACAGCCCCTCAGGAACGCTGCCTTCCTAACAGTGACTAAATATACAAAGTAAGGAAAGCATTAAGCATTGTGTCAGGACAGATTTCAATAAATGAGAGTTCATTTAGCAGAAACTCCCTGTTCTGACCCAGAAAATGCGGTGAGATTACAGCTCGGGCTTCACAATCATTCCCATGAGTAAAGTCCAGGTTTCAGGGTTAATTCCTGTCTGAGGCACACAGAGTGCTTTTTCTAAAGCAAAATAAATTATTACAATGGCATTACATTATTACTAAAATAAAGGAATAGCAGCTGCAGGGGGTCAGTCAAGTTGTTCGGAACACAGTGTCCTCTGCCCCGGACAACAGCCAAGAGCAGATGTTTAGGGAAAGTGGAACACACCAGGAAATGAGGGACTGGCCTCTGTCTAGAAGTTCCTCTGGGTTCAGTCAGCGAGCTTCTGGATCTGAAGGACACCTCCAACAAACGGCACTTTGCCCCTCTTTAAACCACTTTGTGCCTCAGGTGGTCGCTGTGTGGCCACAAGGAGCTCTTAATCACCACCTGTATCATAAAGTACTTCCTTTGCTTCAGGCCTACCATTATCCTTCTGATCACGATCAATACCAAGCCAGACGCAACCTTGGGTGCGCTCTCCACGCTTCGGCGATTTCTGATGGTCCCTGCCTCTTCCCTTCTTGAAGTTGGTCCTAGTGGTTTGCGTATCTTCTTATCAAAAGTCCCATCACACCTTTAACCACCTTCACTGCCCTTCTCAGTGCAACACTGAGACCTTCCAAAGCCACCAGAACACTTTAAGCCAGCAGAAATAAAACTCCTTGAATATCTCGAGTTAAAGCACTTCCATAACGTCCTTACCAAGATTTTGTCAGCTTTGGCTTCGCTGATGCCTTTAATGTTGAGCAGCTCCTTCTTGGGGGCATAAGCAACGGCCTCCACTGTGTGAAATCCAGCTTCTTCCAACTTCTTCACATCGTTTGCATTTATCCCACATTGCTGAAAGGAAGGGGAGAAAAAAGGGCACACTCAGACACAAATACCTTAATCTAAATTCCACTGAATACCTTTACTGGGCTTCACTCGATTGGGATCAGACCCTGCTGTGACAAGTCAGCACATCAAATGTCACCCCCTCTTCACTTACACACGAACAACCACAATGATAAGATCCTTTTTATAGAATCGTGGAATGGTTTGGGTTGGAAGGGACCTCAAAGCCCATCCAGTTCCAACCCCAGAGACACCTCCCACCGGATCAGGGAGCTCCAAGCCCCATCCAACCTGGCCTTCAACACCTCCAGGGATGGGGCAGCCACAGCTTCTCTGGGCAACCTGGGCCAGGGCCTTCCCATCCTCACAGCAAAACATTTCTCCCCAAGATCTCATCTTCAAACCTTTCCCCTTTTGCAGCTCAAAACTGTTCCACCTCATCCTGTCCCTGCACTCCCTGACCAAGAGCCCCTCCCCAGCTTTCCTGGAGCCCCTTTCAGTCCTGGGAGGCTGCTCTAAGGTCTCTCCAGAGCCTTCTCTTCTCCAGGCTGAACAACCCCAACTCTTTCAGCCTCTCCTCATACAGGAGGTGCTCCAGCCCGTTTGCACAAGCTGTTCACCATACAGACAGCACAGAACAGGTAGATGATGGTTTAAAGGTGCTGGAGATGACCAACACACATTAGGAAAGGGACACAGCAAGGTAATGTAATATAAACCCTACCTGTTAACATACTGGGGGATTTGTTTTGGGTTTTTAACACAAAGTAAGACTTGAGCAACACAACTTTCAGATCCCACTTGTGTTTAAGGGAAAAAGACTAACAGCTTTCTTGCAAATTTACCCCAGAGCTGACCCCATACCCACCTCCAGCCTGGATATGAGCTGTGGTCCAAGGCTCTCCTCCTCTGCTGAAGTATCTGCATTTGCCTCGAACTGCATCTGCATGGCCATTGCTCCAGGTACTCCGTGCAGCTCCACTGTCGGAAAAGCAAAGAATTCCATGATGAAATATAAACCATTCAAACAAGATACACAGGCAGTGTTTCAAACTACATTAAGAGATCTTCCAAAGTCATAAGCGATGGTTTTCTCCCCTCCTGTATCTGTTAGTTTGTGGTATGTGAGTGCTGCAACAAATCTCTTCTGTGTGCTTTCCTACATAGCACTAAGCATTAAATGACCCCAAACAATTATCAAGTTACGGGGTAAGGATTAATTAACAGAGAGCCCCACAATGTCCTGGAACATAACACAGCAAAATCAATGCTGTCACGTTGAAAGATAGATTCCTTGAAACTGGCACAGTAGGTTCTGGGTTGGTTGTGCCCAGGATGCCCTCAGGACAACGACAAACGATGCTCAGACCTCTCAGATGCTTGAAAAGGGATTTAGATTCCCCTACTAACATTGCTCAGATGTCTAAGAGGTTTGAAAGGGGCTTTAAAGCCCCCTCTAGGCCCTGTTAACAGGGCGCAGAGGAGCAGATTGGGAGCCTCTCGCAGCCAAGGCACATGGGAAGGAACACACAGGCTCTTTGCAAACAATGCTCCTGGGTGCCTTTACCAGGGGCCTGGCAGGAGCCAGACACTGCAGCCCTGAGCAGCCTCAGATACGCCAGCTCAGAGGCTCCAAATGGGCATCCACAGCTCACTCTACCTTCCACGCCCTGCTGGAATCTCCATGCCTGCTGGACCCTCCTCTGCCTGCCCTGTGCCTGCTGGAACCTGCCATCCCTCCCTGTGCCAGCTCCCTGCCCCTCGTTCCTACCACTCTATTTTCCCCTTCATACAGCCATCCCACCCCATCACAGCTATCACAGAAACAACTGTAGAGAAAGAAACTGCTACTTTTTTTGAAGTCCTTAATGCAAATGAATTAAATTCCTGTTCTACATCACACAGAGAAACTACAGCTCTGCTTTTGGCCCGAATCGCACCCATCTTGGGGGGCATCAGGCAGGAAAGGACCTGGCTTAGAAGACAACATGTGAGAAGGAACAAGGGCAATGGAAGCCAATTCTGGGTAAGAAGACCCATTCTTTAAAAAAAAAAAAGGAAAACAAACCAACAGAAAACCACGCCCCTCCCTCCCCCGTTCTTATTTAAGGGAAAAACCACACCGTGGAAGGGAAGAGGCCCCACTGCCCTCCCCTTCCTTCCTCCTCCCCACTGCCCCCCCCCCCCCCCCCTTCCCCCCTCCCTCAGGCCTCAGAGGGCCTCCCCGCAGCCCCCGCCAGGCCGAGCCGCCCGGAGGTGCTGTCCCGCCCTGGAGGAGACGCGGGGGCGGCACAAAGAGACGGCTGAGCCCCGGTTGTCCCCAGCCCTGTTCGCTCACCCCGCGGCAGGGCCGGGGCCGGAACCCGCGCAGCACCCGGAGCGACTGCGGCGACCGAGTTCAGAGAAGCCCGCCACCGCGTCACGTGACCCAGCGTTACGGCATCACGTGACCGCCCACCGGCGCGCAGACCCAGCGACGGCGTCACGTGACCGCGGAGGACGCGCAGACCGCGAGGGCGTAGTCCCGCCACAGATTCACGTGACCAAAGCGCGCGCAGAGGCCCGGAGCCGCATCAGGTGACCAAGAGCGCGCGCAGAGCCCTGCCACAGCATCACGTGATCGAGCAGCAAACCTCCCCGCCATGCTGTCACGTGACCTAGCGTTCAACGGCCTCTTCCCCCCTTCCCCGCCTTAAAGGGAGCGCGTCCCCAAACCCGGGTGGGAGAGAGGGGTTGGAGGACCCAAATAAAGTCTCAGACCCAAGTAACAAGCGATAGGACGAGGAAATGGCTTCAGATTGTGCCCAAGGAGGGTTAGATTGGACATCGGGGAAAAATTCCATATGGAAACCGTGGGGAGGCCCTGGCCCAGGTTGCCCAGAGAAGCTGTGGCTGCCCCATCCCTGGAGGTGTTCAAGGCCAGGTTGGATGGGGCTTGGAGCCCCCTGATCCAGTGGGAGGTGTCCCTGCCCATGGCAGGGGGTGGGACTGGATGAGCTTTGAGGTTCCTTCCACCCCAAACAGTTCCATGATTCTATGGTTTGCCATTTTCTAATTAAAAAAAAAGTAATTGTTTGTGAAAGCCAGGCCATGGAAAGGTTACACGAGGAGAAGAACTGCAAGGTCATGTTAGCACAAGTCCTTCCAAAGAGCTAACAAAGTCATTTCAGCAGCAGCAGGCAAAGTTCCTGTCCCGAGTTTAAACAGAGCAGGCAACAACCACCCCTTGAAGAGCAATAATTCAAATGTTTAATGAACGTCCACCTTCCAAATAGAAGGAAATGTGTAAAAGGACAAAAACATACAAACACAAACACACAAAAACCTTATTAAATCCAACATATTTTACAGAGATACAGATTTGCCTCTGCCTACAGAAGGGAGAGCTGAGACGGGCACGGCTACATGATGGGCGAGATCTGTCCCACAGCTCAGGCGATGGGATGTACAGGGCATTCTCAAACATCTCCCAGTCTTCACAAAGGATGCCACGGATGCCTCCTACATTTAAACAGCTCCGCCTCCTCCCTAAATTTCTAATGCATCACAAACTCAAACAATGTGCTGGAACCAAGAAAGGGATCGTACCGGACAAAGGCACTGAGTATCCGAAGAGCCTGTTCGTTGGAGAAGATCCCACAGATGGATCCTGGTGGCCTGGAGTCCATTTTGGAGGCTACGGTCAAGCACAGGGATCCTCATCTTCATGACAAAAGTATTCCTGGCTTTTGCACCTGGTTAATTATGCAGGGTGTTTGCTTAATTTGAAGCAGGACTGTATTTAGTGTGAATTGGGAGGGTTCCAGGCAACTGACGGCAGTCAAATGTGAGGTGTTCTGTTCCAATGCCATCAAGTAGAGAAGTAATGAAAGTAAATTCCAGCCGTGTTAACGCAAGAAGTGCTTCTCGTTGTTTTAGACAAGAGCTCTGTGAATCAATCCCGAACAAAATCAACATGTTATGTCAGAACATCATCCAGACCGGGACAGACAAAGAAGGCCAAGACCACCGCTGACTGGAAAAGGACAAGAGGCAGATAGGAGTTATAAAAGAAGTTCCTCCTCCTCTTCAAAGACCTCTGTTGTTATAACAACTTGTGGCCAACACCAAACATCATGGATACCAACCAGTCCTCAGACAAGGCAACTGAGGAGCCAAGTAGCCAACGGCATTCACTTTCTGGTGAGAAACAGCTTGAATTCTGGCAAAACTAAACTCAAAGAATATCCAGTCTGACTTCTTCCATCCTGCGTGTGGATCCAGTGGATCATCTGGGATCCTGGAGCAAGTTCTGATGGATCAGGCTGACTATTCTCCGCAGATAGTGGTGCCCGATCGGAACCTCAGCGAGAACGGCAGAAACCTCCTTCTCCCTGGAAAGGCAGAATCACCACGTGTGTTTGAGAGGATGTGGAACATCCCATTCCCCACCCCGAGCTTGGAAACCAAAGTGACGTTCTGCTCCACTCACCCAATATTCCCAATTCGTTTCTGGACAGCAAAAGGCAGCGAGGCAGAGGGGTAACTGGCAGACAGGGACAAGGTCACCTCGAACTTCGCAAACGCCGTGGAGGCGGAGAACAAGAGCCTCACTCTGCATGACAAACACAAAACATTCCCATAAACCTCTACTGCCTCGAATCAGGGTCCAGAGTGAAAACAAGTGCTGTAACCAGTGCAACAATAACTTCTCAAGGGTTCCAGTATGTGCTATAACTTGAGAAGTAAGAATAAAAGAATGTTCCACTCCAGTGCCATCAGCATTCCCACACCGAGTTGGAGTGCAAACCCCCAGCTTTCCTCACAGGGAATGTTAATTCATACATAATTCACATCACTGTCAAAGAACCACAGGAGAATATGAAGTTAAAATCAAAACTGGGTTTTCTAGTTAACATGAAATATTCTTAGGTAGCTAAAGTTTTCTGGAGTTCTAAGTAGGACTGATTCCAATTCCAGAATACTAAGATTGTTTCATGACTCCAATCCTGTTTAAATCAGGCCAAATTTCAGCACAGAGCTCTTGTCTGTGACAACGTGCACTGCTTCTTTAAGTATCTATAATACACCAGTAAAAGAAGGATAAGGGCAATGGAGCTGGGGAAGGGGCTGGAGAACAGGGGTTGTGGCAGCAGCTGAGGGACCTGGGGCTGTTCAGCCTGGAGAAGAGGAGGCTGAGGGGAGACCTCATCACTGTCCACAACTGCCTGAGAGGAGGCTGTGGTGAGGTGGGTGCTGGGCTCTGTTCCCAAGTAACAAGTGATGGGATGAGAGGAAATGGCCTCAAGTTGCACCAGGGCAGGTTCGGATTGGACACCAGGCACTGTCAGAGGCTCCCAAGGGGGTGGTAGAGTCCCCATCCCTAGAGGGGTTTAAAAGCCAGGCAAATGTGCTCAGGGATGGCTCAGTAGTGGACAGGGATGGTTGGACTCAATGATCTCAAAGGTCTTTTCCAACCAATCGATTCCATGGTTCTAAGTTGAAGTAGCATTTATCTTGTTCCATGGGGAACAAAATCAGGAAGTAGCTTGAGAAAATGAAAACTGTTGAAAATCACCTGAAGTTTAAGTGTCTTTGTCCTTCAGTGACTGAGTCTGCTTGGCTGAAGCAAACAGAAGATTAAAAGCAATGAAGCACTAAGGCACAGGGGAGCTCTGGGCTCCGTTTCCTTTGTGTTGCTGCACTCTGGCCTAAAGTTTTAAGTCAGAGTCAAATAAATGGGAAAGCAGCGAGGAAGGAGAGATTATGTGATATTATGGAAGTTGGCTGAGCCCAAGAACAGCTTTCCTTTCCATGCATTTGGGTATTAGCGTGCAATTGCATTCAAATAAATTAGAATGTTGTTAAAATAGTAGAAAATCTAAATTTCAAGCAAACCAAATTGTCAGTATTGCAGTTTTGTTCCTGATGATGGAGCAATAATCTCTGAACTCCCTCGGAATCACTCACTTCGTGTCATTGATATCCATCTTCAGAAGATTAAATTTTCCACCCCATCTCTCCAGAAATTCAATCTCCTCTCCCAGGGTCCTGCAATGGTTCACCACCAGTGAGATGTCCTGAAGAACCTAAGTGGGCAAACAGGAAACAATCCCATTGGCCCTCTGCGACACTGGAAAATGCAGTTTATCCTAGGAAGCACACCAAAAATGTAGTTTAACTGCTCTCAGTTTGCACACTCTTTGCCCTAATTTCCCCCTTCCCCTCTGTCCCCCTCGGGTGGACACAGACGGAAGGGACACCGAGCCTGGCTTGGCAATCCAAGCCATGAATTCTTTCCAGGGCAATCAGTTCAATTCTTCGATTTCTACTAGCAGAAAACCAAGGATTTTAAGAAATCCCTCAAACAGGCAGATATTAATGCAGCAAACAAGGAAAACCCCACAGCTTTTAGGCCTCCCGCCTTCAGGGACAGGTCATTCCCCTCACATCTGAGGCAGATTTTGGTCTGCATTGATGAAGCATCCATTAAGATGCATTTCTTCTCAGTATCAGCCCTGTTTTCTCTGTGACAGAAGAGATTCTAACGTTCTTCTAGGAACGTTACCTGGGGCAAGTACTGCAGCGTGGGACACTTTTCCTGCCAGCATCCCTGACTTTCAATAAACTGGAGGATGAGTCTTTGGACTAAACAGGAGGAGGGTGGAGCTTCTTCCTCTATGAAACAAAAGGAAAACACATTGTCACAAATCTTTTAAAAGCCAGAGATGAGCATATAAACCCCAGGTCTATAGGTGTCTTCCCAAGAACATCAGGGCAGATGCTTTCAAGCTTCTGGAGAAATCTTACCATCCAAGAGGGATTCAAAGTTCAGGCTAACGATCTTTCTGGAAGGATCTTCACCAAAAGTGTCACCATCTGGGAAGGAAAGGGGAAAAAAAAAACCCCAGACAGTAGTTATTGCCATGTTAGTTCTGGAGTCACAGCTCTTCTTTCCAGAAAGGGAGTGTCCAGAGGAGGGCACGGAGCTGGTGAAGGGTTTAGAGGGGAAGGGTGTGAGGAGCGGCTGAAGGCACTGGGTCTGTTCAGCGTGGAGAAGAGGAGACTGCACAGGGACCTCATCGCGGGCTGCAGCTTCCTCACACGGGGAGGAGCAGGATCAGGTGCTGAGCTCTTCTCTCTGGACCCCAGGGAATGGCAGGAAGCTGTGCCGGGGAAGGGTTAGGGTGGACATTAGGAGAAGGTTCTTCCCCCGGAGGGTGCTGGAGCACTGGAACAGCTCCCCAGGGAAGCAGTGGCAGCTCGGCAACATTCCAGAAGCCTTTGGTGGAAGCCCTCAGCCAGATGGGTGAATGCTGGGGTTGTCCTGTGCAGGGATGGGAGCTGGACTCGATGGTCCTTGTGGGTCCTTTCCAACTCAGGGCATTCTATGATTACATTTCATTCTGAATTTTCATAGAAAGTACCAATAAACACATCCAAAGCCACCTCTTGGCTCACCCACTCCTGCTTTAGTAGGGTTTCTATTTCCTTCTAGCAGATCTTCACAAATACTGACACTTTAGGTGTCTATTAGGTAACTGGAATCTACCAGCTGTGCTCCTTACCTATCGGGGGTCCAAACACCACTGTGAGTTCGATCGAGTCGTAAAGAAAAGCAAACACTGCCTGCTGTTCGCTCCATTCTGTGATCTCCCACTCGGTGTAGCTAAAAAGGGGGGAAAAAGGACACCATCACCCCAAATTCCACCTAACCCAGTGATCTGAAGTACAAAGAGTAGAGTTTTAAGTGCACTTGCAGATATTATCACATAATAGACCAATTAAATGTTCATTTTCCAATCAAACACAAGAATTTGTTGGGAATGCAAGCATAAAACTACTCATTTTACATAAATTATTTGTTTTGGAATTGAGGAGAGTTGGATATAGAAAGAGTGAATGCAGGATCCCTGCTAAGTTGTTGATGGAAACCCAGTGCATCACACTCAGAAGCTCACCAAGGGTTTGGTGCCTATCCTAGGTTGCGAGGAGACAGGGATCCAAAGGCTTCCCAAATCAAACAACAAGGAAACCCAACCCCAGAAACATTTATATACGAACATGGGGTCCCAGAACTAGCTGATAAAAATAAAACCTGGGTCTTTTCCTTACTCATAGCTCTCCAGGAGGTCCAGGTAGCTTTTTTCTTCTTCCTTTAGCTTGTCCATCTGAGCAAGCATTTGCTCGTTCTCAGTCTCCAGATCTGACAGCTCTCTGCAAAGATCACCAACCACATGAGATGCAGGGCACTGGTTAGAACACCACCAGCCCTCCAACACGTGAAGGTACACGTGATTTAAGGTATGCAGGTACTCTCTGACACCTCACCTTCGGAGTTCCTCTTCTTGGGCTTCAAGTCTTTTCAATTCTAAGAGAAAAGGCAAAAAGCAGTGAGTGAAAAGAGCAGCAAAGCGAGCCCCAGCTTGCTGTGCAGTCACTGTTCCTAACAATATGAAAGGTCTCAGCTTGCTGGCTGTTACTCCTACCTGGATACAGATACCTGGTCAACAAAGGCTGGTAACTATTGGACAACTAAAGGGATGAAGATGATAGCCAGCACACACTCTTTGAGTCACTGTACCACGTTCTAAACTCCATTCTGCCAGGGGAAAACCAGTCCATTTCACACTTCTACATGTATGTAATTAGCTATATTCAATGTGGAAATGAAAGCAGCAGTGTTTGCATCCCCAAAGTTAATAAAGCAGGGTGGGGGTTCAGTATTGCTCCCCCTACAATTTAGAACACAAACCCCAGAGAACCATTCAGCCGGCACCGTTACCTTTCTTCAGGTTTTTCCCTTCGGCCGCTTCACCTCTGCACTCTGTGTCCCCCTCATCAGAATCTGTGGGAAAGAAGACCCAGGTTCCAGCAGAGCTCCCAGAGTCAATGCTGAGATCCCATTTTATTTGTCTGTGGGTTCTACAATCTTAGTATTTTAAAGCTAACTAAAAAGGTACAAAAAAACAGAAGGGTATCTACCAAAAAACTGAAAAAAGAGATAACAAGGGAAATTCTATTTGCACTGGAAAGGAAACGCCTTCATTGCATTGTTTCAAAGCAGCTGCTGCACAATTTGGAAGAGGCTGCCCAGGGAAGTGGAGTCACTGTTCCTGGAGGTGTTAAAAAAACATGCAGATGTGGCACTTTGGGACATGGTTTAGGAGGCTTGTTGGTGTCCTGTTGATGGGTGGATAGGGTGAGCCGAGAGGTCTTTTCCAACCTTAGTAATTCCATGATTATTTAATTTGATTTCTACTTATGGCACTGGAAGACAGTACAGTTGAAAGAAAAGGAGTGGCAATAGAGAGAGCATGCTGATGCAGCAATGCCAAGTACTGACTGCAGCTGAACATGTTTTAAACCACCCAGCCAGGATGTGGAAGAGTGCAATCCTGGAGCACAAAGCTTGGCCTTGCCTTCCTGCAGGGTTTGCAGCCGCTCTGTTATGCTCAGCCTGGTCACACCTTCACAGGCTACAGAAGAAATGTTCTCCTGTGAGGGTGGGGAGGCCCTGGCCCAGGTTGCCCAGAGAAGCGGTGGCTGCCCAGTCCCTGGAGGGGTTCAAGGCCAGGTTGGATGGAGCTTGGAGCCCCCTGATCCGGTGGGAGGATGGAACTGGATGAGCTTTAAGGTCCCTTCCAAGCCAAACCACTCCATGATTTCAGCACAGATATACTCCTACTCTTCATGTGATGGGTAAATGATTCCCACAAGACAGGTTTGCAGATACAAATGAAGGCATTGAGGTCACTGGTTTGGAGACACTACCTGACTCCAGAGCAGCAAGGCAGCTCTCTGCCTCCTCAATCAATTCATCCAGCTTCTCCATTCGGGACTGCAGTTTTCCATGTTCTTCCTATGATGGGAAAATTGTACTCAAGTCAATGACACATTTTAAAAAGCTGCATTGTCTGCTGGGCCCTTCACATGGGTCTTTGCTTGCTAGAGAAACTAAGATATGGACACAATCTGTCACTGAATGAAGAGGCAGCCTATGTGAGGCAGTAGCCATGTGTAAGAAAGTATTAATTACTCAACAATGCATCCCCCTAATCACTTTTCTGAGGAAGGGAGGAGATAAGACATGGAAATTAATACATTCCTAGAGCTTTTAACACAGACAAAACTCCAATACCTATTGCAACGCATTACATGTGCAATTCCTTGATGTTATGGCACCATGAAGAGCTGATGCACGCTGGCATCTCCTTCATCACTCCCATTTTTCACTCTTTAATTGCCAAACCCCTTTGGCAGAAGGTTTCTATAGTGTGAGAAAGCCACTGTCCCAGGGTAGTTTATATTTGAATAAAGGGAAACTATGTTTAATAGGAAGGAAACCTTAGAGCAAACGCTCACTTCCATACAAAAACTGGGCTCCTACACTTGACAAAGACAGATGAAATATGGTGGAAGGCCCTTTTCTGGCTCTGTAGCCTCGTGGCACCTCACCTGCGCGCTCTGCAGCAATTTGCTGTACAGCGTTGCCTTCTCATTGTGTGCCAGGATCTTGCTCTCCTTGGTGAAGTAGGATTTCATTTTGTTCAGCTCTGCTCCAAAGCTCTTCAGCTGCAAGGAATGGAAAACACAGAAGAGGAGGTGAACGAGATTGTTCAGTTGACCCTTCCAACTCTTCGTCCCTTCTTTGCTCCTCCCAGTGTCCCATCTCCCCAGCAGCACCGTTACACCACACTTGCAGATCAAATCAGTCTGAACCCTGGCCAGTCCCTGTTGATTCAAGCACAGTCACCTGTTCGAGTAACTGATTTGCTTTGCAAAGACCCAACAAGGTCTTTACTCAAAACACCTTCATGAAGGCCATCAGACGTCTCTCATCCCCGTGATTTGAGACGTGTTTGGGATGGAAGCGACCTCAAAGCCCATGGGACACCTCCCACTGGATCAGGGGGCTCCAAGCCCCATCCAACCTGGTCTTGAACACCCCCAGGGATGGGGCAGCCACCACTGCTCTGGGCAACCTGGGCCAGGGCCTCCCCACCCTCACAGGAGAACATTTCTCCCCAGGATCTCATCTCAATCTCTCCTCTTCCAGCTCAAAACCATTCCCCCTCGTCCTATCCCTGCACTCCCTGATCAAGAGCCCCTCCCCAGCTTTCCTGGAGCCCCTTTCAGTCCTGGGAGGCTGCTCTGAAGTCTCTCCAGAGCCTTCTCTTCTCCAGGCTGAACAAACCCAACTCTCTCAGCCTGTCCTTGTACAGAAGGTGGTCCAGCCCTTGGATCATCTCTGTGGCCTCCTCTGGACTCGCTCCAACAGCTCCATGTCCCTCCTGTGCTGAGGACTCCAGAACTGAATGCAGGACTTGCCCTTTAATATATTTTAAAGTGCACATATCCTTCTGACATGTCAGAAGTTCTCATAGTGGTTTTCCACTCAGAAGATATTTTGCCTCGAGTCATCTACCTGCCTACTGCTACTCTGTGACCATTCTGGTTCTTGGTTTATTTGAACATATAAAGCAACCTTGATGCTTCATTACGTGAGAAACAATGTTATCCCTCCCTGCTGTATTACCTCTTCATCAGAGCAGGTTCTCATCACTTCCCACAAACTCCTGTTCACATTCACCAGCAGCTGATCCTGGACAGTTGTGTACTGTTTTAACCTGAAATAGGGAAAAAAAACCAAACAGGTTGAAGGTCTTGTTGCAACTGCAGCGAGCATGTGAAGAAGCACGTTGGTATTAACACAATTACTAATTGACTCTGACTGAAAACCCACTTACTCATCTATCTTCTGAGAGAGGGCCTGGCAGTCTTCCTCATAAATACGCAGCTTGGGGCGATAAATATACTGGCTGTAAAGGAGGTCTTCTGGCGTCGGTGGTGTGCTGAGCTCACACTGGGGAAAGAGAGGGAGAGTGTGAAGGAAAAGAAAAGGAGCACCCAACTTTTCCAAGACTTTAACTCCCATCCGAGGACAGGCTGAGAGAGTTGGGGTTGTTCAGCCTGGAGAATAGAGGGCTCTGGGGAGACCTGAGAGCAGCCTCCCAGGATTGAAAGGGGCTCCAGGAAAGCTGGGGAGGGGCTCTGGATCAGGGAGTGCAGGGATAGGGAAAGAGGTAATGGTTTTGAGTTGAAAGAGGGGAGATTGAGATGAGATCCTGGGGAGAAATGTTGACCTGTGAGGGTGGGGAGGCCCTGGCCCAGGTTGCCCGGAGAAGCTGTGGCTGCCCCACGAGCAGCATCAGTGCAGAAAGTAGAGCAGGTGTCAGGTAATCATAGAATCACAGAATGGTTTGGGTCGGAAGTGACCTCAAAACCTCCAGTTCCAACCCCCCTGCCCGCAGAACAGGCAAAAAAAATCCATCACAGAGGCAGCCAGAGATACTTCAATGCTTATTGCCTCTCTGGACCTGCCCTGATTCTGACACAGGTCAGTCACAGAACCTTAGGCAGGTCATCCCACTTTTACACCCCATGTTTCCTCCTTTTTGAGCATGGAAGTCCTTTTGGGACAGATGCCTCAACACGAGAGCTCAAAACCAAAATACAAGTGGAAGAGGTTAATGAGGTTAACTTCATTTTGTGCGAAGGCTTGAAAAGCATGTGCGCATTATCCAGGGAACAGGGGTGCTCTGGAATAAACAAGGTAGCTTTGCTTGATTTGGAATCAAATTTCCTGATTTTCATCAAGTCTTAGCACATCAGATAAGTAGGATGGGGGGATTTCAGCCAGCTGCCTACACACTGCAGCACGTAAATAACTGACATCAATCCCATCCCTTCAGAGAAAGATTTCAGGGGGTGGTGATGGTGTTTGGTTTTTATCAGAGATGAGTCAATAGTGAGTGGTGTTGGGGTTTTTGAGCCTGATGAATATTTAGAGACAGCTCAGTATGAATAACTTTGCAAACTGGAAGCATAAACCGAATGGTAATGGAGCATTTTAAATAACAACATAGGAGATTAAGAAGTCATAAAGGAAGCAATTTAATCAATACAAAATATATTAATTTAGCTGTGATTATTTTTAATCAGTTTTCATTCTTTTATTATGGAATCATGGAATGGTTTGGGTTGGAAGGGACCTCAAAGCCCCAAGACGAGAGGAAGGACACAGCCTCTAACAGGCTTGTCAAGGTGGAACTGAGCTGTGGTTGAATTTATTTAAAGGCCTTGAATACAGACAAGTTAGTTGATAAAAATTAAAAAGAGACAAAGGGATCTAATTTAAAGGCAATGATATTATGGGTATCAAGGGACAGACACTCACGCTGGCTGGCAGGTGGCTGTGCCGGGGCTTCTGAATCGGAACATGGACTTGAAGAAGTGTAAAAAACTCCCCGACTGTGATACCACCACGCTGGAATTTCTGCAAAGAGCAGGGAAAATGTACAGATCTGCGCATTCTTCAAGCAGGAACACTTACTCACACACACAGACACAGATATTTTTCCTGTTAGGAGAAGAAGGTGGCATCGTTCAGCTACTTACGTACCTCCCGTAGGGTATCTTCACAGATGCTGTCTGTGAGGAGCTGAGATTCAATCTGACTGCTTCGCTGAACTGGGACAAAAAAAAAGAGATATTGCTGGAGTTAATAATATTCTTATGGAAATGTGAACCTCAGCTCATCAGCTCTAGAAAACAAGCAATTTTAAGATAGAGTTTGACCTTTAGGAGAGTTTCCGGGGCTGAGTGAAGGAAATGAGGAAACAATGGAGCACACAAGGACTGGATCAAGAATTTTAATGTAAAATACAGCCAAATGTGTGTCAGAGTGGTCATGAAATGACTTCCCTATGGGAGAAAAGCATACTGACTGGCTGGATAGTGACGCAGGTATTCCAGGCCTTGGGGTTGTTCAGCCTGGAGAAGAGAAGGCTCTGGGGAGACATTGGAACAGCCTCCCAGTACCTGAAGGGGCTCCAGAAAAGCTGGGGAGGGTCTTTTTACAAGGGCCCGTGGAGTGATGGGATGAGGGGGAACGGCTTTAAATTGGAAGGGGGAAGATTTAGATTAGACATTAACAAGGAATTCTTCACAATGAGGGTGTGGAGGCCCTGGCCCAAGGCTGTCCAGGGAAGCTGTGGCTGCCCCATCCCTGGAGGTGTTCAAGGCCAGGTTGGATGGGGTTTGGAGCCTCCTGATCCAGTGGGAGGTGTCCTTGCCCACGGCAGGGGGTGAAACTGGATGGGCTTTGAGGTCCCTTCTAATCTAAACCACTCTATGAAATACACATCGCCAGGGCTCTGCCTTGATTCAGCGTAAAGAACATAAACGCTCGAGAGTGTTCCCACAACAGAATCCTTACTTGTTAACTCTGTGTCAGCCTTAACAGAATCCAGGGAGCTGCTGGTGTTGGCGTGAGCGGAGTCAGGGCTTTTAGCTGACAGGTTTGGAGGTTCTTCACCTTCACAAACTTCTACTCGGCTTTGGGACACAGCGCCAAAAGTAACCTAATATCAGTGAGTTTGGAAAACAACATTTAAAGAGTGAGATCAAACAGCGTAATGGCCTCATTCTCTCATTGTACCTGAGCAACAACCAGCAAATAGTTTAGTTCAGAGGACAAAGGGTACTGAGTTGAGAGAGGATTGAAAGAATACCATGGAGAGAACAGTTTTAAATGGACAAATCCCTTATTCTGTCTGTTCTGTGTGGATCAGGAAAGCTGCACACACCAACCTGATGTTTCCTTTCTGGCAAAACAAAGGAAAATACAGGGGATGACAGCAAAATGAGAGCCAACTGATGGCTACATGAAAGAAACCTTCCCACAAGATCTGTGTACACCACCCCAAAATGAAAACACAAGTCCTGTCTGGTATTGTCCATGTGTCCTTAAGAGTGATGGGCTCACCTGTAAGTCTTCAGGGGCCTCACTATCCAAGTTTTCATCCCTCTTGAGCTTCTTTAAACTTTGAAGCTCATCTTCCTCCTCTTCTTCCAAAGCTCTTTTTGCGTCCTTGCAAGCTTTATTCTCTTCCAGTTGGTTCTTCTCATTGTGAGAGATTTGGGGTTTGCTTATCTCATTGCCAGCATCTTCCACGAATTCGGAGTCGACCGATTCGTTTGAATCCATATCTTCCAGGCAGACAGGAAGAAATTCTTCTGCTATGAACTGAGAAGGGCTGAAATTCTGCCAACTCAGCTTCTTGTTACGTGGGGTCTCGGCAGCGTTTACACTTACTCCTGAAACTGGTGCTTCGCTGGCCTTGTCTGAAGCTTTGCAATGTGAGTCTTGCACACTAGAGACAGAAAGAGTTCTTCGGTCGGGTAGTTTAGGTTGGAAGATACCTAGAGGGATATTTAGTCCTTGATATTTGTCCTTAGATGCCGTGCCTGAATTTCCATCTACGGGAGCAGCTCCAGATTCAAGACACACGTCCTCCTGCTCTTTGGGATAAAACACATCATTTGGTTCACTTGCAGTGTTTGTTCCCAACATCAAGGTGTCCCCTGGCTCAGTGGATGAGCTGGGCAACCGGTCAGAAAATGTGGTTCCAGAAACTGAGACAACTGCAGATTTCTTTCTAATGTTTTTCAGTTTTGAACAAACATTTAAAATTCCTGATAATTCAGGTGCAAGAGTGGGATCCATTTGATCTCTTGGACTGTCACCAGCCAACAGTTGCTTGCTTTGTTCTGAGTTTATCTGCACGTTGTTTGGAGGGGTTTCCCCTTCGGCCGACAGCCCCACAGTTCCCTTTGATCCCTTGATAGGAACTGGGCCAAGGTTTCCTCCAGCCACACCTACATCTGTGGCCAAGTCTTCACATCCAGAGGAATCATCCCTCAACACTTGGTTTCTCTGAACAGTGTGAGCATCCAGAGAACTCCCTGTAGAATCCAGTTGCTGGATGGGAAGCGAGACACGGGATTCCACATTGCCGCTTTCTTCACTGCAATCCTTGGGCTCGTTGCTCGGAAGCTTGAAAGATACTCTCTTGGATTTCAGGTTTTCAGGAGGTACCAGATCCTGCTGACTGCTTACAGGGACAGAATCATCCATAGGAAGATCAAGGTCCTGTGGTGCCTGCACATCTATAGTCTCTTCTGGAAGCAGGACAGAGTAGACGGGATCTGGTGTTGTGCCACTGTGGACCTCGACAGCTCCCTTCTCACTGGGAAATGCTGAGGCTGATGAAGCAGAAAGGGGAACGCTCGGCTTATCCTTGGATTTGGTGTGATATTCACCATTCAGGTCTTTCACATGCAGGGAATCCATTCCGTTGCTGCAAGAAGACAACGCCCTGGGCACGTCTGGCTGCTGAGTGCTTTGATGTGACCCTTCTTGGTTCTCAAACCCATTCACGTTGTTGTTAAGAGCAGTGGTGTGGGATGCAGTTATTTCCATATCATCTTGGTTGTGGTTAAACACGATGGTCCTATGAGCAGGGCCAGCAGGAATGGACCCTCCGTCCTGCACATCAATCTTCCCACTCAACACAGCTGTGTGAGTTTTAGTGAGCTCCATATCCTCGGCCGAAGGAAAAATGATGGTTCTGGTATCGGAACCAGCCTCCTGTCCAACCTGCTTCAATCCATCCTCATGGAAGACTTCAATACTTTCATCCAGAGAGGGAGACTCACTCATTTCCATGTCAGCCTGGAAACTCGTGAACATAACTGTGGAACTTAGGGGAAGGGGTTGGTTGGGTCGCCTGCCTCGCAGGGAGTTTCCTTCGGGAGCTGCGTCGTGGGTTTTGGTGATTTCCATGTCATTCACAGCAAACACAGTTGCTTCGCTGTTTGACAGCGCTTGCTGTCCAACCCCTTTGTTTGCTTTGTCACCACGTACAACTTCCACAACTTCAGAGGCACAAGGCTGGGTAATGTCCCTGTCAGCCCGGTGACTTGGGAACACAACAGCTTGAAGAGAATGAGCTGAAGGGACAGGATGAAGCCTGCCCTCGTTTTGCAGGGCCATTTCATGGCCTATCGCAGCCGTGTGGCTCTGTGTGATCTCCATGTCGTTATTCTCATCGTTCAGTGAAAATAAAACAGTCTTTTCCCCTCCTGCTCCCTTCAAACTCTTCCTCCCTGTCCTTTTGGCAATGTTAAGCATCTCTTGAGCCTTCTCCATCGATTTATCGAGTGCGACGGTATTGACTCTGCTTATTTCCATGTCATTATTGTAGGTAAAGACACAAGTTTTGTCTCCAGATGCTGAGGCCATGTCATCACTGGAACCTCTCCACTGCAGAAGCATTTTGTGGTCAGCTGACACTGTGTGACTCCTGGTGATGTCCATATCGGCATCTTCTGAAAACACAGTTGTTTTCTCACCTTCTAAATGCAAATGTTTGAAATCAGCCATGGTGAACATTTTCTTGCCAGATACCAAGGAGGTCGGGTCGCACCCAGGCTGCTCCTGACTATTTATGATCTTCACACCCCCTGTTTTTAAGGGCATCGTTTTATTGTCACCTTGAACCAGGTATCCAGGAACTGCTTTTCTCTCCGATAAAACAGGATTGATGTTGGGATCAGGAACCATCACCGTGCAGTTTCCAGTCAAGTCCATGTTTTCACCAGAGGGAAACACAACCGATTTCTCAAAAAATGGAGGCAACCGGGAATTTTCCTTCTGTGGCTCAGATGTATCAGTCATTAATGGCTCTTCGGCACCCCTGTGGGGATTTTTAAACCCCTCTTCTGAAGAAGCTCTTCTACCAACTGAAAAATCCCTGTCAGAACCTACGTGGCTTGGCAATACTTCGTGCACTACCTTCACAGCGTGGGTTCTCTCTTGCCTGTCAGAGCTCTGGCAATCCGCATTCATTCCCGATATTGTTCCCAGTTGTTCCTTGCCTTTCATCCCAGAGGGAGCAGGTTTATTACTGGAAATCAATGAACCACTCGGAGCTGAAGGAGGAACAGTTTGCTTATTTGTGCTCGTTTTCAAATCCCCACACTCTGTTGCTGCGCTCTGACTCGTGGTACCTGCGCCAGAGCTCCCAGGAAACCGGGAGGGCCGGCTTTGCAGCTGCTTGGAGGGCGCGTTATTCTGATGATCATCACTCTCATGTTCTTGCACTGTATCAATGTCAAAGGCAGCAGGATGAATTCCAGTTATGTCCACGTTTTCATCATCTGCAAACCTGCCTGTTCTGTTATTTGTGCAGGAAACGGAAGCATCTGGAAGGTTTCTTCCCAACGGCTGAGATGTAGCAGCTTTTTGGCTTTGCAGAGACACAAACGCATGGGTGACAGGGACAGCATTTTCAGGGACTTCTCTCCTTTGCTCTGGTAATGAATATGTGCTCTTTGCACTGGAACTTGGACCACTTGCCTGAAAGTTTGTTCTTCCAAGCTTGTTATCAACCATCATCATCTCAAGACCTTTAGCAGTCCATTCTTTACCCTGGCTCCTTTTAACATTCCCATCAATGCCGATTGCCTCAAGGTTTTCCTTGTCCATATCTAAAGAACTGGCACCTTCACTGACGTCTTTGTTCTGGTTCTTCCTTGGAATTGTTTTACAGTGCATTTGTTTTGCAGTTGTCCCATTGCTTTGATCATCGATGACAACAGCATGGCATTTCGTTATTTCCATCTCTTCCTGTTCATGGTAAGTACAAGATGTAGGTCTGTTATCAAGAAAATGAGGTTTGGAGGTGAAGGCTCCAGCAGGAGATTCGTTTTCAACATCCTTCCCATCATCCCTGATGACACAGGTTTTAGTCAAGTCCATATCTTCACCGGAGAATATCAGAGTCTTCTCACCTGGCAGAGAAACAAGCAGCGAGTTGGCTGCTCTGTGCTGAAGTCTGCTCTTAGAAATATCAGTAGACACTGAATGGGTGCGTGAATCAAACCCAACATTCACTGGAGCAGCCCTGTGATCCCGGGTCACGTTCTCCGTGCGCTCATCCGAGCCCAAAGGTGCTTCAAGGGCACTGTTTTTATACGACACAGACGCTCGATTATCTAAAGATGTCAGATTCCTTGCCACGTCCCCGTCACCAAGCGCTGGACGGCTGTTTCCTGCTAGCGAAGGGTTTGCATTACCTGGCTTTTCAGAAGGTTTATGACGTGAACCGTTCAGTTCTTTGGTTCTGTCGTGACAGATGATATCGGTGTAATTTCCAGTGATTTCCATGTCAACGCCTGAAGAAAGCAGAATGGTTTTATCACCTCGGAAGACAGTCTCTGAGTACACAGAGCCCGGGATGGCAGCCATTGCTCTGGGCTCTGGTTTAGCTGTTCGCAGCGCTGTCGGGTCCTGTCTGTCTTCAGTTTTTTTATCTGTAGCAAGCTGAGGGTCTTGCTCAGCAGTTAAATGCTGATTAGGTGCTCTCTTTAATATCGACTTATCTAACTCTGCAGATGAGCAATTCCTTTTGAAGTTGAGACTTTGATTCCCGACACTGGAGAAGGGAAAAGACATCTTTGCAGTGTGACTCGTTGTCATATCCATTCCATCATCCACGAACGCCTCGGTGACATCTCCACGCAGGAATTGCTCTGGTGGAGCATCACAGCCACCAGAAAACACCGCTTTAACATCAGATGCCTGGCATTTTGTCATTTCCATTCCATCCTCTTGCCCTCTGAAGACTTTTGTTACGTTGCAGGTGTCCAGTGGTCTGTGGGAATACACAAACTGTGCCTGCAGTTGTGACACATCTTCTGCGACTTGTGAAGGCACAAAGAAAATGTTCTCTTTCTCAGGCCCCTCAAGAGGATTGGGTGGCTTCTCGTTTGACTTCAAGCTCATCAAAAATTCATTGAAATCTATTTTTTTGACAGTGGTAGTATCTTCCTTCTGTTCCAAAGACGAATGGTTTGTGGGCTCAGAGAAAAAAGGAAACTCTTTGCCTGTTTCTGCCTTCGCACTGTCAGCGTTCAGCTCTGCCAGAAACGACGTGATATCGATCTTCTCGGTGTTGTCAGCCTGATCGCTCTTCTGGTTACGTGAAATCACAGCAGTGTGACTGGCTGTCATATCCATTTCGTTTTCATCCGAGAAGATGAGGGTGGTATCGTGCCTGTGCACTCTCTGAGTGGTGTTGTCCACATCGTGCCACTGAAAATCAAACAAAGGGGAGAAATTACAGTCATTGACACTGAAAATCAAATGATACAATGGTTTATTCTATTTAAAACACATCAACTAATGCAGCCTGAAGGTTGTAGCTCTATTTTTACATCTTTTTTTTCTTGGATAAAGCAATTATTGATTTCAGTCCTCCTGGATAAGCAATGACACGTTAGAATCATTGAACAGTTTGGTTGGAAAAGACCTTTGAGATCATCGATTCCAACCAAATTATTCAATGATTCTATGAATACTGCAGTCAAATGCCTATCAGATTAGAAAAAAATGCTTCCAAATCTAGAAGATTAGCTTTCAGAAGAATTTTATGTGAATAGATTTATTTTAGAGGCAGCTGAGTCACATTTTTCATCTTTACGCCATGGATTTTTGAAATATGTTTGGGATATTGATATTTTCAGCACCAAAACAATAAAAGCCTTCACATACCTCAGTCTGCTGCACCAATGCCTGGATAGGGGCGTGAAGCAAAGTGTTCATCCCTGGAGGAAGAAAAGGAAACACTCCATTTGTTGCAATAGTTTCTTATTATTTCATCCACCCAGCTCAAGATCCATGTGCTTGGTTTATAAACACCACTGAATAAGCACAATGAAACCCAAACCTATCCTGAAATGTAGAATCATGGAATGGCTTGTGTTGGAAGGGACCTCAAAACCCAACCAGTTCCATATCCCCTGCCATAGGCGGGGACACCTCCCACTGGATCAGGGGGCACCAAGCCCCACCCAACCTAGCCTGGAACACCTCCAGGGATGGGGCAGCTACCACTGCTCTGGGCAACTTGGGCCAGGGCCTTCCCACCCTCACAGCAAAACATTTCTTCCTAAGATCTAATCTCAATCTTTACTCTTTTAGCTCAAAACCCTTCCCCCTCATCCTATCCCTGCACTCCCTGATCAAGAGCCCCTCCCCAGCTTTCCTGGAGCCCCTTTCAGTAGCCACAACTTCTCTGGGCAACCTGTGCCAGGGCCTCCCCAACCTCATCATGAAGAACTTCTTCTGCACGTTCAGTCTAAATCTTCCCCCTTCCAGTTTAAAGCCATTACTTATTTCCAGAACTCCCTTCAGCATGTGGAAGAACCACCCATCCCTCTACAATATGATGGCTGTAAACAGCTTTAAGGGAGAAAGCCCTGCAATTGTCATCTTGGCCAGGGTAATTGTTCTAAGCGTGTTTAAATTATTCAAATAGCTCTGAATAAAGAGTAACTTTGTTATTAAAACTATTTCCAAACTCACCACTGATCTCGCATGGAACAGCTTCAGGATCTTCATTCCTACAAGAGGTGGGTGAGGTAAACAGTTTGTTAAGAGGTTTCAAACGGAAATCTTCAGCCATATATTGAGGAGGCAGGGAATTCCATGTCATAGCTCATACGGAACAGGCAGCAGACACTGCTTAGAGGCCTCTAATATATTCTAATCCCAGCTGCAATCTCATTTCCCCACGAGGTTCTGTCTCTGTAGTTCACCACGAGCCATCGTTCAACACACACAAGGTGTTTTAACTCCTCATTAAGTTAAAAAGGAGAAAAGATAAATCTCTTATTTTTAGAATGAATCATAGAATGACCTGAGTTGGAAGGCACCCACAAGGATCACCAAGTCCTTTAATCAGCCTGTCTGCTCTTAGTTACTACTTTGGGAAACTGAAGCTCTGTTCCTAATGCCCAAAACCATTCCTCTGTAAAACAAAAAGCTGGATGCAATGTCTAACTTGTGTGGGTTTCTGTTTTGGTTTTAATGCCTTCTGCTCTCTGCTGTTTTACTGATTGCACTTTCAAGACCAAGAAATCTTAACTAGACTACTAATTTGTATACATAACACACATGTTTATGTGTTACTGCATTGGCTTAATAAATTAAATGCAGGAGCTGACAGCTGTGCATAAGCTGTTCCCTTGCTGTGTATTTTAAGTGTCAGAAATTCCCCTTCACACATAGAAACTGTCTAAATCTGTTATTTTCCTCACCAGCTCAGTTTTCCATCATCACATTTTATTTAGAAAAGAACTCTGAGGCCAGACTAACACTTTATCTGCCTCTGTTACAGTATTAAATATCAATGACCTTGTTTATCAGACATGGAAACTGGCAGGTCTTTCCTGGAAACCATTCCCAGGCAGCCAGCTTTGGAAGGAAGCAGTTTCAAGCCATAATGGTTCAATCTGTCAGAAGCCACTACCTTTTTCCTTCTTTCACCAATGAAAAGCACAGAGCAGTTAAGTATCTAAATAAATCTGCATGCTGTGTTTCTTTGAGGAGTGATATTTTGATGGCTTCTGTGAAGAAACAAATCTGCAGGACAAAGCTCTGCAGTCATGGGAGCTGTTTTCAAACTTACTGATTAAGCAGGACATCGCTCCTCGTATCTGCTGCACACCCTATAAATAGTAAGAACATTGGAGATTACAGTGAGAAGCAGGATCAAAACATCCTGAGATGAGAGCAAACTGCATGGAAAAGAATGCTCTGGAGTTCTCACTCTGGTTGTGCCTTATTGTGGCAAAACCCAGAGAAGCAAAGTACTTGGAAATGCACGAGCTTGAAGGGTTAATCTTCAAGCTAAGGATCTGAAGGATCCTTCTTGGGTAACTTTTGACATCCTGCTCAGCCTTCCTTTGGTCAAAATCCCCAGATTCTGTTCTAAGGGTGTTTTGTCCAAGAGAATAATTCCTTTGCTGAGCTACAGGGCCCACAATACCAGTAATGAATGGGTTTTCAGCCAGGCCAGGATAAAGAGCTGACTGTGCTGATCCTTTTCTGTGACTGACAGGCCTGACATCTTAAATTCAGGCTAAAATCCTGTTGCTAACAGTCTGTGATCCTACCAGGAAAAGAGAAAGGAGTTTTACCTGTGCTTTCTCTCTCTTCTCTGTTATTCTTAAGATCTCGCTGGAAGACTCTGCAGCTAAGGAGAAAAAATATCAAACCAAAACAACTCATTTTTTGAAAAACACAAATCTATCAGTTGTGAAGCGAAGAGCTAAAAAAGGAGTTAAAAAATCAGCCCTAATCTGAGTCTATTCAACGTGGTTTTTTCTAAAATAAGATATCAAGAGGCAGAAGTGTGCTGAACCCAACCGTGTTTTCTAGCAGGAAGATGCTGTTATCACACTTAATGTGGAAATCACTGAAAAATTTAACAGGAAATAAAAATTCCTAATTACATTCAAGTCACTGAATGCCTTTTTTTCCTAGATAAAAGAAAAAAATGAACAATGGCTCCCTTAGGGCTCAGAATCAACTCAATATAAGAAGTCACCAGTTTGCCATCACTGAATATTCACAAAGGTAAGCAAATCGTAATTTTAGGCAAAAATATTTATTATATATATTAATAATAGGTTGCAGTTTATGCTCAGATAAAAGATGTAGATCTGCACCCTTCAGCTCCAACTTACTTGATGGTGTTTGCAAAGCTGACACGGCGAGAGTTCTTCCTGCGTTTTTCTATGTTGTTATCCTGGCAATAAAGAAAACAACACTTTAATATAGAGACAACCACCTGGTTCCATAAATACAATAAACACAGCTTTTCACAGAACACAAACCCAAACCCCTCAAAATAATAATATAGGAGCCCCTCAAGTACAACAGATATTTACCAACGTCATTAAATGACTTTATAGTTCTCCAGTATAAAGCCACCCATCCCGTAAGAAGCAGGACCTAAAGGGCACTTTGTGAAAACCCCCTGGTTTCAAACACAAGAGGAAGAACACCAGTTATGTGGATTTTTGTCTGCTCTACCAGGGAAAATGGATGTGGTTCTTAGCAAGAACTACAGGGTTCTTTTTCTTAATTTTCTGGCTACAAGAAAAAAAACCCATAGCGATAATGGTTTGTCTTTATGGGAGAAAGGGAAGGATTCAGAAGAATCAAAGTCACCCTTTTCCTACTGAAGTGAGAACATGGTGCCACGGGCCTCATGCTCAAACTAATGCAGCGTTACAAGGAGTGTAACAACGTGATATAATAATTACTGGGAAGCGAATTCCTTGCCCTGCTGCTGTGCAGGTGCCTTCCTAAGGGGATAAGCTTTCCTAACTGGATAGCTCAGCCTCAGGGCAGTGGAACACTCGCTGTTTGAGAAAACATAAGAGTATCCACATGCCAGGCACTCCCTGTCACACACACACGGCTAACAGAGCCTGAAAAACACCAGTTTGGTTGTTTAAACTCATGTCAGCAACACAAGCAGTTAGGAATGACACCACACTCCTACATTGCTCATTAGCAGTGCTGTTGGTAACGGGTGTCACAGTTTAAATGCAGACTGGGAACCACTCTCCATACTCAACCCAGTTTTGAAAAGCCTGTGCTGTGCATAAACAGTTCATGGCTCCTATTTCATGTTTGAAATAAATTCTGAGAAGCTTTTTTAACCTCCGATGTTCAATAAAGTATAAGGGAAACCCAACGGATCTCTTACAACATTTAGCACCTCAAACACTATGCTTCTTAGCATTTATTACAGGAGTTTTTACACCCATGTTATTCTGGTGCCACAGTTTAACAAGCGACAACCTGAGGAGCAAACTGAAGGTGTTCAGAGCATAGACCGACCTGTGTCAGTTCATTCCCATTTCCCAGGTCATCCAGAGGATTTCGTGGAGCCTTTAAAATCTAAAAGGAAATAGAATAGTTGAGGAGATCAGTCCCAACAACGAGCACTGATCACTGGGCTGGAGAGAGTTTCCAAGAGACACCAATGCTTCAGCCACTTCTATCAATCCAGTAGGATCTTTCTTGGCTTTGGGAATGCTTTTCTTCCACTGCAATGAGAAAATGAGCTCCTCTTCTCAGCCTCCCTCCCTTCCTCCCAGGGTTTTCTTTGGAGAACCACCACAAGGTACTCACAGAGGACAGCCGCTTCCCTCTGATGTGCTCTGTGTTGTCACTGCAGGGGAAAGAGGGAAACAGGTATGAGGGAGCACACTCGAATCAAGACAGATTTCTCCAACAGTGCTGTGATGTTTTCAACAGCAATAAACTGACTTCTCCACTATTTTTCATAGAATCATGGAATGGTTTAGGTTAGAAGGGACCTCAAAGCCCATCCAGTTCCAACCCCCTGCCATGGGCAGGGACACCTCCCACTGGATCAGGGGGCTCCAAGCCCCATCCAACCTGGCCTTCAACACCTCCAGGGATGGGGCAGCCACCACTGCTCTGGGCAACCTGGGCCAGGGCGTCCCCACCCTCACAGCAAAACATTTCTCCCCAAAATCTCATCTCAATCTCCCCTCTTTCAGTTCAAAACCCTTCCCCCTTGTCCTGTCCCTGCACTTCCTGATCAAGAGCCCCTCCCCAGCTTTCCTGGAGCCCCTTTCAGTCCTGGGAGGCTGCTCTAAGGTCTCCCCAGAGCCTTCTCCTCTCCAGGTTGAACAGCCCCAACTCTCTCAGCCTGTCCTCATAGTAGAGGGGGCTCCAGCTCTCAGATCATTTTTATCAATGTGAAATAAAATCAACAAGCTGGCTGGGAATGGATCGGTCACTTCAGCACCAGTTCCCAAAAACAAGCTTTGGAAAACCCAGCTGACTGGGTTTTCCAGCCCCCAAGGTCAATCTATCTCCAGACAATGCACTGCTCTGACATTTCCTCTGTGCTTTCCTACACACAAGCAGACAAAGTTCCTGTTCCTCACAACAGAGAACACATTTCATTCCAGTGCTGCTAAAGTGCATGCAGGGTCTAAGAAAATTTTTGCCTCTAAATGATAACATTTACACCACAACAAAACTCTTAGAAGGTTTCAACTTACTTTTCCACATTAAGTTCCACATAAATATTCTCCATTTTTGCAGGAGGCTCTTCTCCTATAAAATACAGCACCAAAATCCAAAATCCTATCGATCTCAGTAAGGAAACAGCATACAACCCCAATGAGACACCTGCCTTAGAGGCTGTAAATTCTCTCTCCATGTTTCTCTGGTTATAGAAACGCATTGGAGTTTAAGAGGCAGCTCAAGTCCACAATTTCTATTACATATGGAATTATAAAACAACCACACATTGCCCCGTGGCAGGTGCAGGACCCTGTACTTGGACTTATTGACTGTCATAACGTTATCCCAAGCCCACTTCTCCAGGTTGTCCAGGTCCCTCTGGATGCTTCCCCTCCTCTCTGGACGCCACCCCCTCCCCTCTGCATCCATCCCCTCTGTATGGACGCCATTCCATTCCCTGAATTCCCGAGAAGATTCCCCTCACATTTGCCTCCCCCCCCCCGGCCCCGTCCCATCCCCCAGTCTCGACCCCCCTCCCCCTCAAGTGAAATCTCCTCAGGGCCAGGCCCGAAGCCCCTCACCCCTTTTTTCCACCCCCTCTTCCAGGCTCCCGGCCTGAGGCGCTGAGGCCTCTCCTCCCTTCCCGCCCCATGTCCGCCATCCCCTCACGATCCACCCCAGCCTCGGGGACACCCGTTAACCCCGGCCCCTCCCCGCCTTGTCCCCGCTCTCACCCGCGGCTCCGGGCCGGGCTCTGCCGCTCCGCCCCGGCCCCCCCCGGGCTGCGCCCCCTCCCGCCGCTTCGCCTTTCAAACCCAACCGCCGCGCGCCAAACCGCTCTCGTCACGACAGTGCCGCGCCGCTTTACGGCGGCCTCTTCCGTGCAGTATGGCGGCCTCCTCCGCGATCCGTACAACATAACGCGCCATAGTGCTACGTACAACATGGCGTCCCCCACAGCATCAGCCCCCTCCTGCCGTAAAATCACAGAATCAAAGAAAGAAAAAGATCCTTGAAGTTCTTCTCCTCAGGGCTGCTCTCAAATCCCGTCGTCCCCCAGGCTGTACTGAAACAGTGGATTGCCTTGATCCAGGTGCAGGACCGGTTCCTCCGGTTCCCCGAGCCTCCAAACCAGCGGCACCTCCTCCCTGGGAACGCCGCAGGCAGGGGGCACCGCCGGCAGAGCGCGTTCTGCCTCCTTTTGGGCTGCGCCGAAAGTAGGGCTGTCGTGACGAGGTGGCCGAGTGGTTAAGGCGATGGACTGCTAATCCATTGTGCTCTGCACGCGTGGGTTCGAATCCCATCCTCGTCGAGAAAAGCTGGCTTTTGCCGCTTTCCATTTAGCCTCAATTTTTAACTCTTACCTTTTCCATCTCTACTTTTACCTCAATTTCTCCTATTACCTTTTTTTACCTCCATTTTTACCTGTTTTTCCTCTTACCTTTTCCACCTCCATTTTTACGTCTATTTCCTTTTCCACCTCCATTTTTACGTCTATTTCCTTTTCCACCTCCATTTTTACGTCTATTTCCTTTTCCACCTCCATTTTTACGTCTATTTCCTTTTCCACCTCCCTTTTTACCTCTCTTTTTCCTCTATTACCTTTTCCACCTCCCTTTTTACCTCTCTTTTTCCTCTATTACCTTTTCCACCTCCATTTTTACCTCTCTTTTTCCTCTATTACCTTTTCCACCTCCATTTTTACCTCTATTTTTCCTATTACCCTTTTCCACCTCCATTTTAACTTCTATTACATTTTTTACCACTGTTTTTACCTCTATTAATTTTTACTCTTTTACTTGTTTCTGTTTCTAACCCCACCTCCTCTGGTGAGCAAAGCACCCACTGCAGGTCCCGCTCAGGGCATGGCCCCAGCAGCTCTCAGTACTGAAAGGGGCTCCAGAAAAGCTGGAGAGGATATTTTCCCCCAAGGGCCTGGAGTGACAGGACGAGGAGGAACGGCTTTAAATTGGAAGGGGGAAGATTTAGATAAGACATCAGGAAGAAATTCTTCGCAATGAGCGTGGGGAGGCCCTGGCCCAGGTTGCCCAGAGCAATGGTGGCTGCCCCATCCCTGGAGGTGTTGAAAGCCAGGTTGGATGGGGTTTGGAGCCCCCTGATCCAGTGGGAAGTGTCCCTGCCCATGGCAGAGGGTGGAACTGGATGAGCTTTGAGGTCCCTTCCAGCACAAACCATTCCATGATTCTACAAAGTAACCCTTGGTTTATTCTGGTTTGGAACACGAATCCTGACCCTGGTTCCATCAAGTGATTCCAGAAGCCTTCCCACGGAGGCAGGCAGTCATTCCCGAGGTCCCCAGCATTGCACTCAGGGACGCTTCTGAAGCAGGGGGTTCTCCAGTAACTTGTTTGAAATGGGCAAACTGGTAATAAAAGACCTGTGTGAAACCACAACTCAGTGGGCTGGGAAACAGCTGGAGCTTGGAGAACCCAACAGAGCAAGGAGAGACCATCTGGGACCAGACCACAGCCAGTGAGGTTTTTCCATGCTTGCTGAGCAGCACCAGATCCTCTGGGTCCCTTTCTTTCCCTTTGGAAAAGCTTCCTTTCTATGAAAATCTGTGCAGCAGGACCTCCAAAAATAACCCCAGCGCAAAGAGACTGGGTTGGAACCAGATGATCTTTAAGGTCCTTTCCAACCCAACCCATTCCACGATGCCATGATCCATCCCTAGATTTCCTAACTTTAAACTAAGTTGTTATTTGGATCAATTCTAGAAGAGCAATTTCTCAGCCCAGCCTGCCTCGCTGACAAGCCAAAAGCAGCACAGGGAATGGTGTCACCATGCCTGGATTTCAGCCCTCAGCATCCTTGGTGCTGATGTCAGAGTTTGAAATCAGCCTGACAATAACCTACAGTCAGAATGGCTGTGTGTACAGCACCCAACACACTGAACAATGTCCCAGCAGCTCCCACTGTAAGGTACAAGAACATCACAGCAGGCCAGAAGATCGGTTGCTTTATGTGCACACTTAATATCCGTGAGGACAACTGACAACAGACCCAGAATGGGCCGAGGTGAAAGGCAAAACCACCTGTGCAGGTGATGGTTGCTGCCCTCAAGTTCACTCATCACCATCAGAATCTCTTCCACAGCGCCTGGATGTTTCTCCATCCCAACAATCCCACCCCACCTCAAGCCACGGGCAGCCTGTCCACCTCGGTCACGCTGACAAACCCCATCTTAGGTCTCTACAAGACACTTTCCCAGCCAGCAGTGTCCGCAGGTGTCAGGTGTCCTCACACTCCTCCCAGTCCTCCATTGCCCACTCGGGCATCTTGGAGCAGTACTCAAAGCCCATTCCCTTGTAGCGCAGGGCGTGGAGGAACATCACCAGCTCCTTGGGAGATGGGTCCCGCCGGCTGATTCTACACTCTATGCACAAAGGGTCCTTCCCTTCCGAGCTCGCCTCCTCCGGCCTCTTCCCTTCCGAGCTCTCCTCCTCCGGCCTCTTCCCTTCCGAGCTCTCCTCTCCCATTTGCCCATCCCGACTCTCCCACAAACCAAGCTCTTTACCATTTTCAAGCATTTCCAGGTTGGTGTCAGAGTTCAGTGGACAAGCTGCTGTCTCACTTTCCTTGGGATCTCCAACATTCCTCCCAGAATCCAGAGTTTCCTCGGCAGGGCAGGAGTTCTCATTCACCAGCTCAGACTTTGTGCAGTCACGGGAATCACCGCAGTCCTTGTGTTCCTCACCGGAGCTCAAGTCCTCCTCCGCAATCCCCAAGACATCCAGGCTTTGCTTGGAACGATGCTCCTCGACCAGTGCCTTAAGGAGTTCCTCATCCGTTTTACCGATCCTGCCCCCTTTGCCCCTGTCGGGGCCCCATGCTTCCATGTTATAGATGGGGTCGTTGACAATGGGATGGCCCAGGAACTGGAGATGCACCCGGATCTGGTGCGTGCGGCCTGTACGTGGGAGGCACTTGACCACGCTGCTCCTGCCGTTGTAGCTGAGCCTCTGGAAGATGGTTTTGCAGGGTTTTCCTTTAGGATCCACGCGGCAAACTCCCACCTTGTAGGACACCACCAGGATGGGCTCCTCGCAGACCACCTCGTGCTCTGGGAACTCCCCCACCACACGGCAGATGTATTCCTTTTCCAGCTGTGGGGAGACAGAGCAGAGCTCAGAAAACACAGTGGAAAACTCTCCCCGTCCCCATTACACCCGACCTCCTCCTCTCTTTCTCCTCAATTTGTAGGCAAAACACTCAAATTTTATTACAACCGAACAGAAATGGAAAAACACTAAACAAATCCAGCTATTTAAAGCCCTCTTTCTCTCAGGTTTTCTCCAACTTGTTGGGAAATCAAGCACATAAAGGCCTGGCCTGTGTTCCTTGTATGAAATTCAAGAGATATCTCTCAATGATTTTGTTGCAACCTTCACTTCACGGTCTCAAAGCCAATCTTGGAAGCCACAGCACTGCCTGGATTCAGAGCCACTGGAGAAATGAGAAAGACTTCTAAAACTGACACAGTGCAAGAAAACTGACACTTCTACTGATAAATAAACCTGTTCTCTAACTGATTGGCACAACCCCAGCCACTTTTCACTGGCTCTCATGGAAGGAATCACAGAATCATGGAATGGTTTGGGTTAGAAGTGACCTCGAAGAGCATCCAGTTCCAACCCCCCCTGCCATGGGCAGGGACACCTCCCACTGGATCAGGGGGCTCCAAGCCCCATCCAACCTGGCCTTGAACACCTACAGGGATGGGGCAGCCACCACTGCTCTGGGAAACATGGGCCAGGGCCTCCCCACCCTCATTGTGAAGAATGTCTTCTTAATGTCCAATCCAAAACTTGCCCCTTTCAATTTAAAGCCGTTCCCCCTCATCCTGTCCCTACACTCCCTGATCAAGAGTCCCTCCCCAGCTTTCCTGGAGCCCCTTTCAGTCCTGCGAGGCTGCTCTAAGATCTCTCCAGAGTCTTCTCCTCTCCAAGCTGAACAACCCCAACTCTCTCAGCCTGTCCTCATAGCAGCGAGGCTCCAGCCCTTGGATCATCTTCATGGCCTCCTCTGGATCTGCTCCAACAGCTCCACGTTCTTCCTGTGCTGAAATCTTTCAGTCTAATATTACCAAAATCAATTTCATTTTTGCTCAGTTCTTTTTCTCTTGGTGCTCCTCAGGCACAACACAATAAGGGCATTAAGGTGGCCACAAGCTGTTCTGAGAACTTGTGCTCATTTAGGCTGACTTTTAACCTGCTTCAAGAAAATACCATGCAAGAGGCTCCAAAAATTACCACAGCCCTCAGCTCTCACCTGCCTCTCCCGAACCTGCTCGTCGATCCTCTTGGAGACCTCTACAGTCTTGGCAAACATCAGCACCCCCGAGGTCATGCGATCCAGCCGGTGGATCGTGTGCAGCTCCTTCAGGTCGTGCTCCTTCCCCAGGATGAAGATGACCGTGTTGTGCCGAAACCTGCCACAGGGATGCACTGGGAGAGAGGAGGGTTTGTCCACAACCACCACCTCATCATCCTCGACCAAGATCTGGATGGGCTGGGCAGTGACTGGCGGCTCATGGCGATGCACCGTGTTCCTCAGAAAGTCGTTGTTCTTGAAAGAGATGGAAAATCATTATTTAGGATAAAGATGGACAAAGAGTGTGAACCCAGCGCGTACAGCCACCCTGTTGGGCCACCCACAATGGGGACCTGACATTTTGGGGGGAAAATGAAAATCCCTTTGTCTTGGAACCTGGGATTTAGCCCAACAACCCTGCTCATTGATGTTCCAGTTCAATAATGTGTCTTAACTGATCTCGCCGTGCCTGGTCCATTTGCAGGGGGATGAGCAGAACCTGTAGGGCAACACTGGCTCTGTGCAGGATCCACATCCTCCTGATCCTCTGGAGTTTCTCTGGGGGACCTGATGCCAACAGCATTTTCCTGGGGAAACTGACACTCCAAACACCTGGGACACCAGCAAGGCCCTGTGGTGTTTCCCCCGCAGTTGAAATCCTCAGGACGCCTCCTCCCACTATTCCTGATACCCAGGGCAAGGATCCAGTGCTCAGAGCAACTCTCCCCACTGCTCTCAGCGCCCGGACCACTTCTCTTAGTGCCCGGGGCACTTCTCCATGCCAGTCCCTGTGCCCAGGGCGAGGTCCCGATGCCTTGGGCGCCTCCCCGCGGGTTCCCCACCTTAAGAATGACCTCCAGGTCCCGCACGGGCTCCTCGTTGAGGCGGAGGCGGCCGGCTCGGGCGGCGGCGCGGTAGTAGTCGATGGGCTGCGCTCGGAACTCGGTGCTGAAGACGTGCCCGAGGCTGCGACCGACCCAGCGGCCCTTGCAGTAGGTGCGGAAGTCGAAGTAGTAGGGGCGCACCTTGCGCAGCCCCCGCTCGAAGTAGTACGAGGTCTCGGCGAAGTGCTCGGCGCCGAAGCTCACCCCGGCATTCAGCTTCCGCGGCGGCGGCACGAACCGCTCCCCGCCCGCCACGCGTCGCTTCTTGGCGGCCGGTTCGGCCATGGCGGGGCCCGGCGGGGGCGCGTGGGGACCGGGAGCCGCGGCCTTCACCACCCACGCCCCGCGGAGCCGCGTCGCGTTACGTGACGCCATCACTCGCGGCCACGCAGCGCGAGGCCACGCCCCCTTCCCGCCCGCGGAGACCAATCAGCGTGAGGTCGCACCGCCCAGCCC